>OX328131.1:39587850-40165350 GCA_946811695.1 Gonocerus acuteangulatus
TCATTGCCCATTTTCCTTTAGAGAAGTAAACTTAATACCTCCAGGAAATAAGCTTCTGGAAAATATATTATGGAGAAAAGAGCCTTTTTCACCTTAAAGGGAGAAAACAGGATTTCTACGTCCAATGGTGAGCTCTGTCACGAAAATAATTCCGCATTGGCGATGATTCGAAACGAAAAAATTATTGAGTATTTTCCCATTCCTATTGAGGCTAAAACTCACCAAAAAGAAAGTTCGACTTGCAAGAATTGCTTCATCTTATCTTTAGTGCCATATAAAATTATTGCAATAAAAACATGTCTTAATTTATCGTGAAAAAAGGTAATACATAAAAATATAAAATTACTCCATTTAAGTACCGATTTCTCCGATTGAGATCGCTCTATAATAAATCACACGAGAATCTTATTTTTAGGAAATTTAATAAGCTTTCAAATAAATGCTATTCGTTTACTACGATTGCTCAACTGGTTCCGTGATGTATTAGAGTGTATCAGAAAATCCACAGTAAAATAGTTCCCCCCCCCCCCCCCATTTTCCTTGATAACCGTTATAGATATGGCCTTGGGCTTGGTTTCATTAGATTTCTCAAGTCCAGTTACTTATGAAACTTGTAAGCCTAGTATAAAAAAAAAAAAAAAAAAAAAACCGTAAGCGTTACGATTTTGTTCCCGCGAATTTCACCCAAATCCCTTGTTCTGGTGGACGGATTCCTCTAGATTAACGATTTTGACTCACAAAGTTTTTTTTTTTTTTTTTTTTTTTTTTGTGCAAAATTGCATAGTCTGTTAGTTAGCAAACAGACAAATTTTCTTCAATAGAAAAAAAAATCTCTTCCAGCGGTTTCACCCGTTTCTCCGACTGAGATAGGACTATCAAAACTTATGCCTGCAACTTATCAAGCATTTGAATGGTCACCTTGGACAAGCCAAACTACTCTACCCGAAATATTTAAGAAAATATACGGAATTTACATAAATGCCTATGTTTGTTAATAATATATTTGTGTTACTAAGTACTTTCTCTTCTTAGATTACTTTTTCGGGTTATATCAAACCCCGTCTTCCCTTTGATTTCCAATACTACTTTACGCAAGGTCATTTCTTATTAAACCAAACCAAAAAATCAACCTAATTGAACGAAATCAATATTTTCAAATTTCAATTAAAGAAACATTATAATTTTTCAGAGGTATAAAAAGTCTTACATAAATGTTTTAATTGCAGATCAGTGTTACTTTTTCTTCCTTCTTATTTCTAAATATGATGGGTGAAACATAATTGAGTAGGATAAAATGGGAAAGATTCTAAAGAAAGTTTTCAAAGCCTGGCATTGACCCGATAAAACAACAAGAGTGAAAACAAACCGAGAGACATTTCTTGAATAAAATTGACAGGTGGAAAGAGTAGAAGCGAAGGCCATCTGTGAATCAGCTGATTTTGTGAGTTGGGGAATAGTGACAGCTGTTTGGCGGGAGTCTCTTATCAACAACATGATTACAGGAGTGAAACAAAGTAGTCTCCTTATCAGTATTTCACAGTATGACGCCTCGCTTTACTCACACTATCCGATGCTCTTTATGGACCGTCTCTGTCTATCTTAGTGACACTAAAAGAAAAAAATGATTTCGCATATGGTGTATATTTGTAAATTTTTCGCATACCATGTCAACATTTTTACTGAAAATTTGTGACGGTCCACACATGTCGAGTATCAAATGCAAAGGGACATAGATAAACCACTTATCAATCGTACCGCTTTTCAAAGTCGCCCTATCCTACACAATGTTCACAGCTAAAAATGACTAATAAATAATGATGTCTTTTGATAAATGGATACATAAATGTGTCTATTATAAATGGGGGTTTACTGCTGACCAAATTTTTATTTTGCCCGTAATTGTTATTTCCAAAGTAGTTTTACACTATTATATATATATATTTTTTTTTTTTTTTTTTTTTTTTTTTTTTTTTTTTTTTTTTTTTTTTTAAGTTTCGGTCCTTAGGCGATAATCAAATAATTATAAATAAGCCGTAAGGCAGAAGTTCTATAAATTGATATAGTTTCGCTAGAGGTAAGTGATGCTTTGGTTACTTTTAATTTGTTTTACCTCTAGGCTTTCAGTAGCCGACAGATTTAGATGATCTGATTGAACCTAAAAAGAACGTCAATCCCGCAGGAGCTGTATTATTAAGCCCATTCCTCAGAAACGTAGTAGAATAAGCTAAATTCCTGAATAATTTTTTGCCTACATAAATTCAAAATGAACATAAATAGTTTTGCGTAGAATAAGGTGTAGACGGCGCTAATGGCCAAGTTTAAGATGCGCCGTAAAAAAAAAAAAAAAAATAAGGTGTAGCCCAGCTCCAGGCGCCAATCCGTTGGGCCTGGAGCTCTGTATGTACTTGTAATACATTTGGGAGGGCGGGAAAAAAAAATAGTTTTGTCTTTCTTATTGAACAGCTGACACAATTATTAATTTTCTTCCTGGAGACCCAACACATGTTCTCATTGGTGGGGCATCACTGTAAGGAATTACAAATAACGCCCGATACAAAGAAATTAATAATTTGGGTCCGAAGTAAACACCTCCTAATAGACAGATTTATTTTATTTTTATAACACATCTTTCTTCTTAGATACTTTTGACGTATACTGAGTTTCGTTAAAATATTACAAAAAGCGCGGCCAATATGAGCAAATTAGTAATTTGGGGAGTAAGCCCCATCCCTCCGGATAGGCCGGTTTTTTGGTTAACTAACTCGTTTAATCATTTGTTACAGGAATAATAAATAACGAGTTTCGTCGCCAAAAAAGAATAAAAACTATTGCCGCTACCATTTTAACAGCCAGCTTTTACACGCTTGTGTTTGTGTGAAAGAAATGTTATGTTGGTTTTATTGAGCCTATTAAATTTTACAATGAGCTAAGTGCAAGTGGAAGGATCGTTGTGCGCATAGTCATCTCTGATCTCGAAATACATAAATGCAAATATTTTAATAATTTTGAAGCTAACAAGTGATGAAGTATCCGTGTATAACTATTTTAAATGAGGCGCTGAAAATGTCTTTCCCAGAATGAATATATTATCGACGAAGGTATTAGTTTTACGGTAGAATTAAGAGCGAAGTACTCAAGAGTGACTATTCCGTGACTGGTTTCGGTAGCCGTGTGTACATTAAGCCACTATCAGATCGTGTTGCCGTGCCTGTTCTCCTACGCTCATATATCACTGTTAATTAGGCTCGAGAGGTTTAGCTTCTCTTTGGAATCTTTTTCCACAATTAGTGCAGGGAGGTTATACTTTTTTAGAGGCTATTAGTGAAATTTCGGAGTAGGTTTTCTTTTAGCGCGTTTCCCCCTTCTTGCCATAGGGAAGAACCAGCTTATGACGGCAACTAGAGATAGGTGAGTGCACTTTTCAGAACCGATAGACCACGAAAATAGCGCTAGATCAGATTTATATATTATTATTGCTCTGTAACTCCTCAAAAAGTGGTCCGATAATAATAACATTTGGAGCAAAAATATATTAACTTATTTCAAATGTTGGTTGGGGCGAGGCTAGATCAGTGCTAGAGAACTCGACTAATGAACTGAATGACCTGAGCTCAAATCCGAGCGCGCATTAAAGATCTTCCAGTGGCATCGTTTGGGGGTTGGATTCGGAGGCCCAGACCGTCCCTAGGCTCACCCAGCCTTTAATTAATAGGTACGTGCAAAGGGAAACATCTGGCGGCCGGAGCATAGTACTGACCACACTATCTCCTCTAAAATACTGAATCAAATACCTCTAAAGTACCTGCTCCTCTGGGGCTTTGTGGCGTGTACGGGACTAATATGTTTTTTTTTTTTTATAAAGAAGTTGGTTAGCGAGCAGAATCCACCTATTGTATAATTTGCGTGCAAAAAGTCGTAGGCCGTACGGATTCATCTAGATAAACTTTTTATAAGCTTTTTGACGCGGGGAATCGAATAAAACCGTTCGGATAAAACTACAAGTTTCGTTTTGGTTGTACGGACGAGGTGAACATTTTACCTGATATTTAAAATTCATCCAAAGTATGTTGTATAAATTTAAAAAATATAGAAGCGAGTGGAAAATCGATACAAGTGGAAAGAGCCAGTCCGAAAGCTTAAATAAAATCCTACAAAAACTGCCCTTATGGGATTTCCTAAAGCTCGATCTCAGTCAGTGAAGTCAGTAAAAAATTCGAAAGTTTTAGTTTTGCTTTGAACGGTTCTTTACGTTTTTTCCCTCTGTGTTTTATTGCTTTTTGTTTTTATTATTTATTGTAGCAGTAAAATGAGTTTTCTAGTAAAACAATATACTTAAAATGAGAAAGAATTTTGAGTTGTTCGTGGAAGAGGCCGAGTATGTAATTTTCGCTAGGTACTGTAAGTTTTCAGTACATAATGGCTCCTAAATCTCACTCATTTTCAAGATTTCATCTTAGGAGGCGTTAAACGTTTTTATGAAATACTAAGTAAACTTATTACAAGCTTTCGAAACGACACCAGGGATAAGAAGTTAGGCCCTTTTTTTTATTTTGCATTTAGCAGTATAATGAATATTTTTCAGTAAAGCAAGATAAGTGAATGAGAATCGTATTTTTAATATAGCTTTCTTGCTGAACTGGAATGAGCGAACTTCGAGGAGAGTGTACTTTCAGCTTAGTGTTGGTTATAATGATTTTATTAAACCTACTAGTGCCTAAAACTAGCGCCAAGAGGTATTTTTGAGAACGCATTGGAACAGTTTAAATTTTTCCCGACATTTAAAAATAAAATACCAACTATGATAGTGGGGATTTGAACGGGGAAACGAGCTAAGATGACGCAATTCCTGCGAGTCGGACTGTTTTATTTTACCGAAGTCAGAATCCGGATCTGCCGAAACTGTGTCAGCGGCATTTTCTTTTTCTTCAATATCCGGATGTCGTCGCATTTGGTTGAGAGGCTGTATGGAAGCTAAGCCTTTGGAATGGTGGAGTCAGCATGTTGACTAACAAGGCTGAGAGATATTCCTGGATGTCTGTACTCCTTGTATCGTCGAGTCAGCTCAGAATAAGACCTCTGTTTTTTTTTGTGAACCTCTTAGTCAGTCTAGAGTCATCGGCTTTCTGCAGGCTTAGCGACTCTATAAGGCACTATTTTATTTATATTGACTTCTCACCATTAACTTAACAATAAACATTTGGATGCCTATTTTTTTGTTGCTGACGAGGAACTGCGTCATCTATAGTATTTACATAACTAAGAAGAGGTCGTTTATTTTCGTAAATTACCAAGGACTAGATAGTCCTATATTTTGTTTCTGTTTTTACTACTTTCCTATGGAATGTAGCTATTGAGAACGCACTCATGAAACCTTTTTTTGAAAAATTTGTTGATATCTTTTTCGATCCTACAACACGGGATTTAGCCTTCCAGTGTTTATATCCCGAAAACATGTCCCGCTTGCCCTTTTCAAACTTCTGTCAGCAGGATTAGGTTTGCTATTATGTATCGTATACTAGTTTTCCAGAAAAATGGTAAGCAAACTCGCTTTTTTATTTAGTAAACATGAATACGCCCTGCCTCTGTCTCCCGTGTTAAAAAGTGAATCTTTGAGGCCCAATTTCTCGAAAACGAGTACCGCTTGGACGGTCATATCTTTTTCCAAAGTATAGGGGACACTTTAATGAACATGTAGGCAAAAATAAATGAAAAAGTTCGAAAATGAATGCTTAATTAATTTATTGTAAGACGTTTATTTACTATAGTTCAATTGATCGAATCAAACATGGGGATATTTTTTAAGCGTTATATTTTGGGATTTAAGGATTGCATCAGTTCAAGAATCCCCTCCGAAGGCCTTGGGTCAATTTTTGTATAAATACTTAAAGACTGTATGCATCAGAAACATAATCAATTCTAAAATATAAGGAAAAACGCAGATTTTTGAGAAACTTGATTATTGTAACTTACCTCCAAATGGACCCAACGAGTCGTTGAGGTCTCAAAACATTTGTATTTTTAAGCACTAAAAGTCTAAAAGAAACTCTCAACTTTCTATGGATCCGAACTTTTTTTTGTTGTTGTGGCTCTGTAATTATTTAATATGAAAGGAATAGTTCTTGTGGACCAATTTAAAATACGTTTTAACGAAATTAAATTATATTTCCTTCATTCGTTCATATATGTATGTCTGTTAACATGGTAGTGGCCATAATTTCTGTACTCGTGCCAGATCACCTGCTATATTGCACGCCCTTTACCAACAATTAATCGAGTTCGTTTACTAATATGCCATATTTTTGGCCCCTTGCAAAAGCTAATCAAAAATGTGTAGTGAAAATGAACAAAATCACTCCTTTATGAATCGGGGTTTACTCTGGGGCCAAATTATCAATTTGCCCGCAACGACCGTTATTTTTGCTTCCTTGCAACGAGGAAGCTCTATATCGTGCCCCACTAATTATAAATATGCGTTGTGAAAATAATCAAAATCCATTACAAATATCTTTGTGTTCTCATTAACAATAGAATCTATATTGAATTCAAAAATAAAAAGTGAAAATAGAAACTCAACAGAAAGGTTTTTTAGATTGAGTCTGCCTATATTTCCTTATAATTTAACTACCTTCCTCAGAATTATGGCAAAAACTAACCGACTTTCTGAGGAAAGTGCTAAGTATTATATTACAGCCTCTCCGTGACGGACTTTTTTTTTTTAAATGTTGCTAGATTGCAGTGACTTAGCATCGTCCAATCGGTTCAGTTCACCCTGAACTCATAGCCCTGCTGAGGAATTGGAAATCAACGTCGCCAAATATATTAAAATTTGGTTGAGTTTTATAGTAGTATTAATTAATTTAATGATAAATTGAATTAACACAATGAGTATTGCTTTATGCGAAATTTCAGTGTATAATTTGCTATGGTAGCTGAATGCCACACAGTTTATGGTTGATTCCTGGTGCCCCTGCTGGAGTCACTGCGTGCTGGGAATGACACACTATTACCCCTCGTCACAGATAATTGCTGGGAGCCAGCCCTCCCTCACGCACATATTCAACTACTCTCTCTCTCTCTCTCTCTCTCTCTCTCTCTCTCTCTCTCTCTCTCTTTCTCTCTCTCTCTCTCTCTCACTGTATTTTATTAATTATCATCTCTTTTTCGAATAACTGATCATTCATTTTAACCCCCTTTCCCTCTTACTGTGAGGAAAGCCTGCTTATGACGACGACGCGATGACGGAATCAGAATGATTTCACTGGAATTGAATCAGTTCACTGTTTTTTGCTTTTATTTTTTTTATTTGGGTGCCTCGACTGCTTTGGTCATTGGCACCTTTGAAAATAACTTCATTTTTAACGTACAATGAAGTAGTCTTCATTTTTTACTGCTGCTCTAACATTTCTACTGTGCTTATTAATTTCTATTTTGGGGATTGTTATTAAACATAAAACTATTGTTTAACCTACTTCTAATCTCTAAAGCTAATGGTATGTACTATCGTTGAATGGTCTTTTGAATATAAGAAAAAAATACTTTATCTTGGGGCTTTTTTTCCTTATGAATAACAAATAAATTTACAAAATCGAAAATACAGATTAAAAAATAAAAGACTAACTCAATATGTAAAAAAAAAACAACAAAAAAAAAAAAAACAAATATAAATAAATATATGGAGGGATTGTGGAATACTGGAGCAAGAAGAGGAGGAGGAACTGAAACTATATATGGAATATAAATAAATAAATATGAATATAAAAATATAGTTATACAGTTCACTGTTATAATGATATTAGAGTGTTTCTAAAGAATTTCTAGATTTGTACAATAAAACTTTTTAGGAATTCATTAGATATAGTCCTTATGCAACTCCTGTTTAAATCCTCTATCCACTCCCGTGGTACCCGTTCTCGTCCCTCCGATCTCTATTCTCCCACTCATAAAACAACCTTCTTTGACCGTTCCTTCATCTCCCGAGCCTCCTCTTTCTGGAACTCTCTCCCTCTTTCGATTCGACACTCTCCTTTCTTTATTTATTTAAGTCTTTATTATATATATATATATATATATATATATATATATATATATGTACAAAATTTAGTAATAATAATAATTAACATTTCTTTTTTATGCTTGTCTGTACAAATATATGGACCTTCCCTTTTTAGGGAGTATAAAGTCTTTTTCGGTGACTGGCCGTACCTCTCCTTCCTTACCTTTGTTTAAATCCCACCTCTTTGCTTTTCTCCAATTCTCCCAAGAAGACGCTTTTTATGATTTTACGACCAGAGTACTTAAGTATCCCGATACATCTTCGAAAGTATCGTTTTTTTTTTTTTTTTTTTTTCCCCGGTTCATTTAGTCCACATAATATTTATTATATTTTTTTTAATAATCTTTTTTTATTTACTTTTCCTTTCCTTTTTTTTTTAATATTGAACTATTTACTATATTTTTATATTCATATTTATTTATTTATATTCCATATATAGTTTCAGTTCCTCCTCCTCTTCTTGCTCCAGTATTCCACAATCCCTCCATATATTTATTTATATTTGTTTTGTTTTTTTTGGTTTTTTTTTTACATATTGAGTTAGACTTATATTTTTTAATCTGTATTTTCGATTTTGTAAATTTATTTGTTATTCATAAGGAAAAAAGCCCCAAGATAAAGTATTTTTTTCTTACATTCAAAAGGCCATTCAACGAATACAAGGTTAATTGAAAGAACATTATACGCAACAACATACTATTAAAATATCTGAATAACAACCATGTGAGTACAATGAAATCTACAATCGTTGTAATTCTGAAAAGCTTCCAGATGTATGAATCAAATCTAAAAACTGTAGGATCTATTCAGGTCCAACTTCTAGTCCCGAGCGAGGAGACCTGTGTGACAGTGGGTGGACAAAGACAGATGGAGATTGAGGGCCTCTCACACATCTCTCTATACAACCACCAGTAAGGATTAAAAAAAATCTGTGGTGAGGATAGAAAAAGCTCTACAACTCTTTAGGAATGCCAGTCTCATGTTGGTTTTTTTTCTTTTCTAGAGTTAAGACTGTTTACTTATTTAAGATTTCTTTAGCCTCAGTGGAGGATCCAATTAACAGAATCTGTCTATCTTCCTCTCTCTCTCAATATATATATATAAATATATAAATAAATATAGTTAATTACCATCGCTTAGCCTAAAATATTAACTAAGTGATCTATTATGTCGCTTCTTATCGTCTAGTTGGCCTTAGAATGCGTTTATAACTAAATTCAAAATTAAACTCCTTTGTCATCGACAACTTAAGTCGAATGTGTCCCTGGCAATGTTTATGGTAATGGCAACCTTTGACATGTTGTGGGCCTAACTTTATTGTGCAAATGCGTTCGCGGGCCGCGTATAGATATGGTTCAAAATAAAGTAACTTCAGGTTTTAAAGAAGTGTTCATAATTTTTAGCGATAGATATCAGACATGAAATAATACGACATTGTTATAACAATACAATTTATTAAAGTCACAAAATGAAATGAAAAAATAGATACAGCATCATAATTAAATCGCGAAATTTGTAATTATTTCAAACTTCGAATGTTAAATGAGGCATCTGAGCTTACATTTGGGAAACTAATCCATGGATTAATTCCACTAATACAAAGACGTCACGAATTTTCAAAATTATCCACAGTCAGCCTTTTGTACGATGTTTTGATTTATTAACTTTCATCATTGAAAAGAATTTTTTGAATTTTTAAATACTGTCAAATGCACAAATCAATCTTCTTGCGAATTTTGTAATCTGCAGAAAATGGTCTGCTTCCAGGTATTTCTTGTAGAAATCGCACAACTTCGTTTGCAAGTGTATTGGAGCGTTTCGTACATTATTTATTGTTGAGTAACAAATAAATTGAAAAGGTCATCCATGTTTTTAAAATCGCAAAATCTGTTCAAACATTGCACCGACTGTAACTTGCGTTCTTCAGCATATTGAGTGTAAGCAATATTTTCATATGCAGTGAGCGTGCTAAAATGGTAACTGTTACTAGAAAGCAATCTTTGCCTCCCACAAGCGGATTTTGTTCTGGAACGCTTTCAACTGGCTGCACAAATCATTTACTAACTGTCCTTGTTTTTGATGTTTCAAATTTAAATCACCCTGGATATAATATGGACCGTGGAAGTCTACGAGAGACTTTGATGAAACTCACAAAACTCTACAAAAATACTTATCTAGAACAGAAGGCTACGCTTCACGCGAAATGCGTAGCGCTTAAGATTTATTTATAATAAATAAATAAAACCGAATAAAACTCGTTTCAAGATATCTTTAAAGAAAATTTGGTTTCGAGTGCTCTCAAAACGCATATTTTATCTACTGGCATGGCCAAAAGGAAAATCCCACATGGAATTAATAGTAAAATAACACTGGCGAAATATGTTATTAAATGAACAATCTTCTGACCATTTAGACTTTTCTAAAGCTCCAATTTCTTATTTGTTTTTTTAGTTTACATTCATTTTCGGGTAAAAATAACAACGATGTTTTCCCTCCCTAAAAACAAATAAGCAATCCTTTTCCTATTTCTAAATATTTGTTTTCCTACTCAAACAATTATCTTTGTAAAAAGCATTTAAGCATTTGTGAAATTAATGTTTGGATAATTATTTACGACATTAAAGACATGTTACCTAATTGATACATACATCTTTATACTATATTCTACTATATATGGGCCGGAGAATTCATTTAATTCGGCTGTTTTATTCAGCAACGCAATAATATTCAATAGAATAATTTATTCTTGTATTTTCAAATAAATAAACATTTTCTTTCGTTTTAACCTGTAATAGTATTAATGAAAATATGACTTTATTGTCTATTCAATCAATATGTGCCAATTAAAGCATCCCCTAGTGGCTTGAACTACATTACAATTTATAAAAGGTGTAAAAAACAGGAGACAGATTGACTCATTGATATAGTAGGATTATGATGAGACCATCTCATCCATTTTCTATCTAACTATAAAGATATATACAATATGGCGAATCTGTTATATTTCCAAATTCTTTATGAATGCAACTTCAATGGATTAGAATTCTCTATCTATTTTTTTTTTTCACATAGAACCCGTATAGAAAATTGTTATGTTTACAGGATCGACCGACTTTCAACTTTTAAAATGTTTTTGAAAGCTTGAGCGCCTTAGTTTTTTTTTTTTTTTTTTTTTTTTTTTGTTCATATGTGTTATGTATTTGTTTTGGGGTTTACAACAATTTGAAAAAATATTATCGTTTTTAGCATGCAAAAACTATCAACCCGATTTAAACGAAATGTGGTGGGTTGTTTTATTACATAATCAAAATATTCTTCCTGAAAATATGCTCGGAATGCATTTTAAGTTTCCGAAAAAAATAATGATATAAAAAATGTCTATTTATTACAACTTTTTCGTATCTATTGCTATTTTGTAAAGGTGAGAATCATTTTGTAAAGCGTCTTGAGTAGGTCTCTAGCAAGGAAAAGTTTAGAGCTGTAAGCAAAAGAAGTAAAAGAAAAGCGTGTTTTTCGATTTATATAAATATTTAAAATTTAAAAAAAAAAAAAAAAAAAAAACTGAGATTTATATAGTTGGCTGTTGAGGTGATAATCAGTCAGGGAATAGTTGGGATTCGGCTAAGATAGCATCAATACGATTTTTTGTTACATAAATATTAAGGACGTTTCAGCAACTCTTTGGTAGCCTTCGTCAGGAATGAGTGCCGTGAGTAGGGAAAGACCGAAGATAACAGATAAGTGACCATCTTGAAAATATACTCAAGTCATATCCAAATTATATTTTCAAGATAGTCACTTATCTGTTTATCTTTGGTCTTTCCCTACTCCCGGCACTCATTCCTGACGAAGGCTACCAAAGAGTTGCTGAAACGTCCTTAATATTTATGTTACAAAAAATAGTATTGGTGTCTTCTTAGCCGAATCCCAACTATTCCCTGACTGCTTAAAAAAAAAAAAAAAAAAAAAAAAAAAAAGTTCCGGAAATTTTTTGATGTATGCATACCTCAATGATTTTTATTTGAGCTGTTCGGTATTCCCACAATCATGACCTTGCCCCCTGTCAACATCCAAGTTTAGCTACGTTTTTACAGATCCGCCCTAGACTAATTGGCTACGGATTATATGGTATACTAGGCTGATGGTGTATATAATGTCTATGCTACATAATTATATTGAACAAGAAAAACTATTAGCGCCTCACCCCTAGTAGCTCACAGCGTATTTTATTTCATCATCGTTCAAGAGCGTCATCATTGTCCCCTCCTGAGCAACCACTTAAACGCCTTAAGCCCCCACTTCTTGAAAATCCCTCATACTCGATTCAAAAAGCTCACTCACGTACGCCCGGAATCTTCGTGGGAAGTTGCCTACTGGATGCAACGCTTGGTGTAAAAAACACTCAATGACATCACCAGGGCTCATCTATCATCTACAGATGTGCTTAACACCCGACGTTTGTATAGGAAGGTGGGAACCATGGGGAGGCACCATCCAAAAGAGGACATGCATTAAAATAAAATAATCTTTAAAAAAAAACAATAAATTAATGAAATGTTTTTAAGAGAGATAACCAATACAGAAATTTAAAAAATGTCACACTTTCTAAAACAAATTTTATTCATGTAAAAAGTAATTTCCACCCCGCTCTACCATCTTTCTTACTTTTTGTCATTTCCCTCTAATGTGAAATCATTTGAATATAAAAATGTCATTTAAAGGGAAAATATATTAGACGAAAAAACGACCCGAACATAATTAACACTTACTGCTAAAGAATGAACAGGGTGATAGTGTGGTCAGAAATATGCTCTAGCCGCATGATTTTCATCTTTACTGGTACCCATTAATGAATCAATTGAAGGCTGCGTGGGCTGAGGGACGGTCTGGGACCCATCTAAGACACAGACACTCAAGGACAAGTCTTTAGTGTGCTCGAGTTTTGAACTTAGGTCCTCAAGCATATGTGTCGAGTGCTCTACTAACCTCCTTCACTCTCACATACATTATATATATATATATATATATATATATATATATATATATATATATATATATATTTGTTTGTTTGCATGTGTAATAAGAATTTCCAGTTTAGGCAATAACCCAACTAGGGCAATAATGATCCTTTAATTTGTATAGTGTCATTCCATACCAGTTCATCCAGGCATATCACCCATGTCCTCAGATTTGGCTGAATTTTTTATTTGCTTATTTGACCATCCTAATAACCAATACAAAGTTTTAAGAAATAACCTTAACCTGTTTTTAAGTTATGAATTTTTGAAATCTAGTAAAACAGAATTAAAATGGTGTTCCCAAGGCTATCACTTTCGGCGTTGTTATTGTATTAAAAAATCCATAACTTCCATAATATTTAACATAAAGCAATATTTTTTTCATCAAAATGTTCAGAAATGTCTGGAGATTATTGGAAAAATATATTTGGCTAATTATCACTTTATATTTCTGTGTATTGGTTTGGTAAACTTAAATTTTGAGACATTTTTTAATCAACAAACACAAAATGTTTAAAGGCAATTATTGACCAAAGGCATAGCAGTAACCAAAGTAATTTTTTTTTTAATTTAACCTAAAGATGTGTACTAATATAATCTGGAATAAAATTAATGGCTTTTTGCCTGCTTGTATGTTTAAAAATTCCTAAAAGTTAAAATTCATGTTATACTGAATAAATCAGATGAAATAAATTTATTTAAAGTTTTTATCGAGTTTATAGTTTAACCCTGGAACACTAACCGTATTTCATCCTACACTATTACTAACTGTGTATCAATTTGACGTATACACAGAAAATGGCTTAGAACTTGATTATCAGGGATAATGGAGAAATCTGTGGTATAAAAAATGATTATATATCAATATTTTAAACACAAAAATACAAATTAAAAACATAAATCATAGGGCAACAAAAAATATGGACCATTTCCGGTTTATCTAATACTAACATTTTAGAACTTAGTTTTCACCAACTAAAACGCTTACACCTAAAATAAAATATTTTTTATGAACTAAGTAATCTTATTTTACTTATTTTTAACGGTTTTATGATACATTTTTACCGATAAAAAAATTTCGGGGGGGGGGGGGCTGCAGCCCCCTCAGCACCCCCCCCCCTTACATACGCGCGTGGCTTTTCACAAGAAATAATAACTGCAATAATAATAATAATACATAGTATAATATCCCAATGCCTTCCCGACTTTTAAAATAATTACTGTGTTAGCAATATGGAATTTGTAATTATTTACATAATTAATTAACAATAGGGTAACTATGTTTTAGGTGCTCGTTACTAACTCTGTGTCAAATTGATGCAATTTATAATGAGTTTATTACTACCAATACGTCAGAGTAACGTAAACTTAATGCTCATATTACTAACATTGCATCAAAATGACGTAGAAAAATTTACGTGTATTACTAACCTCTACGTCAATTTGATGCACTGTCTTCTGGGAAAATGAAGGTCACACCTATCTAATTTGTCGCTGAGAGGTGAAATCATGCTGGATGGGAGGAGGAGGATTTGCTTCAGGAATAGGTGGGAGTAGACCGGCTCTACCCATTTAACGGAAGAAAATCACAATTGATTACAGTCATATGCGTCAATATGACGCAGGTTAGTGTTCCAGGGTTAAAACCTCTATTATTCCCTCTAATTGCAAAATAATATATTTTTTATTTATTGCATTGCTCTATAAACAGGAAAATATATTTTGACCACAAAATATTAATTTTTAAATAATTATTTTTCAGTATTTTGTTATTCATGGAATATTTTAATATAATTTTTTTTAAAGAAACATTTTGCTCAACATTTCCTCAAAGCCATAGTTTAAATTAATTTTATTGTTATCTATCTATACAGAGAGAATTATATTGGATGGGCTACAGGAATCAACATAAATCCTTCTATAAATGTTCATGTTTTATTCTGCAATGACTACCGCTCTTGTGTCTCAACATGACACATCCCACCTATGGGACATGACCCTATCCATCTCTTCCTCCCACTGTTTGAGTTATTAGTTCCATTTCAAATATTGCCCAGTTAACATCAGTGAATGTGTTACATTATTTTCAAGTTGGAGATAGTGGACTTAGTGCAGCGAAGATGTAGGCCATCCACCTCTGGAACAAGGATTTCATATATTATTTTTACCTTCAAATTTGATAATTTTGATTGAAGCCCAATTGAAGACCACTACAATGACCTGATTGACAAACTAGTCTGTTCAAGAACTAATAGAGATTGTATGTTACGGCACTGCACAAAATGCCCTTCTAGAGAAAACCTCGAAACTTTTATAAAGGAGAAATTTGAAGTGTGGGACCCTGATGATGGAATTACATACTCTGCTTGGATATCAACAGGCCGAACCCACCAGGTACAATATACTTTTACTTTCGAAGACTATTTGGCAATTTTAATTACAAGCCTTGAATTATTGATACCACATTCTTTCATAACAAAAGCTCAGGCAAAATATTTGAACGAATACAAAGAAAATCTTAAATCTTATCAAGCAATTGTTCTGTTAGATTTCAGTGAAAATTATTCCTATGTGATTCAGGATGAAGCCCAAGGCTATCATTGGACACGGAATAGCTGCTCTCTTCATCCAACTGTTATCTACACTAGAGAAGAAGATGAATTGGTAGTGTCATGTTTGTGTATAATATCTGATGACTTAGAACATGATGTTCCCTTTGTTCATGAAACTCAACGCGTTGTTGTCGAATTTATAAAGGAGAAACTCCCCAAAGTAAATAGTTTGCTATACTTTAGCGACGGTTGCACAGCACAATATAAAAACTGTAAAAACTTTATTAATCTTTGCCAGCATGAAAGTGATTTTAATTTAAGTGCTTCGTGGAGTTTTTTTGCATCCAGCCATGGAATGTCCCCTTGTGACGGCATCGGTGGAACTTCTGGTTGGAAAAGCCAGTCTTCAAATGACATATGGAAATGCAATAGACTATGTCCATAAGTTTTTTGATTTTTGTAAGTCCAGAATTGAAAATATTTGCTTCTACCTAATCCGTAAAGAAAAAATATCAGAATCAAGGAGAAGACTTGAGGAACGTTTTTCGAAAACCAAAACTGTGCCTGGAACACGCAGTTTCCACCATTTTATTCCAAAATCGGTGAATCAAATTGCTGCTAAACGCATCAGGTTTGATGAGAAATTTAGTACATTTGATTTTGCAAATTATACCTAATTTAAGTAATTACTTACCATATCTGAAAATGGTAGATATAAGTGTAAATGACTATGTAGTGTGCACTTATGATGACCATTGGTACTTTGAATTAGTAACGGAAAAAAATGAAATTGAGGGTTATGTCCATGTTAAATTTTTGCATCCCCACGGACCTGCAAAATCATTTTACTGGCCATCAAGAGAAGATATCTGTTGGACACCTCTATGTAACATCGTCTCATGTGTCAATCCACCTGCAACTAAAGGATCAAGGAGGACGTACTATTTACCTGAAGAAGAAGTTCAATCAGTTAACATACATTGCAAGAACATTTTAAAGGTCATACGCACCCACGTATAAAATTAAGGTAACTTCTTAACAACCTGACTAAAGTCCTACCTGATTTTCACGAAAATGTACTATGTCAATGTGCCCTTGTGTAAATAAAATACATTTCTATGTAAATAAATTATTAGGATATCAATTAATTGAAATATTAAACACTTTAAATAAATTTATTTCATCTAATTTATTCAGTATAACATGAATTTTAACTTTTAGGAATTTTTAAACATACAAGCAAGCAAAAAGCCATTAATTTTATTCCAGATTATATTAGTACACATCTTTAGGTTAAATTAAAAAAAAAAAAAATACTTTGGTTACTGCTATGCCTTTGGTCAATAATTGCCTTTAAGCATTTTGTGTTTGTTGATTAAAAAATGTCTCAAAATTTAAGTTTACCAAAGCATTACACAGAAATATAAAGTGATAATTAGCCAAATATATTTTTCCAATAATCTCCAGACATTTCTGAACATTTTGATGAACAAATTATTGCTTTATGTTAAATATTATGGAAGTTATCGATTTTTTAATACAATAACAATACCGAAAGTGATAGCCTTGAAAACACCATTTTAATTCTATTTTACTAAATTTCAAAAATTCATAACTTAAAAACTGGTTAAGATTATTTCTTAAAACTTCGTGTTGGCTATTAGGATGGTCAAATAAGCAAATAAAAAAATTTTCAGCCAAATCTGAGGACATGGGTGATATGCCTGGATGAACTGGCATGGAATGACCCTATACCTAAAACTCTTAAAACAAAATCTTATCAAACGAAATAAATCCCTAAATGGTAGTCCATATTTAATGTACAAGAAATCAATTACATTTTAAAGGTCGATGTACGCCTTCCATTCTATGAGAACTGATAAGAAACATATACAGCCCTAACTGAAACACAACTAACATATGCTTCACAATTCATCTTTGTATACGTATAATGTTTATTCCTTCTGTTTATAGATTTACTCCTCCGTTCATGGTCGTTTTCAGCCCCGATGAAGGCTTAAATTTATTTTCTAAATTTAGTTTTATTAAGATACCACAGGACCTTAGCCCAACAATATTCGCAATCCCGCAACGGTCAACGCTCTCCTCTCTACGAAAAAGGTACAGTAGCGACATCAAAACGCTTCAGTAAATTATTGCTCTCATGTATTGCAGAGACAAAGCCAAGCGAGACTTTACGATGTGAATGTAGACTGTAATATCGGCCACATGTGGGTAGAGGATGCTGCCACATGTGTCCCGGCAATAGAAATGCCAGGAAAAGGAGTACAACAAGGTTTCCTATTGGGTACTAAATCCGAGGAGACGTTATTACACACTAAATATCATGTTACTCTAGGCCTCGGCTCTATTTGTAGAGGTGCTTCGGGAAACAAAGTGGTTCCTCTATACTTTATTACTTTCTATAGAGATATTTTTAGGGGATTCCAGGAAAATCTTGTCACGTTCTGTTGGAAATTTAAAATTCCCCTTTCCACTTCCCTAGGCATGTCAGTTTTTATAAAAACCAAGTCATTTTAGCACTTTCCTCCGATGGAAAGTAGCTATTGAGGTTGCACTCATGACGGAATTTTTGAAAAATGTCTTCGAATCTTTAACGATCCTACCTAGTAGACACCAAAAATGACCCCAGTTAAAATTTATATATATCTATTTCTATATATATATATATATCAATATATATTTTCCACTTGTTCTTTTGCCCAATTAAATTGCGTGCTTATCATCCATTCGGAAATAGGGTTAATTTACAAGCTGAAGATGGAATAATTTTAAAATAAGGAATAGTGAATAAACAAGATGAAGACAAAAGTAGGCTATCGTGATAGAAGAGAAGGAATGTGTAGTCAGAATTGAAAATATATTCTAAAGTATATAAAGAAACAATGTGATTGGCGATTATTCCGCCAATAAAAGAGATGCTACATTAAGAAAGCAAAAACATTTATGTTTGGTGGATTTGTAATTCAGATGTTGTGGGCACCCCACCCTCTCTACTTGAAGGTTAAGAGAGCATTCATAAGCAGTAATAGTTCACGACTGAAAGATGAGTAATGTATACCACTAGAAGATGACTAATGACGTTCATCAGCTGACTGTGATTTCAAGATGAAGCGAATGAAATAAGACGGAGGGGAAGGGTTTTCAGTAGCTAGTGGTGGGGATGGTAGACCACTCAAAGGGTAGACAGCCCTTTTTGCTGGAAGGGGGCCGTGTATAGGCCACTTCTAACCACTCCCTTTGATCTCGCCGCCTCCACCTCACACCCCTCTGTTTTACAGGCCGTGTCTACTAGCTCTCCTTCTTTAACCTAGTTTACGAGTCTTTTCATATAGTTGTCAGCGGTGGGGGCAAAGTTACTAAAAGGTGACGTTTTCAACTTTCTTTAGGCTCCCGCATAATATATGCACTTTCAAAGCCAAAGGCTCCTCTGTTGGGGATTTTTCAAAGATTCAAGAAGCTCAATTTTAAAATAACATACTATGTTTTTACATTTATGGAAAATTTCTTTTTGAGCGAATAGAATAATACTTAAGTTAATCTTCACAAACTGTTACGCGTAAGAGAACTTTGTTAAAAGATTTCTTGGGATCCACAAATATTAAAAGAACGTCTACACTTTGTGTGTTGCATCTCTACCTCTATTCAGCGAAAACTGACATTAGTTTTTTTTTATTCTCAACTACTACCCCAAACGAATAACGGAAATAAAATTGGAGAAAAAATCATTGGGGTTTAATTATATTCCTCAAGAAATCACAAATTATAGGAAATTACGGAATATCAACCAATCAGAGCGGAAAGCTTTAAATCGGTACCAACGAAAGGAACCTATAATTTTGGCTTAAGAATCTTATTTGGTTAGATTTGAAGACCACACACATACATGCAGAATTTACTATAATTACGATTTCTGAAACTTGCCAGATTGTTGAAGAAATGCGGAATTTCTAGTTCAAAATAAAATTACCGAAATACTATTCCTTTTGTGGATAAAAGTTATTTTGCTAAATTTTGTAATAATTCTAGGGAGTATGTACTTTTAAACATTCTGGTGGTCATAACAGGATTATATTAAAATAAATAAAAATAAAAAAAATAATAGTGTAGATGGAGATAGTTAGCCGCTGCAGAGATACGAAGACAGGTATAGTTGGGATTCGGCTTAGCCGTATCCCAACTATACCTGTCTTCGAAAAAAAAAATAATAATTTCGTTTAGAGCCTTCTGCTCAAATTCAGGACAAACCTATGTAATGTACTGTATAACATGCAGTCTTCTTTTTCTAGCATGGCCACGGCGCATGCGCGGATGCCTGCGGACACGTTTTTGTAACGCTTATATGTAACAATTTTTTTCCAGTTTAGACATCGCTAAAGCATATTTATGCTAAAAACATTCGTTGCAGATTATTGCATGCCTTTGCATGTTGGGGTTTTGATGAATCATTTTAGAAGAGAATTTCTAAAGCAATATTACGAAATCTGCAAACATTTCTGGATTCAATTAATCATGAAGATGATCGTAGTTGTTAGTGGTTATCTCTTTGATAATATCATGAGTAATTGGCCGAAATTGTAGTTATAATTGATAAGAAAAATTAGAGAATATTAATCAATTAAACCAGAGCGGCATGCTTTCAGTCGGAAATATTAAAAGGCTGAAATAATAGAAGTTTGCGTGAGAACCATATTTTTGGTTTGTTTTTCATGAAGACCACACACATACAGAGTGTTTAAGAGATTTTGTTAAGAGGATAGGAATATCTCTCAGCTAGACAGAGCTGTATAATTAGATCTGAGTAGAGGGGATGTGATAATTTGTGTTGAGTAGACGTAGGATTGACAGCCATGTGGGCTACCGTGGGACTTGTGGCTGTATGGCTCTATGTGTGTTGCTTCTTCCAGGACATCTGGTAATAGTCATGGTAGATGGTTAGAAGATAATATTTATTTAAATTTTAAAGTCCATTTATTATTAACTAGGAATTTTAGGATGGGCTATCTATAGGTTACCACCCTTTTCTAGCCAGGATAGGGGTGATTTTTTCGAAAGAAAAGCCACCACCCCTAGTGGGAATCGAACCCACGACCTTTGGCACGGAGTGTTAAGTGCTCACACCTTAACCCTCACGGCCATCGGGTCTAGAAGATAATAGTCATGAATTTTGATTCCCTGGTTTGCCTTACGGAAATATTGTCCAGTACTAACTCACATTCAAGCGAACATATCAAAACCCTATGTGCGTATTTATTCATATATATATATATATATATATATATTTAAATAATATACATACACACACAAACACAGAGAAGCCTCAATAGAAAAAAAAAACATGGCGATGAGAGGGCATCCTAACAAGAGGTGCGAACAAGTGACGAAACGTGTCGGGTATAGTTAATTAATAAAGTATGTTGATCAAATATGTTTACAAATAATAATTAATTCAAATATGTCAAAGATTTGAAATAGTATATATATATATATATATATATATATATATTATATTATATTATATATCGGGCGAGCTTAGCTCAGAGGTAGACCAGTCGACTAATGTGCTGAAGGACCTGCAGACCAGGCAACGAACAGTTATAGATGAAAATGTTTGGAACAAAATATTTGGGCATGTTAGGAGGTGAACATATCAAAAGTCCCCGCCCGCAGCCTTTGAGCCGGGGGAGAGGGAGGGGGTTAGAAGTCCCATTTTTCGGGTTTTCACTTATATCTCCGAAACCCTGCATCCTAGCGACATGACGGTTTTATAACAAATGAAAGCGAATTACATCTGCTACAAGTTCTAGTTTATCAAATTTTTCGAGATATCTTTAGTTTTCGAAATATCCGCTCTTGAAAGTATGTCATTTTGGGAATAAACACTTTTGCCGCACATTTTTTGCCTTTTTTTGTCCGGATAACTCTTCAACGATGCACCAGAAAAATATATGCAGGTTGTAGGGTTGTAGAGCACTTAATTTCCTTCAATAATATATATTACTTTACTATTTTATGTATTTTTCTTCAAGCGTTAAAACCATTTCAGTGTTCATCGTGAAATCTGAAATTTGGTGACAACTGTAGACTAGGAAGAGTCCAGGAAAGGAAGAGTTATAGAGGGAAATGTTTGGAACACAATTTTTGACTTCGTAACTTTTTTTGGGCTAGTTAGGGGGTTAACATATGAAAAGTCCCCGCCCGTAGCCCTTGAGCTGGTAGGAGTGGGGGTCCTAGGCTTGATATATTTGTTTTATACATAATAGGCGAATTGCCACACTTATATTATAGGCGAGGCAATACAAATGAAAACGGCTTAGGACTTTGAAGAACCAAATCAGTCTTTATTCGTTTTTTATATTGCGCACAAAGGACATATTTATAGCACTTCCCGAAGGAATGTTGTTTTGATATTTCACTCATAAATGAATTTTTAAAAGAATGCCTTCAATTTTCCATCTAGCCTTCTTACTTGATTCAGAAAATATTTAAATTGATTTGTAATAATTGTTTTATTTATTAATTTTATATAACACATTAAGAAGATATATTTCAAACTCTCATTAGTGAAGCCTTCTTAAATAGTTTTGGGTTCTAAATTGATCTGTTCCAATCTGATCTAGAGACTTCCATGTGGCCACAAAGACGTGCTAAAGCAGTCAGGCTTAGTGGTCCTCAGACAAGACTTCATTCTGAATGGTAGCCTGTGAATTATATATAAGCCGAGGGCCTGGAGAAGAGTGCTGGAGAGTGAATAAGTAAACAGACAGAGAATCGATGAGTGATCGATAGCTGGAAGAGGATTTCTTTTCAAGCCATTCCTAGTAAGCCCCCCCCCCCCCCCGGTGGCTAGGTTTCTAAAGTCATCTCCTAGGGAAAGGCAGGATTCTCTCTCTAGATAGATAGATAATACCTTAGGAAATCTCTGATGTAGATCTGTTCTACAGAACCTTTTGAAGCTTTTGAGTGGTCTCAAAAGCTATTACCAATTGTCATGATTAGGGAACGGACCTTATTGTACTTACATATTTCTTCTGATTCTTAAATCGTAATTGTTGATGCAATTCTGCACATTTTAAGTGATTTTAAAGCGTTTAAACAGGTTTTTATTTTACATACTTTTGCATATTTTGCCATAAATGCATATTATATATATACATATATATATATATATATATATATATATATATACACATTTTTTTATCATTTTTGATAAGCTCTTGCTTATCACAGCAAGGCGAGAAGTAGTTGTCTTGAACAGGCTTAGGATAGGCCATTTATTCCTAGGCGTTCTTTCAAGCCCTTCCTTGTAAGGTTCCCTCCGAGGCAACTTTTGAAGGTCATGAAAGGGGAAGGTACAGTTCACCCTCCTGGTAGCTATTAGCCGCGGAAATCCCTAATGGAGGCTTGTCCCACTAGAAGTTCCTCGGGAGCGTAATTCATTTCTAGACGATTAAGGCACATTCAAGTGTAGTAAGGAATGAAGTAGCATACAATGTTGTGTTAAGTATGTCGCATTTAAAATACCTCTATGAAGGCACATGGAAGCCTGTTAACGCAAAACCAAAAGAGGTACAAATTCATTCGCTCGTTTTTAACGGGGGAAAATCGTGTGAGAAACGAATCTTACCTTTCATTTTACTAATTATGTGCCATTTGCCAACAAAATCAGATGATTTTTGCAGGTGTGAAAGGACAAATATACAAATATGACTACCAGATTTTCCATGAGCGTATATAATTATAAAAACGTCGAAAATCCCAATCTACACTTCCTTATTAATTCACTGGGCCTACGCCATACTCGAGTTTTCTTCCTTATTGAAAAGTAAAACTCAGGGCTAATTGATTCATGTATCAGAAACATCCCAGCAGGGCCAAACAAACATGTGCACATTTCTTTTTTGTCACCCCAATCGGTTGTATCTAGTCGAAAACCAACTAAGAATGATAAAGAAGCAATTGTAACATTTGGTTACAGGAAGCTGCGTGAAGGGATGTAGCGTGAAAGGTTCTGGAGAACTAAACCACTGGAAATTATTCAGAACCCTAAAGGGATAGAAGCACCTCACCCTCCCTTAACCAAAACCCTTTAATTGAATTAGAGATTAATAATTAACCACTCATTCGCAGGGGCTCTTTTAGGCTCTTATTTCATTCGTTTTAGGTTTCATTGCTCCAAAAGGATTCTCTGGCAAGTGTGACAACTCAAGGTTTATCTCTACCCCACAGGAACAAAGCAACCAGTGGATATATATATGTATATATAAGGATATATATATTTATATATATACATATATACATACATACATGCATACATACATACATACATACATACATACATAAAAATTCATAGTGGCCGTTTGTGTTTTTTGTTATTTCCACAGGGGGTTCATAGACGTTAAGGGGTTGCTCCGAAAGAAATTAAATAATTAATAATCAATAGTTGACCTTCTGCCATATTTAAGTGAATTTAGTAATATCGAAAGTCACAATAAACACATTTCTCTCTCCCTCTCTTTCTTTATTTATTTATATTATTATTTTTTTTTTATTTACATAGGGTATTTTAAACATATTATTCAAGAATGCGGCTTACTACCCACATTTTTGAGGAATGTGGTTAGTTGTCCAGCTCTGGCGTGACGGACTTTCTTATATTTTCAATACACAGTTTCCTCCTGGCTGAAATATTAAAAATCTTAGGACTTAAGCTAATTATTATAAAGGAAGATATTTCGTGTTTCAGGGACCAAACCTTCAAGAAATGACCCCCATACCTAGATTCTCTTCTTTTTTTGTTAGCGATAAGCCTTTTGCTATTCCAGGAAGGTTGGGTAAACGTTGTCCTATAAGGAAGTCAACATAAGTCTGAAAGAGCCTACATTCTCCCGAGTTCATTAGTGCTGTGTTCATAGGTAGTCAACCTTAATCCGCTGGGATACAACATGCGGTCACATCCCAGCTATGTTGCTTCAGACCACAGCAGGCTTTGAACAAACCAACTGGGCCTTTGGTTTTATTCCCTTAGTAGAGAAAGAGCCAACCCAAGCAACTTTATTAGTACTGGTATACAAGGTGCAGGAATAATCAAAAAATATCTTAAATACCTTATCGAACATACTTAACTCTGTACCGAAAATGATACTAGTTAATACCGAAACCACACCACCCCTACTTGGAAAGTATCCAAACAAAATGCTCCTGGTTACTCGGAAACATCAAAATGTAAAGCTAAAAATTATTTCTCATCTCCAAAAAAAAAAAAAAAAGAAATGTATATGCCGAGAAGAGTTTTATGGCATTGAGGCATGCCGAAATAATTTCCTTGGAGAATAAATCCAAAGAAACTTGTATTTTCGATACTACGATGAGGTATGAGACAAACATCCACAGCAGACGGAAATGCAGAAAAAAATAATGTGTAGAATTTTATCAAGAAAAATTCCAAGAGAAATTCGGCCGAAGACAATATTTAGTTCAAAGTTTTTGTTTTGAAAATGGACGACTCGAAAACTGACGCTACACCTAAGCATGGATCCCAACAAGCTACCTATCCTCGCGGAATCAATTTTAATAGATTCCCTGGAGATACTGAACAATCACATATACGGGAGCTCAATATTCCGAAAATCATTTCACCAAATTTGTTCAAACTTGTCATCATAATTTATTGCATTTAAAATATTATCAAAATGTTTTTAATATTGAAATCATTAAAACTCGTCATCAAAATTTATTTTTTTGGCATTTCCAAATAAATTAAAAAAAACTTTTTAACCGAATAAAATGAATTTTCGAAAGATTGATAAGTATGCTTTGTTTATAGCACCCCAAGAAGTTATAAATAATTATTTTCAAATAAAGAATTTTTCTCTCTCTCTCTCTCTCTCTCTCTCTCTCTCTCTCTCTCTTCTCTCTCCCCCCCTCTCTCTCTCTCCCCCCTCTCTCTCTCTCTCTCTCTCTCTCCCCCCCCCCTCCCCCTCCTCTCCCCCCCCCCCCGCGTGTGAATACATATGTATACATATATATACACTATATATTATTATAGAGGTTCTGTTTAGTCTTTCAACAGAGCTGATGGTGTTCCTGGCGTATTAGGAACACCTTTTAGTTGAAGTCTGGGTTTTTTTTTGTTTTTGTTTTGTATTAAGGGCAATATCAACCACAATGGGTCATGGTCACCCTGTGAAAGTAAGACCCAAGAGGGTACTTAACGTATTGAAGTTGTAATTTAATAGTTATTGATGTTATTGTTTGTTGCAATATGGAGACATTTACAATTACTATAAATTGATATTAGAATAAAAATTAAATAATAATAAAAAAAAAACGAAATATTAAATAATCATTAAAAAAATAAATAAATAAATAAAATATATTATAAAGAGTGACAGGTTAAAATAAAGATAGCTGTTGAGAATAACATTAATTTCTAGATGCGGTTATATTAGTAGTATCGGAACATAAGAATGCCTATATTATTTCGTTAACTATATTTTGTTAGAATATTGTGTCAGCAATATACAGTTTTATGTTAGATTTTATCCGTTAAATTTGAAGCATCTAGGAATTTAAACAGGTTAATGATTTTTTCTGGATAATCCCCTAGAATTTCGTGTAAGGTGCCATCAATTTTGAACCGATTCCTTTCAGATTGATATGCTAAGCACTCTATAAGTATATGCTTCACCGTGAGGAGGACTCCACAGGTTATACAGTTCGGTGGTTCATCTTTAGACATGAGGTAAGACTATATAAGCCTTGTATGCCCTATTCGCAACCTGGCTAACACAACCTCTCGTCTTCTGGTTGGACAAACCGAAGTTCCCCAAATCCTGGGGGTTCGTTTTATTTCCCTTAGTTTGTTATCAGAAGTTTCCCTCCATGTTCTTTCCCACTTAAGCCACTTAAGTCTTTTACTTGAGCTAAAACATCGGACCGTGGAATATATGGATAATGTACTCCTTCCTTTACACCACTCTTAGCTAGTTCGTCGACTCTCTCGTTGCCTGGAATACCACAGTGGCTTGGAATCCAAGAGAATCATGTTAGGCATTTCTTTTGCTGGAGATTATATACGGCGGTGAAAATATTGGCAATAATAGGATGAGTGGAGAATGGATCGGTTAATGAAAATAATACTGAAAGGGAATGGGGAACTATGGAAAGGGCGTTTCCCTGGGGAACGACGATGGACAGAGATTTAAGTATAACAACCACTTCGGCTGTGTAAACTGAGCATACTGGATTTAAAATAAACTGGCAGGACTGAGAGCCGTAAAGATATCCAGCCCCTACTCCATCATTAGTTTTCGATCCGTCTGTATATCTATATGGCTACCTGCTGGGAGAGTGTTACACATCCGTGTGAATTCCGTTCTGAAGAGTATTGGGGTTGTGTGTTTTTTAATAAATTTGGATAGGGATAAATTGATACGGAGTGGGGGCAATTCTCAAGGGGGATTCACTGAGTAAGATTCTTTTATTAAGTTTATCGTTTCTATCTGGAGTTTTTCTTTTATGAGGAAGGATCTTATTAAAAAATGTTTTCTTTTACTTCTGTGGTGCAATGGATTTAAGAAATTATTGAATTGTTGATTTAAGGGGTGGAATGAGGAAGCCAAGATAGAAATGTAATATTTTAGGGTTAGCTGATCTCGACGAAAATTCAGAGGTGGCTCTCCGGAGTCTGCACATAAGCTTAGTACTGGGCTAGAACGAAAGGCACCAGTAGCAATTCTGATTCCGCCATGATGTACTGAATCCAACATACGTAAAGAGCTAGGTGACGCAGATCCGTATACCATGCACCCATAGTCTAACCTGGATCTTATTAAACTCCGGTGTAGCATCAACATGCTGGTTCGATCTCCTCCCCATGTTGTGCTGGCCATTGTTTTCAGGATATTCTGCATGCGAAGGCCAGTTGACTTCAACTCTTTTAGGTGGCTTGTCCAGTTCAAATTTCTATCAAAGAGCAAACCTAAATATTTTACACTGTCACTATATGCAATGGTCTCATCGTTAATACGAAGAGGAGGAAGTCTGGGTTTGCCTCCCTATATGAATCAGGTTAAAATTGTACTCGAATATTATGTTTTTTGTTTGGCACATAAGCAAGTATATGTTGAGTTTCTATTTAATAATTTCCGAGAATATAAGTAACTTTACACTCATGTTTTGCTAGTCTAATTAATTTATAAATTGTTCCGTTCCCTGGAGTTAACAAAACAGAGCTTTACTCGACTAGAATTGCGTTCTACGAAGTTATTCCACTTTCTACTCTGTACAATTTCACTCTACTTGCAACAATAACATACATTTCAGCAACAAACCTCAGTATAACAGGCAAAGTTTAGTTTGCTCCCTCAACTCCCCTTAAAACTTGACAAATTAGTATGTCGTATTATATTTGTAGTATATTCCTTGGAAAAGTAGCTATTGAGGTGGAAATAATGAAAAACATTGTTCTGATACAAATAACCACCGTTTGGAAAGATCTGCATAACTATTCACATTTCTCGAACAAGATGGTTTCATTACGCCGAATTCCTCAAGAATAAGGATACATAATCATAATTAACGTATTTTGTTATTTATCAACTTTTTTTTTTTAGTTAAATTTAAATTTTAACGTCCATGTATAAACACTCAGGATTTTAGGATGGGTTATTTATAGGTTTGCATCTTTCTCCCGCCAGGAGAGGGCAGATTCCTTTTTTTCTTTCCAAATAAAAACCAATATCCCTAGTGGGAATCGAACCCGCGACCCTTGGTACGGAGTGCATACGCCTTAGCACTCAAGGCCACTGGACCTCTTTTTTTTTAAATAATATTCAACTTTTTTTCCCATTATCATTATCTACTTAGAGGTTTAGCAAATTGCCAAGTGACATGATAATTCCATAAGTTTAAGAATTGTTGGAATACATTGACTTGTGTCAGTAAGCAGTGTACATGTGATAAGGTACAAGTTGTTGGCGTTCTGTTATATTAATATGCCTTTACCGATTAGTTCAATGTTTCATGTTTTTAGTTTTGGTCATCAAGTACTTCTGATTACTAAAACTAAGTACTTTTGGTTTTAAGTCTATGTGAGTACCTCTTCTTTTCTTCAATTTTGTATGCGACATCGGCCATTCAGAAATGTGTGTCGTAGTTTATTATCAATCGTAATGTTTGTCCAGTCATTTTTCTGTATGTTTATGATATGATAGTTTAGTTTCTCTCGGTAGGTCTTGGTGAATAATATTTAGTGGACTATTTTGCCTTGTACAAAGCTATTTGAATCGGTGAAGGTTGGCCTTTTTTATCTTCCTACATGATAATATTTTTTCATTACCTATCCGTGACTTCTTCTGGTCGAAACGAGTTTCCTCAATAGGGAAAAATGAAAAACTTTAAAAGGCTGTACTATTTGATACCAATAACTATAAGATTTATAATCATCTGAAGTTGAAATACGTCTGTCCTAGATATAAAAACTCTTTTTGACCACAGGCTAGTTTCTTTTAAAGTGTATTTGAGAATGATAGGAGTAAACTAATATGAGAACAAGTAGGGTAGGTCACCGCTGTAAGACATGTTCGGAATTAGATTCCATTTGCTGAAAGAGCGAAATCCCTTGCAATCAGAGAAGGCTCAAGCTTAGACGTGCTGAGAAGACACAACACCTCGGAGCGTAGCCACAGCATCCCTAGGGTGGTGTTCGGTTAGTTTTCTGCTAGAATCCATCCTCGAGTCTGTGGTCCTTTTCAACATTTGATTCTTTTTCGTGCGATATGCTTTTAGCGCGTTTCCTCCCTCCCTCCATCAGGAGAAAACCCGCTTATGTGGTTGATCTCATGGCGGAGTCCGAAAGTAACGATGATAAATGTCAACGTTTCAGACCCATAGGTGTCACCCAAACACCGGTGGCTCAATTATGTGCTTTTGCGCGTATAGATTTTGAGGAAATTTTGGACAAAAATCCTTTGTTAATTTAAAAGATTAAGTTCGTTAACGAGCAGAACCCGTCTACCGGAACATGGTTTATTGCGCGATATTTACGCGAACCAAGGCGTAGCGCTTATGTTTTCGCATTAATATGCTTAAAATTTGTATATGTTTTCTAACTTAAGAAAACGAATGAACCCACTTTCAAATTGATATCTGCAAGTGTTTATGAGAAAAGTTGATACAACTAGTTTTCATAATTAATTTTCGGTTTGGGTATTCATAAATGATTGATTCAGTTGAAAATATTTCGAGACGTTCAACATTCATCTAAACTAAAATATTTAAAGTTTGGTTGCGTTTGAAGTTGACTAAGTATTAGAAAAAGAAACATAATAATATGAAGAGACATAACAATTTTTGGTGTCAGTGATCATACACTACTTGTTTAACTGATGATAATTTTTTGATATATTAGTAGTACTGTATGTTTTTCTGAGGCCTACTTTTGCAGCCTCTGCATAAAGGACGTTTTATTATTTTATAATAATAATTTACTAAACAGGTTAGCACAAATCTAAAATAACTTGATTTATTTGTTTTAGTGGTTATTTTGCGAACGAATGTACTCACTTTTTGCAGCCTTCGCTGCAGTTAAGTTTTGTTTATTTTTTATTAATATTCGACTCGAGTGTTTATAACAAATTTAGAAGAACTTCCATTTTTTTTATTCGGATGTCCGGAAAGTTTGAAGGGATTATGAAGTAAGGTTTTATCTTAATTATTTAAACTTATAATGAATTTGTATTCATTATGACTTGAAGTGCAGCAAAAATAGCCTTTTTATTCATTATAAGTTCAAGATAAAACCTTATTTCAAAATCACAACGAACTTTCCAGACAAGCTAATATTTTAACTCGTGGTATTGACTGTGTCTAGTTAATATTTATTGGAGTTGTCGTTTTGCCGAGAAACTTGCTTGTATTACGCATCCCAAGACAGACAGATTTTTTAAAATCATTTTTATTGGAATAAAGTGTTCCACAATATTTAGCTTTTTGTTAGCCTTTCAATTGAATACTATATTTTTATACTGCTTTGAGGTTACTGAATACGAAAACTTGAATAGACTTGTTTGATTAGCTCGTATTTTCTAAATATACCTAATATATAAAATTTGACTTTTAATAATAACGTGTAAAAGTACAAAACAATTTATTAAAAAACTATATTTATTTATTTTTTTTCTTTATTTTTGTGTTCTTTTTATACCAAATTGTCAATTTTGAAATATTAACAAAATATTCCAACCTCTTTAATTAAGAATTTCTCTTCTTTTTCGTTTGTATATTGTAGTTTCTTTCAGAGGTACCTCTTCTCAAGTTCCAGCAGTAGCCCGCTAACATTGACGCATTCCATCGATCATGGTTTCTCTTTTCCATTGTCCAGATATCTTGGTGAAATCGTTTACCGTAGTTAGAAGGAAAAGAATTAAGATGAGATTTCTCTAAAGTCCAACGTAATTTTCATTTATCTTATTGTCCAAAAAAAAAAAAAAAAACATGAACGACTGCTCAAAAATATTCCCATGCTTCTTTTTCCAGCTCCCCTTATCATTCATTAGGAATTATCATCATTAATGTGATAAACCTATCGCGCTTCTTGTATTTTTTTTTTTTTTTTTGGTCATTAGCGCCGCTCCTTGTATTATATTAAATATGGCACAAATTAGCAATATCAGCTAATTATGAATTTTAACTTGTATATTTATCAACAGCAAATGAAATACTATCAATATATTAGGTTGGCAAATAAGTCCTTTCGGTTTTTTAAGTTGAAAGAAAACTATTCTACATTTTGAACATAATTTTTATTTTAATCTACAATGTAATGTCCATTATTTTCTATTACTTTACCCCATCTCTCCATCAGCTGAATAATCCCATGCTCATAGAATGTCTGTGGTTTATTAGCGAAAAAATGATCAAGGTGCTCCCTGACACCCTGTTCGTTTTCAAACCGTTTTCCACCTAAGGAATTTTGTAGAGACCGGAATAAGTGGTAGTCACTAGGAGCAAGGTCCGGTGAATAGGGAGGGTGGGGCAAAAGATCCCATCCAAGGGCTAACAATTTGTTGCGGGTGACTAAAGATGTGTGGGGCCTGGCATTATCATGATGGAAGACGACACCCTTTCGATTTGCCAGTTCTGGGCGTTTTCCTCGAATTGATTCATTCAATTTTGTTAATTGTGAGCAGTATAGAGTGGAATCGATTGATTTACCTTGTGGCAGCAGGTCATAAAAAATCACACCCTTGAAATCCCACCAAACAGAAAGAATTATCTTCTTTGGGTGCAATCCCGCTTTAGATGTGGTTCCAGGTGGTTCGTTGCTAGGTCTCCAAGATTTTTTTTCGCACCACATTATCGTAGACAATCCACTTTTCATCCCCTGTCACAAGTCTTTTAAGAAATGGATCGTTTTCTTGACGTTTTCGCAGGGAATCGCAAATGGAAATGCGTTTTGCCAAGTTGGCTTCGGTCAGAGAGTGAGGGACCCAAACATCCAGCCTAGAAACGTAGCCGAGCTTCCGCAAATGATTTTCTACGCTTGCATGTGATATATCTAGGGCCTCAGCAATGTCTCGCACTGATTGGGAAGGATTTTGATCGACTATAGCCTTAACATCAATGCTTTCAATTTCTTGTGGACGACCAGGTCGTGGTGCGTCGTTTATGTCAAAATTCCCTGCCCTAAACTTGGCAAACCAATTTTGGCACGTGCGCTCTGTTAAGGCTTTATCTCCATAGACCCCGCATATTTTTTTATGAGCCTCTGCAGCTCGCTTTCCTTTTTTGAAATAATACAGCAAAATATGCCTATAATGCAATAAATTACCGTCCATCTTCTCAGCTGGATCACAAACGCAATACTGACCTAATCTTAACAAGTGTCGACAGACATAACTGTTTACATATTACAAATAGGATAAACAATCCTCTGTTGGGATTAATTGCATCAGATAAATGTGACATATTGTAAACAAAACATGAATACAAAAACCGAAAGGACTTATTTGCCAACCCTATAGTATATTTTCATGTAAAACGCAAATTTGAGGTAGACCAGTGTTATTGACAGATCTGATTATAACAAATTCTAAAGAGCTATTTGTATAACTCTACTTCTCATTGATCCATTTAGTCCGAAAAAATCTAGTAATAACAAATCTGAAATGTCATTCCTGAACAACTTTGTCATTCTCCTGAATAACTTTACTTTACCTTTCCTATATATATTTATTTATTTATTTAATTTTCCTATAGCTATTTTCTAGGAAAAGGTAACTAACTCCTGCGAATTTCTATCAGTGTTGTTCCTGGAATTTCGCTGTCTAAACAAAAAACTCTTCTTACTCTTGAAACAAAACTCACTGCAGCCGGGAAAAAACTGGGAAGCTTGTGTTTACTCCAGTAGCTCGTTAGCGAGAAAAGTTCTTGTTAAGTTAAAGCTGAACTTCAGCGAGACACGAGAATGTATGGAGTGATTCTAAAAGCTGCTCGTGCCATCTTGAGGTACAGACGGAGAATAACGAAGGACTAGTATCAAACTGCTGGATCAGTTCACGGAGAGATTTCTGTACTCTGATTGTTTACTCAACATTAATTAGCTCTGAGTCCTGGTTTCTTTTGCTTTCTGTACTTTAATCCCTATATTTGATCGCTAGTCACCAATTGGGATAGATTCACATTAACACTAGATTTACCAGACCTGGTAATGGTATAAATGTCAATAACAAAAAATATATTTGTTACTAATATATATATATATATATATATATATATATATATATATATATATATATAAGTAACATTAAGTTTATTAAATGTATTCTCTACTTGTAGCTACAAAAGTCATAACATCATTTAGGAAAGCAAATGTTATATGTAGTAGGAATTTTGTATTGAAATGTACTACCAGTCAAAATGACTGGTCTGGTAAATCTAGTGTTAAAGAGAAGTTTACTTACCAAGCATCCATAGTAGAGTGAGCCAGCTGTTGGCCACCACTAGATATAGCCTGCTCTCGCTGAATCTGATGGCAGGAATCAAAGGCACGAATTTAAAATATGGGGTATGGAGGATCCATTTGATTACCCAACGCCCTACATGTATACATGAGATTTCCTTGGTAAAACCAAGTTTTCTGTAATAAAGAAAGTAGTATAAAATATTGTTTTTGGCTAAAAACAATGAGATTTCTACGCGGTGAGAAAACGGTCAACAGAAAGGTGTTTTTTGGATCAGAACTAGTAATAAAAGGAAAAATCAATATTAGAGCAGTATTCTACAAGTAATTAGGTATATAAAATACAAAAGTCCGACTCGCAGGAACTGCATCATCTTAGCGCGGTTCCGTTCTTATCCCTAATATTATTTGGGGTAAAAGTGAAGTTTCACGCCCTCAAAACCGATTTCTTTAACACAGAACTCTCATATGAAATGTTCATAAACCATTTATTCAAAAATATTGTTAATTTTAAGGGCACCCTCACCCGTCGTCACCTGTCGCTTAAGGGCATACGTGCTATGCGTTTCCGCTCGCTACGCTCCTTCAAGAATATGAAAAAACCCCATTCAATCCAACTCGTTAAAATTAATAGAAAACTCGCTAAAATTAATAGAATTCTATTAATTTTAGCGAGTTGGATTGACTGGGGTTTTGTCAACTTCTTGAGGGAGCGTAGCGAGCGGAAACGCATAGCATGTATGCCTTAAAGTCGTCACAAATTTAGTTGTTTACATTAGCTCTCATAACCTGCACAACAGTGAACCTTAGTGCTTAATAACTTCTTTCCTAGTTAAATGCGAAGGTTTTTTTTAACGTATTCGTGTTTAGTGCATCAAAATACGTTATTGTACAAAATTTGAAAGAAATCGGTTTTGAGGGCGTGAAACTTCACTTTTACCTTATTTGGAAAGGTTGAAATAGGAACAGTTATAATTTTGGTTAGACCTTTCATGAAATAATTTATGATCCCAAATAGGTCACGGTTGTAAGGGTACATAATTCTACCTGACAGAAAAATGACTCCTGGCGTTGTCAAGGTTCGCTCTTGAAACAAACTACTCACTGTTTTTTTGATCAAACAAAACAATGCCTGCAGCATGCGCAATTTATCATTTTATCTTCTACAATTTATCATAAATTCATCTTCTACAATGTATTATAAATTCATACCTAATGCTTTCAGTATATCATCAATCCCAAATTTCAAATCGAAATTGCTAACAAAACTAACAACGTTTTATTTGTGGTGGAGACCTGGAGTTTTTGGTTTTTCTATTTTTTTTTTTTTTTTTTTTTTTTGTTTTTAACATAACCTGACTCTGACTTCCGCACAACTTAGTTGGTTTAGGAAAATGCAAAAAAATGTTGGTTAGAACAAACATGAGCAATTAGTAAGCATGTGAATAACTACGTGTCTCATTACAGCATGTGCCTACAAGTTAGTTCCGTTGTTCCATTTGATAAGAGTGCGTCATTGAACTGTGTACTGCTCAAAATAACATTTTCTCTCTTTCGTCAGTTTTCAGTAGACTAGGCTCTTGTATTTTTACTTTGTTGCAGTTTAAAGCAACGAAACGTTTATCGTAAAGACAATAGAAGGCAATTGGCTAGAAATTTAATTTAATTTACTTGAATAATTCTATCTTTATGAGCACTTGTGTTTGAATGAATATCCAATCTCGTTTTTCTTAACCTCTATAAGGATTTCATAATATTAAACTTGAGTCTCAAGAGTACTAGAAGATGAAAATAAATATGACGTTGACAATTATTTCGACCTCAATATTCGGGGATGAGCTGTAAGGGAAGATAAAAGCCAACGCCGCCCCTGAAGAGTTCCCTCTCCAGAGTGGGGCTTTGTCTCCAACCATTTTTTTTCTTGAATATTGATATGAGAAAATCTTCTACCCCATCCAAGGAAATTGCTACTTCTTATGGTTTAATATCACCCTAGGTACGGCATCAGTGATCTTCCTCTCTCTCTTCACAAAATTGAATTTAACGATATTTATTCCAGATGATGGTTCTGTGTCACACCATCTCTTCTGTAGAATTTAGCAGGAAAAGAAACTGGGTTAAATTCCAAACATTTATTTAACACTAGGACATTTTAATAATGACTCTCTCTCTCTCTCTCTCTCTCTCTCTCTCTCTCTCTCTCTCCCCCCCCCTCTTTCTCTCTCCCCCCCTCTTTCTCTCTCTCCCCCCCAATCTCGCTCCCCACATACATACATACATATATATATATATATATATATATATATATATTTGTCTGTATCTTCCTTATTTTTCATTTAGTCTTTTCTTTCTCCCTGTCTCTCAATATCATTGTTGTTCCTTCACTCTTTGCCTCTGTCTTTCTCTCCACTTGACTTAATTTATAAAACAAACAACGGAAAAAAAATACTTTGAACAAAATGAAAGTAGCTTCTACATTGGGATTTAATGTTCCTTGAAATATTTATTATAATGGTTTTTAAAACATTAGAAAATGGAGGCATTGTTGCTTATACAAAATGAAAAAGAGAGAAATGGATATAAAAGAGAAGAACATTATAAATTCTCTGTTCCCACTGTACCCTGAATATAATCTACATACAAAATCCCCACGCATTTTTATATCTCCCCCAAAGGCCTTTTTTCTCTTTTTCATTATGCCCTTCTTTTTATCACCTTTTTCATACAATTATAATAAAAACTCTGTCACATTTGTATTGTGCCTTTTGGTGCGCGTGGTTTGGATTTCGGCCGGATAACAGTCACCCATTCCGAGTGAGTGACTGTTATCTTTGAGTAAGGCTATAAATCATATCGCACGGGAGGCAATAATGAAGACCCGGAGAGATTGAACAGGTCTATTTTACATATAATGGTGGATTCACACCCACAATCACTATCAGCCATTTATCATACTCGATGGATATGCTTTTAAAGATTATTTACATTCAATCTTGATATACATCTATCACTCTCTTGGATTTATGATTCTTTTCTTTATCTTTTATTTGCTAGTGTTATATCATTTTTATCGTCTTCGGAAACTTACACTTTTGATTTTTGTCGAAAGATAATATCTTTCGACAAAAATCAAAAGTAGTAAACAAACGCATATTATGTGTTTGTTTATTGCACCGAAAATGAATATGACCCTGAGTAATAACAATCCGTCACGAAGGAGCTGCGTGACTAAGCAGATTCCTCAGCAAGGTGCTTAGTTAAAATATCCTATATAAATACAAATAATTCTTGGAGCTAAAAAAACAGCCAAATCTCGGTAACTTCTCAACATGTGGTGATAGGGTAAAAAGCTACAAATAAAGGTCAACTAATAAAGTCCTTCACGCAGGAACTGCATAACTAAGCACTTTCCTCAGAATTTGAGCAGTGTAGACTACATTACAGAATAATTTGCTTAGAAGGACCTATATAAATATAAAACAGAATAGTTCTCTTTTCCTTTTGCAATGCGCAACTGTTCAATTATTAATTTTGTAATTAATTTGCTTCCAGAGTTATGTTATAGATGGTACTCCAGACTTAATACAAATACAAAAAAACTTCATATTTCCGTCTTTAGAACTGACGCAGGAAGAGGATAAAGTCCCGCTAGTGGTAGATAGCGGTCCTGGCGGCGGCTTTGTGAACCTACGCCTGGTGGGCTACTTCTATTGAAACATAGTAAGAAGTAAACCACCTTTCGGAAAGACAGATTTACTTCATTTTTACAACACTTCTTTCTCATGAGATACCCACTACATATACCCTGTTTCGTTACAATACAGCATAAATTACGGCCAGGATGAGTATATTAGTAATTTGGGTACGGAGTAAGCCCCCCCCCCCTAATAAACCGATTTTGTTTATTTTTACTACACATTTTTATCTGTAGATTAGCACTACGAATACCAAGTTTCGTTGAAATATAACAGAAATTACGGCTGGCATGGTCAAATTAGTGTTTTGGGTCCGGGGTAAACCCCCCTTCCGGTGGTCAGATGTTGGTGGTTAACGAACTCGTTCAATCGTTTGCTAATTGAACGCTATATACCAAGTTTCGTTACGAAAAAGGAAAAATCCTGGCCGCTAGTGTGTTAACAGACACACACACACACACACACGTATATATATATATATATATATATATATATATATATATATAATTATATATATATATATATATATATATATATATATATATATATTTATAAATTTTAACGGGAGTCATTTTCGGTCTCTAATAGGTAGGATCGATAAAGATTTGAAGACATTTTCCAATACTTCCGTCATGAGAGCAACCTCAATAGCTCCTTTCCTTCGGAGGAAAGTGCTAAAAGCCCACTAAATTCTACACTTTTGGAGCCAAGGAATCTAACATTGCATCTCGGGATAAGGACATTCCTTTGGTCTGTCTTTATAATTATTGTATTTCTTTATATTTCTCTTAAGTAATTTCAATTAAATTCGCGCCCCACTATATTTATATATATATATTAACGGGGATAATCGTCGTTATTTACTAACAATAAGTTGGATGTGCAAAGATTTAGAGAAACCTGAAGGCTACGAACTTTCAGAATGAGCTAAAAGAAAATTACTTCTGAGAAAAAGTATTCTAAAGTAAATGTAACATAAGAAATATCATAAAAATATCACATTTAAAACATAATGAAATATGTTCGTACTGTTCTCCTCTCAATATAACACGGTATTGGATTCTATGTACCGTATCGGGCCGGAAATCTTTACGGGTTTATGACTTTATTCCCAGGAAAGTAATAAACACCGGAATCCGATTTAATCTTCCCAGCTCTATTTACTCGGATCGGCATTTTATTACGGGTCGGCTACAATTTTCACCTCTTCGGGGTAAATAGAACAAAACTCTTCTATCTCTTGAATTCTGGATATTGCTTCAAATGTGGATTTGTTTATATTTACATTTAGCTAACAGGCGATTTATTTGTTTATAAATTGTGTGTAAATGCAAAAAGATAATTCTACTCGAATAAACAAATATATTTATGAACACATTCCGAATTTTGTTCTGAACAAATAAACAATTTTAAGAGAGAGACAGTAATTTTCGATGTCGCGGTTGCTCCGATGGAAATACTAACTGTACACAATAAGAGGATAAGTAGTACTTAGAAGACTGCGAATAGGCCATTATATATTTACTAATGCTTATTTAATGAAGATACGACGTGAACCTGCTTGCAGAATTTGTAATATGGCACAAACACAAACTCATCCTGAAAGAATGCAAGGACAAGGGCGACTAAGATATTACATCCGACGTGCACAACTTTATGGCTTAAAAAAACCTTAGATATAAAATTTGCATTACAAGATATACGAAATCAGAACTTATATAGCAGATAATAAAGCGCAAGCAATATTATTGATTACCATGGGCATATATAAGGGGGGGGGCTGAGAGGGCTGCAGCCCCCCCCTGAAATTTTGATTTGATCGGTAGAAATTTTATAAAACCCTTAAAAAGAAATTAAATAAGATCATTTATTTCATAAACAAATATTCTATTTTGATTGTAATAGCGTTTTAGTTTTAGTTGGCTAAAACTCTTCCAAGATCCAAATAGTTATTATTCCATACACCGGAAATGGTCTCAGCCCCTCCCCCGAAATTATTTCCTATATACGCCCATGTTGATTACATCTATGTACTGTTATTAAGAATGTTTTGCTTAAATTATATTATTAGCTACCCTAAAAATAATTTTATAATGCACATAGACGGATAGATTTACATATATAATCAGATAAAAGTTTATGTTTGTGTAGAAGTGAGTATGTATATGCAGGGTGTCCGAAATAAGACGGCTCAAACTAATTTTGCGGCCAAACGGTTGGTCTGAGAAAACAATGTCACAGGTAAACGTTGTGGGGCTTGATTTAATCTTTCTAAATATGTCCACCACTTATCATATTTACCGCGCATGTGCGCTCGACGCTAGATCATCATTTTGAAGGAAGCCGCACTTCGATATCTTTAAACTCAAATGAGTTTCTTGCGATTCAAATTTTATTGTTTTAAATTAAAAAGATTTTTTGTAGGCACTTACAGATGTCGGTTATGAATGTGTGATACATGACTAATAAATAAAAAAAATAATCATAAAATATGGTATTACTCTGCCGTAACTGTAACGTTATGTGGAGAATTGGATTTAAAGTCCAATTTGAAAAAGTATATGAAGAAAAAAACCCGGATGTTTTTAAAGGACTTTTTTATATACTACGGGAATTATAGCACCTTAAAATAAAGTGAGAATTTCTTATCTTGATTAAAGCTGAAAGCAAGCTTCTTCAGAATTGTAGAGGGAATGAAAAGGAGCTTGAGTTCTGTCAAATGAATTTTTAAATGTGCCAAAAGGTGGAGGGCCCCTGGGAGATGCGCCTTCTGCGCTCTCTCTTGGATCAGCTGCCAACTACTAGAGCCTACTTCCACCCTGCAACAAACACTTGTCACAAAATGACTTCTTCTTCAACTATCTTATAATATTATATAAACTCCTCCCTACAATCTTCCAGTCTCACTCAATCTTATCTTACTTTATTCCTTCATATTCACTGTATATATATATATATATATATATATATATATATATATATATATATATATATATATATATATATATATATATTAATTTGTCTTTTCGCCCTCTAGCAGGCTCAAAAATGGTTTACTTTTTTTAATTTTTTAAGTTTTCGAGATATCCACAATTTAAAGATTTTCATTTTGGGAAAAAACCGCACTTTTTGCTCTTTTTGACCGGATATCTCATCAACGACGAACCCAAAAAATATATGCCGGTTACAGGGTTGTAGTGCATTACATTCGCTTCAATAATATATATTACTTTACTATTTTATGTATTTTCTTTCATACGTTATATTCGCACTCACGTGGTCTCACTGCCAATATAATGGACAAGATCTTCTCTAATTTAGTGTGAATAAATGGTCAGCACAAAATTATATATTTTATGCTATTGATAGGTCCAGTACTCACTGTTCACATAATGGAGGATAGTATTGGGACAATACATTGATTGGAAATGGCGAGAAATTGAAAGATTCATTGGTCGACAGTTGTCGCCAGATTTCACGATGAATACTGTTTTAACGTCTGAAGGAAAATACATAAAGTAGTAAAGTAATTTTTATTATTGAAGAGCATGGAATACTCTACAACCCTATAACCGACATTTATTTTTTGGGTTCATCGTTGAAGAGATATCCAGTGAAAAATAGCAAAAAGTGCGTTTTTTCCGAAAATGACAGAAAAGCAGATATTTCAAAAACTAAAGACATCTCGAAAACCTTTTTTAAGTTAAACTTGTGGCATATTTAATCAGCCTTCATTTGTTATAGAATGACCATGTCGCTAAGACGCATGGTTACCGAAATATAAGCGAATCACCGAAATACGGGACCTTCTAACCCCCCACCCCCTGGCTCAAAGGCTACGGGCGGAGACTCTTGATATGTTTACCTCAAACTAGTCCAAAGAAAGTTATGAAGTCAAAAATTTTGTTCCAAGCATTTCCATCTACAACTGCTTTTCAGCACCTTGTGGTTTATGCCTATCCTTATAACTGGAGAATGTAGCCTGTACCATGGGCGTATATAGGAAATAATTTCGGAGAGGGCTGGGAAAATTTCGGGGGGGGGGGGCTGACACCATTTCCGGTGTATGGAATACTACCTATTTAGATCTTGGCAGAGTTTTAGCCAACTAAAACGCTATTACAATCAAAATAGAATATTTTTTATGAACTAAATGATCTGATTTAATTTATTTTTAAGGGTTTTATAAACTTTTAACCGATCAAATCAAAATTTCGGAGGGGGCTGCAGCCCCCTCAGCCCCCCCCCCCTTATAAACGTCCATGGGCTGTACTCAGTCTGTGCCCTGAGAAGGACACGAGAAAATAAAATATATAATCCGCACCTTAGTTTTGAACTCATGTCCTCCAGTCCACAAATGCTATGCCTCTTGAGCTTCCCCCGAACCCCCTTTAATTTATTGAAATTGAGTACTAGGGCTCATGCCAGTGCATCCAATTTTATATTAATACCTGACCCCTCTAGTCTCTCATAACAAGGGGAAAATCCTACCGCTATAAACAGTGATAAAAAGAATTCAATATGTCCGTCTATTTTCTTTTGTATACATAAAAAAACAACAACAAGTGGATATATTCTCTCGCCTGGAATAATATTTCATTTTCATTAGGTTGGTTTTGGCATATGTGGTTCGTCAAGGTAGATTTTCGTTTTCAATTTGTGGTTATTCCTGTCCGGTCGAAATTAAGTTTTCGGCTGTACTTTTTTAACGGTTCTCCTCCCACTCCTGTCTGTACATTTTCTATTTTTTACAAAAATGATTCGATTTACATGAAATTTAGTAATGTAATATTGAAATTTGGTAATGTGAAATTCTTTAACCTTCAAAATCCATCTACCGGAAATCTGTTTGAAACTCTTGGGACGGATTGTGTAAAGGTTTCCATCCCTTCCTAATGAGGATATGGTTGATTACTTTTTTTTTTTTTTCGAAATAATAGCCGCTCCCTCTTGTTGCGAATCGAATCAAACACCCCCAGGAACGGTATGCTCAAGAATTCATACACCTGTTCATACGGGTTACATAAGAGTGTGAGTAACCTAAATAAAAACGCCTTATTTTCTTGTACTTATCGTCGATACAAATGCAAAGTATCGAATGTGAAAAAACGCATTTTTCATTTTCAATCCATACTGATTGCTGTTGGACTGACGGCGTACTCTCGAATCTAAATTCATTTAGTGAAAGGAAATGTAACCACTGTCAAAATGTCGAATATAACGCCTATTTGACTGTCCAAAAGCAAACTAATGAATACAAGTTTTGTTTTTTTTTCAACAAAAGTGGTGATTTTCACATTCGATACGATAATTCATTTCTGTTGGACTGATTATGTTGCTATTCAATTTTTGCTGGGAACTGGGAAAGTTTAATAAGCAATTGCTCACGATGAAACTAGCGTATTTATTTGTGTATGTGTGTGTGTGTGTGTGTTATGGTTCTAGAGAAGCAGTGTAGTCAGTACTCTGCTCCAGCCGCCTGATTTTGCCATTTTCAGTTACCCAATAATGTGTGGGTAAACTTGGACGATCCGGGACCCCTAATGGGAGGAGGGTGGAAAGACGACACTAAAAGATAAAATCTTTAGTACGCGTTTAGTTACGAATTCTTTTCCTCCAGAACATGAGAGTCGAGATCGTTTACTGATTAGATTAATTTCACTTGATAGCTGTTAATTAACAACCAACAAGTGAAATTAAGTGTTAGTGTTAATAATAATGATGCATATTGTTCTTTTAAGCTTTGCTTGTTCAACCTACCTCGTGCCTTTCAAAGTATTAATTAGTTTCACATTTTGGTTAACAGAGTAATTTTCTGTTCCTACTCTGCTGGAAAAACGTTTTTCCTTCTTGTCCAATAGTAACGCTGAAGGTTTTCAAATCCTTGTAAATTTATTTTTAGGCTTCGTAAATAATAATAAATAAGATCCTAATATGGGCTATTTATTTTTCTGGTGTATTTTCCGCTTCTTCGCCCACCAGATCATATCATAGTCGCTAAGAAGTAAGCTGGAGCCTGACGTGTTTCAAATCTTTAATGCTATCGTTGAATGTTTCCTTTCTTTTCTTTGAAATCATGATAAACCGCCACTAAACTGCAGAAAAGATTTGCTGTCGAAGTCAGCTGGGCTAGAGTTGGTATAATTTCCTGGCACAACATAACACACAGATTATTACGAATATATCATCGACCCAACTGTTTGAATAAGAATGCACTTGTTAAATATTGTTATATATACTCGAGTTCCTTAACTAAGACAAAAAAAATGTTTATGACGAGCCTCAGACATAATCAGACAACGTGTCCGAGGCCTCTTCCCTAGCAAAACGCAAAGGACGTACATGACGAGAATTTGTCGTGAAATTTATCCCATGGGTAAAGATATTGTATATATAATTCATCGCAGAATACTGAAACTCCTACTGAACAGTCGAGTAAAGAAACCTAAGGTAGGAGCCCACGTCATCATGCCAAGCCATACTGAACAGTCGAGCAAAGAAACCTAACGTAGGAGCCTACGTCATCATGCCTAGCCATACTGAACAGTCGAGCAAAGAAACCTAACGTAGGAGCCTACGTCATCAAGAATAGCCATACTGAACACAGCATTATATTATAATTCGAATTTGGTGAAAATTGCATTTGAAAAATAAGCTATATGCATTATTGCCTTGATATGGATGATTTGTGTGTGTTTTATGTGTGTGTGTGTGTGTGTGTGTCAGAAATTGGAGAACCACCATTAGAGCTCAGACGTACGTTCAACTGCAAATGTTATGCTGAAAAGTAGGTTCCAAAATAGTCCATTTACTCCACATTCCATACAAAATTCATATCTTGATCTATGTCAGTAACACAAAAACTAGCTTCGTCCCCTCCATATTAGGTACTTAACATAAACATAACACAGACTCATTACTCGGTCCAAAAACATTGCATACTTATGCTAATTCCATATTCGACTTATATACCTTGGACAAAATTCTTAAAATGGGTCCTATCTACAGAAATCCAGAAAAAATATTTTTCATTCACGATCGACTGATAAAACATACACACTTTTCATCTATATAGACGAATCGAAAAACCCTGGAGGAGCGGCTGTTGTAGCTAAAGACTATATAAAGTTGCAAAAACCACTCTACTAACAAACTTCTACTCAGCCAAACTACCTGGCCATAAAGATGTTTGATCCATCACGAAAGTTGAATTACAAAAAAAAAAAAAAAAAAAAAAAAAAAAAAAAAACAACTCGACCCCGAAAGCTTGTGGAACTACGATTTGCACATTTTGCAAGGTATCTTGCCAACCTTGTTTAACACACGAGAAAATATATTAAGCGAGATCGAGGATACAGTTCAAGAATTTTGTTCAAGCTGCAGGTGTAACAGACTAGAAGTCGGTCTTCTACCTGCTGAGGATAGGTCATTCCCGACTGACTCACTCGTACCTTATGAATGGATAAAACTGACCAATTTGCCAGCACTGCTATACATCACTCACTAATAACACTTACAAACAGACTGCATTCTCATTTATGACAAAACACGACTTACCATATCCCTTTTTTATTTTATTACTTTTTATTAAATTATTTTTTATGTGTTTTGGGTTTTTATAGAAATTAATGTAACTAATGGTCAACTATAAATAATTATGTTTAGCCATTTAAATCTCTTCAAATAATTAACTGATTTTTTTCACTGTCATTATAAGCTTACGATTTTTACTAATTATTTTTAGCGTTTCAAAGATATTAACATTATAATTTTTCTTTATTCGTTATATCGTCACCTGAGTTGCGATAAATTACCAATATAAATAGTACGTGAAGTAAATTAATTTATATAACTTTTAAATCCTCATTGATAGCAATTCTTCTTTAAAATTCAATATATATATAATTAACTTTTGTGACACATAAATTGACATATAGCTTCCATATTTTCAGATTTTGATCTTCTTAATTAATAACAAATTGTACATAAACTAACATGCATAAATTTTTAATAAATTCATAGATTTTTTTTAATCGGCATAAGTCTAAGGCAAGAACACTTTATTCACCTTTTTGCTTGCAAAATATTAACATTGGTGTAGTAGAACTCTATGAAATTCCCCTAAAAATATTAAAAACTATTTGTTTATTCATTTGATAGTTCCAGATAATTTCGGGACATGCTTTCAGTAATCATAAAGGGGATAATAATTTAAGTTCGTTCTGCAGCTCTGAAAGTTTCATGCATTCCTGTAAAGTCCTTTATGGATTGTGTTAGTCAACTTAAAAATTTGTGGAAAATCTATACATATTTCCTCAAAAAATGTATATCATTGGCAATTTTTATTCTTTTTAGTTTTGACAGTATCATTGTGCATATGGAACAGCTGATTTTTGTGATAGAAATTGACAAGACAATTGTAAAGCTGGTATATTTTACACTAACCGAGGGGGTTAAAATAATGTCATACTTAATATTTAAGTGATAAGGGGCTACTCACGTGATAAGCGAAGTTCAATATGACGTAGTGGCGAGTCGGAGTTGAGAGGCAGCGGGAGCAGAGGCTACACTGTCGGGGGCGGCAGGCGGTCTGAGATGTGCCGCCGGCGGTCGATCTGACTTTAGCAGCGCATGCGTGGCCTCGCCGATTCGCGCCAATTGTCCACTTTAGCAAGGATTACATGCTGTCGGTGAAACAGTTTCAATACGCTAAATGTTGCAGTGGGTCATGGGTTTTCTAAATCCTAGGACTTGTTTGTGCCTTGTCCGTCCAAATGAGTTAGTAACAAAACCTCATGGCTTTTGTGTTTTTAAAGGTTTTTAATTGAAATGTTGCGAAACGAAGGACGAACTCAATAAAAGGTAGTGTGAGGAAAATGCGTTTGAATATTTTTTTAATAAGGACGAGCTTCACTAGAGTATATTAAAAGCATTTGTTCGCTGTGGGATGTCTCATTGTTTGTTTATTAATTTATATTAGTAATTGACCAGGAATTGTTTGTTTATTAATTTATATTAGTAATTGACCAGGAATTGTTTGTTTATTAATTTATATTAGTAATTGACCAGGAATTGTTTGTTTATTAATTTATATTAGTAATTGACCAGGAATTGTTTGTTTATTAATTTATATTAGTAATTGACCAGGAATTGTTTGTTTATTAATTTATATTAGTAATTGACCAGGAATTGTTTGTTTATTAATTTATATTTGTAATTGACCAGGAATTGTTTGTTTATTAATTTATATTAGTAATTGACCAGGAATTGTTTGTTTATTAATTTATATTAGTAATTGACCAGGAATTAGTGTGAACTTTATGTTAAGTTGGCCCATCGTACTTACTATTCCGCAACGCCTCAATTGATAATAAATATAATTGATGCACGAAGAAGAGCCGAGCTATAGCCCTTTCACGGACTTTTACATACAATAAGAAGTGCAGGGGTCTCTGGTAAAAGAGGTAAAATTCCTCGCTGCACCCTGGATGTCGGCGCTAATGACCTAGATGTAGATGCGCCGTAAAAAAAAAAAAAAAAAAAAAAAAAAATAAAAAAAAATGCACTTGTCATTTGTGCTGCTCTTTGTTCATATCATCGTTTTGCTTATTACCATTGCTTCATAACGGATAGTTGGTCTAAGAGAAAGTGGAGGGGATACTGTCATTAGTAATGATCGTGTAGGGAGCGCTACATCATTAATACGTCATTACTCAGTCTATCTCGAGCTGTAACTAGGTGAAAGAGATGTAAAGGTTAAACTAGATTGAGTAGAAAGGGCAAAAAATAAGATGAATTGAAATGTATGACTCTACCTTGGTAACATTATAGTTATTAACTAGTTATAAAAGTAATATATATATATATATATATATATATATATATATATATATATATATATATATATCAAAGTAACGAATCCGCATTAAGTCTAATTAAAATATATCATAGAATAAAATATATATAAAGTCATCTACAAGGTACCAACAACTTTTCACATTCGTTACTTTGCATTTGTATCGACGATATAAAATAGGTTGAAAGTGCTTTATTTTTTATATCTACTTTAGAAAATAATGTTGACGTGATTCTTTTACCAATTCATTTGTCTTATAGAGTAGATTAGAAGAATATATAATCGTTAAACTATAATTTATATTTCGTCAAATATATTCAAAAATATGCTTACGTTTTCAAGCTAACTAGTATTATACATTTTTTTACACCAAAAATAATAGCAGATTTAAAATCAGCACCCCAAGAAACCCTAACTTGGTGAATAATATTGAATACAAAAAATAATGATTTTTCCCAGTCTGGAAGAGAATAAAAATTTGTAAGCGAAAAAGTAATGTGACGTTTTGAAATTCAATATCTCCCCTTGAGATTTTTGAAATCTTTCAAAAGAAGAAAGAATTCTTTTTCTAACCACATAAATGACTATTGTATTATCTCAAAAGGTACTTGCGAAAAATGGTTATCCAAATAAAAATAAAATGTAAACTTTTTTGCACATAACCTTGGTCCCAGAACACTTGGAAACGCCTCGATTGGAAGGATATGTGTCATATTTAAGGCCTTTACGAACATTTAACGTGTTTTTTTGTGGGTAGTGTCGCAATTATAGCTACACAGGCGACTTTGCGAGGATCCATAATTAACAAAACGCTTCAGTCACGGAGATCACAATGCATACTGAAGAAAAGTAATGACATTAAAAATTATCCGTGGAATGACGATGTAAGGTGTATATTGTAATGATGATATGGAATGACGAGAGTTGAATAGTAATGACATTACTGATAATGTCATTATTACTGACCGTGTAGGGGCCGCTTAAGAGCCGTTTTGATTTTCCGCTTAGAGGCAATGATGACAGCATATCTTGTCGAGGAATTATATTTCAAAAGCTCCATGCGAGTATGCATCAAATAATAATAATAATAAAACATAAAAAAATACGTCATACGAATTGAACATACATAATGTTCAATTTGTATAACATACGCTTTTTTAAGCACATTCTTTAGGAATGCAAGATAAACTAGCCACCCTAAAAACTGGTTTTGTCCAGCAATCAGGATTTTTTTTTAAGGTAATGGTATATAAATAAAGCAACCTTATTAAGTTTTAAAACTTCACCATATAATGATAGAACATTTTGACACATTAAAATTGCAGGAAATAATATATGACATCAAGGTTTGATAATACTTTTTTACGATAGTATATTTATAAAATAAAATGCCTAAAGCTCTATAATCTCTGACGTTAATAATCTTAAAGGCTAATAAACATTTTAAATAATAAAAACATGGGATAAACCTAATAAGTGCGTTGGAGGGAGGGAGGGTGAAAACTCGCTAAAAAAAACTTACCATCTTGGCGAGTAATTTGTTTAGTACACACAGCTCCTCCTTAGCGGCGGACTTTATTACAAACAAGTATATTTTCTATATCCCATGAACACTTTATTAATGGTCTAAATGAGATTATGGCGTGGGAGGCTCAGCTGTTATTGAGCAAGGGTTTGTCCCTAAGAGACATAATGACATTTGGACTATCTTCACAGCTGAGCTCTATGGCAATCTTATCGTGCTAAAAAACATTCCCAGGACTGACAGGCAAGATGTGATTCTCTTTACTAAGGCGCTCTATACATTGAGCTACTCAGAAGGAACTGATTAGTGGTGCGAATTACTAATCGGTTTACTTTGATTCATTACCTTCGTAATACAATGGAACACCACACACAACGCTACAGTTTAGTGATTAAACAGATAGCAGTTAGTAAGTGGTTGTCTGTGGATGTGCTTGTCCAGTCGCTAGGGGTTCTGTTACTAATATGATTGTTATGGCTGACCATCAAATCATTATGTTACTGCTGGTGGAAGTAGGAAAATACCAGATCTTATATAATTAACACATTTCTGATTATTCAATGAAATACGAAACGGAGAAGGCGTGGGATGAAGTCGGGAACCTTGTAAAATTTACCTATTTACCTGTTCTGAAAACATTTTTAAGGCTTTTGTGTATCCAACAACTAATAGCTTTTCTTCTTTTCCGACACCTGGCGTAATTGTACAAATTGATGGTTTCTTCTTCATTTGAGTCTTCCGAAATTTCACCTACGACATCCATGATAACGTGAGAGATATTGGTTTTTAATAAGTAGCCTCATGTGTGGAGCCAAATCACTAATCAGTCTGTAACTGGTTAGTAACCCGAGTTACCAGCTTGCTGAGTAACCGACAAGTAGCATCGTATGTATACCGCCAAACTTTAGAGCAGCGCCATGACTACAGGTGTTTGTGGCCCCTATGAAAAGAGGTTTACTGCCGCTGCTCTACATACATATATACATTTCCCATGTTTTTTTTTGTTTGTTTTTTTTTTCAAACTAATTCACACACATAACCAGCACGTAATGTTTTAAGCTGCTCGCTTAGAAAAATAATTCTCTCTTGCAGATCATTCTACAAAGCTTGCAGTAAAACATGATCTGCAACTATCAATAACTCACCATGACGACAAATATATTTAAACTAAGTATTATAAATTATTTGTAAGAAATCTTCGATTGGTCACACTAGACTAAAATACGAATATGTCCCCTCACGAAATAAATATATTTCAGGATATTTGAATTTCAAATTTTCAAATATGTATATGCAAAATATACTTTACAGTGAAAGATCCAACTTGCAATACTGCTTTATCTTAGCGCTTAATCGTTCTTGTCTCTTGAATTATTTAGATAGCTTGCATTAGAAGCAGTTAATTTTGTTTTGATATTTCGTGAAAAATTTAAACGCCTACTCTATGAAATCTCGATGAAAAGCGACATTTTAGATGGATTTTATGCACAGAAATCTGCCAGCACCCAATTCACATGGGAAATTACTCACACCACCTCCTCGCTCTTTCTTAAGGAAAACTATTGTATACATGTTTCTCATGTACCTAACTTGTTTAACTGAAAATATTATATTATATATTATATTGTTAAATTCTGTAAATAAATATTAACAACTGAAGAAACAGGGGGAAAAACCTTCAAGGGAACGATACCTACCTATTCGACTCTCAAGAACTGATTTCTTCGAATTAATTTACATTCCAAATGGTCTCCTTCCACTTATTCCAATTCCCCAACCACTTTTGGAATATTTTGAGAACATGTACGGAAATTCTAAAACTCGTGATGTCCGTTTATATACTTTTTTTGCTAATACTTCCTCAAAATCAAACGTTACCAAAATTGGTAAGCCTTAGTTTGGTAAACAAACGTCTCTTAAGGTTGTCAATCAGCTATTCCCAAATATTCGAGACGAAAATTCTAGTTTTTTTCTACATTTTTATAAACGCCGGTTATAGATATGGCTTCATTCGATTTACCAGATTAAATAGCGTATTAAGAAGTTACCTAACTCCAGAAACGCAAAACCTTAATCTCGACGATTTTGATCATACGAAAAACAAACAGAGTATTTTTGTACAAACGTTAATCAAAATCGATCTATTCTTGAGGCTGCTGGAGCGAGAAGACATAAATACAAATTTGAACCAGCGATAGTTTCCTGATCTATGGGTCTGAAACATGGATGTTTCTGATTGGGTTCCGGATTTCTTTATACCGGAAATGGGCTAAAACCTACTTTCGGATTGTAGAAGAGGAAATCAACTTAATATCACACGGAGCTCAGACTTTGGCAGAGTTCGGTGACATAGCTTGGTTCTTGAAGCTGGAGATGGTGGCTTCAACTTTCTTCCTAATCCTTAAATCCTACTTAACTCCAAGATGCTATCCTCTCTCCTTCAATTCCGTCTGCTTTCCAAGAAACATCTTCTCAACATTCTCAGCTTATATCCTTCTTCTTGGTGTACTCTCTCACTTTTCGAACCCACAACAACACTTCATTCTAGTAGATGCAAAAAAATAATCCCGATTTGTACTTGAAATCCAAAACAAAAATAAGAGTGTACTTATTCTGAAAGGATAGATCAAGAACTTGACTAGAAACGCCAAATAAAGAGTACCCAATACTGAAGAATAAGTATAAAGTCTTAGAAGAAGAAAGTATATAGGTACTTAAAAAAATAGTTTGCCCCCAAATGTGTTGGGGTGCTATAAATACAGCATACTTTCTATCTTTCGAAAATTCATTTCAGTTGGTTAAAAAAGGTTATTGTATTAATTTGGAAAAGTAAATTTTGATGATGAATTTGAAAAAATTGTAATTGTTAAGTGTGTGTCGACACTCACTTGGGATATTAATGCAGGGCTATCTATACGTTGCCGCTCTTTCATAATGCTGGTCGGTCACCCATTCAGGTACTGGCCAAGTCCGACGTTGCTTAACTTCGGTGATCAATGGAAACCGGTGCACTCAACGTGGCTGGGGCCGTTGGCTAATTTTAATTTTAAACTGATTTTAGTAATATTTTAAATGCATAGAGTTATAATGACAAGTTTGACCAAATTTGGTGAAATTATTTTCAAAGGATTGATAAACAGGTTAGGTACTGTATATGTGATTGCGGAGTATCCCCAAGGAATCCATCGAAATTTATTCCGTGAGGATAGATAGTTCGTTTGAATCCACGCATAAATCTTGCAGGAAGTCTTGCATCTGTTTTGGAATCGTCACTCTTGCTCCAAACCAAAGGCCTTGCGCTATATATTTTCTTTGCCAGAATTTGTCATGGAATTTTACTTAGTAGAATTCTGTACATTAGGTAGTATAGATTCCTTTTTCTTTTAGCACTTTCCTCCGAAGGAAACTAGCTATTGAGGTTGCACTCATGACGGAATTTTTGAAAAATTTCTTAAAATCTTTATCGATCCTACCTAGTAGACACCGAAAATGGCCCCCGTTAAAATTTATATGTATATGTCTGTTAACACGACAGCGGCCAGAGTTTTTGTTTTTTCTTCACGATACGTGGTATATAGCGTTCAATTAGTAAACGATTGAACGAGTTCGTTAACCACCAAAATCGGTCCACCGAGAGGGGGGTTTACACTGGACCCAAAACACTAATTTGACCATGCCGGCCGTAGTTTTTGTTATATATCAACGAAACTCGGTATTCGTTATGTTGATCTAAAGAGAGAAATACGTTTAAAAAATAAACTAAATCGGTTCATTAGGATGCGGGTTTACTCCGGACCCACATTACCAATTTTCCACTACCAGCCGTAATTTTTCTTACATTTCAACGAAACTCGGTATTCGTGGTGGTACTCAACACAGAAAATGGGTTGTAAAAATAAACTAAATCGGGTTATTTGGAGGAGGGGGGGGGTTTCTCCGGACCTAAAGTACTAATATACTCATACCGGTCGTAATTTCTGCTGTGTTGTAACGAAACGCGGTATACGTCGTGGGTAACTCGTGAGAAAGAAGTGTTGTAAAATTGAAGTAAATTGTTCTATCTGAAAGGGGGGTTTACTTTAAACTCTGTTTCATTAGAATTAGCCAGCCAGACGTAGGTTCCCAAAGCCACCGCGAGGAGCGCTACCTCCCACTAGAGGGACTGCATCCTGTTCCTGCGTCAGATCAAAAGACGGAAAATTAAGTTTTTGTTTATTTATTAAGTAGTACAGTATCATGTATTTACATAACTCTGAAAGCAAATTATTTACAAAATTAATAATTGAGCAGTTCTCATAAGAACTGTAAATAAGCAGAACTATTCACGTTTTTATTTTATTTATATAGGTTATTTACAGCAAATTATTCAGTAATGTAGTCTGCACTACAAAAATTCTGAGGAAAGTGCTTAGTTATGCATCTCCTGCGTGACGGACTTTTTTTTTTCTTAATTAATTCCTTCCGGTTGCTGTGGATCATTTGCCTCGTATCTTACTGTAGGGTCGATAATGTACGCATCATCCCATTTCTCCTTAAAGGCAATTATGTCGGCATATCAAGGACATCCGTCATCATTAACGCCATAAGGTATATAATTATTTTTTTGGAAGAAGAAGAGAAAAATTTTTGTGCTTTACATTATGATGTCTCCGTGTGACCAGGAGCATATTTATTGGACACATAGTATAAGAACATATAATGTTCTTGTCAATAAAACTATTTCCATGTATTAAGCAGTTATATCAATTTTTTTCCTAATTAATCAATGGCAACGAGATTGCGAAAATCTCGTTTTTCATTGGTCAATCGACCTGTTCCACCGTGCTGCATTATCACTTATTCCGGAGCTTCGACAAAGTTTCGTAGGTTACTAGGTTTTTTTTAACCGTAAATGGATTCACCTATTACAACTAAAATACCAGAACATGTTGGTAGACTTAAACACCGAAATACCAGGACACTGACGGCCACGAAAATATTATAATGAAGCTTTGCTAAAGAATGAGCGCACTTAGAGGAAGCCTGGTGAGTAATTTCCGCATAGAGTTGGCTAATGTCAGTCTTCCGTGTATTGTGGCGTATCGGGTTTCTTTGATATGCCCTTAGTTGGTGTAATTGTTTAAATTTTTCGAAAGAATTCTGTACGTTTTTAACAAAAGCAGCAAAAACCTTGTGTACAAAATATAATTTTTGGACTCTATTCCAAATCTGAACAAAAACAGTTTGGTGGATTTATTATTTTTCCAAACGTAGTAGGTCTCATTAAAAAAAAAAAAGCCCCAGCTATTAATTGAGCGTCATTAGTTCATCATTAGATTCTGACCATTTTATGAGCTGCTAACGAGACAAATCAAGCCATCCGTCGATGTAATTGAAGAGAGTTGGTTAATTGACACCAAACCCCGTGACACAACTTCATTCCGTCGGTAGTTGGATTGATGTGGTCGGAGGGCGCGAGGGCAGGTCCTGGGATGTCATTTAGTTTCAATATAACTCCCAAATGGAATTATCATTGTAATCATAGCCCAGCCCCTGCCCAACATATTCTGGTGCAATATTCGTGGTCGACCCTACATCTTGGTTATTAAATATGGATAGTTGAACAGTAAACCGTACGAAAAAGGAAAAATTAAAAATGTTTCCTTAAAGGTGCAGCCTTTTTTAATAGGTGCATCTTAGTTGAATAAAACTACAGTTTATATAAAAAATTGGTTATATTTCTGCCCACGTGGACGAGTTGAATGTTACATTCACTCTCAAATGTAGGCACCATGACACGGATCTGTTCTCCCTCTCCTCCGTAGCCCTGATGAAGGATTGTATGTCAAGCAGAAACGTCGGCTGAAATATAACTCATTTTAGCATAAATATGCTTTAGCGATGACTAAACTGATATTGTTTGTTATAAACTGTAGATTTATTCAACACTCGATCGCACCTTGATCATCTACACATTATCACTTTCAACGATCGACTATCTCTTCTGAAGAAAAATAAGAATGCAAAAAAGAACGCGTGGACATGTTGAAATCCAAATTTCCGCAAAAAATTGTAGTTCTTATGGTTTGGGGTTGATAGGCTTCCCAATATTTTTGCAGATATTAGTACCTAGGCAGTTATAATAAAGCACTTGAAAGGTCAAACGTGCCTCGTGACCAACAACGCCGGAAATGTATAACCGTAATTTTTGAGAGTTTAAAAACAAAAATATATATTATTTTTTAATATTTCTTGGCTCAGGATTAATAAAAATGGATCAACTTTCACTTTTTTTGAGCATTTTATTTAAATGCATTTCCCCTATATCGACCTCTTTCAAACAGAAATTACTACCGCTATGAGGAATATAGTCATTTTGGATCAAGAGTAAAACCTTTCAGATTGACCGATTTAGTTTATTTTTTTAATCGTTTTTTTTTCTCTTTAGGCGCCCAAGAAGTTAAATGATGGCCGTTATGGGCAAATTAGTTATTTGCGTCGGAAGTAATCCTTCCCTCCAAGTAGACCGATTTTAGTGTTTGTAAACGAATTTGTTCAATTATTTGCTAAGGGAATGTATTTCAGCCAACGTTTCGGCTTGTCATACAATCCTTCATCAGGGCTACGGAGGAGAGGGAGAGCAGATCCGTGTCTTGGTGACTACATTTCTGAGTGAATGTAGCATTCAGAATCTCCACGTGGGAAGAAATTTCAATTTTGGTATAAAATGTAGTTTTATTCAACATACGACCGAACCCTGATTATCTACACCTTCTCATACTTATTTTTAATTTTACTTATTTTTATATTTTTTTTCGATTATTTTTTTTATTCCGACCTGGAAAATAATTATTGTGTAGATCCTAAGTTGAAGACTAAGATGTTGTAGGTAGTTGGTAACACCTTTATGCAGTCCTCATATATTTTATTTTCAAGTTACATAGGGTGCGGCATGTCACCCACTAGGTTATTACATTTTTATAAAATTCAAAATAAATAATTGTAGTTTTGCATTTAGTTTCTTCAATCGAAAATAAGATTTGACTTCAATGATAAATTGGATTTCTTTTCGTTTTATTGGCAGGGTAAATATGTTAACATTTCATTTCGAAACATCCCTGGATGACATTTCAATATATAAAAGTTCCACCTCTCTCGACGTGTATCTCATTATGTGCTTTCTTTTCAAAAGTCCTCTACTTTGATTCGACGCCTGGGATTGGCTTCTATTATAACTTCTTTGAGGGGTTTGACAACTTCTAGAATGTAATGGAGAGTTTGGATTGGGGGAGGGCAGAGAATTTATATATCGCCGATACAAAAATATTCAATTTATTTTCGCGGTGTATAGGCGTCCGGTAGGACATGGAAGGGGTTGTAACAGGCTCCATCATATATAAAAGCTTTAGTATTGGCGAAGGGGTGGGGGTGGGTAAAGGGGTATAAAGGGTGACATTTTCATCTTCCCTGTATTGAATGTTAACCACATCTCCCCAGCACTCGGTGGCATTAGCACTCTAGTCGCGTCAAAAGGACGCTATACAATCAAACGCCCCCTTTTATCAGTGCTCTTTTAATGGGAAATTGCTTATAACATTATTTATTTTAGTTAAATTGGTAAATAATGTTCGAGGGACATTTTCGTTATTATCTCCGATACCTCCATAAAGACCTCAATATCCCACTCGTTAATGATGTTGTATTATCCAGATTCCAACGTTTCCATCCTAAACTATCCACTCATCAAAATCCCGAAGTCCTCTCCCTATCAAGTGCCACCCACCCACTCTCTCCACCGAGGCGACTCAAAAGACATTGGCCTAGAGATCTGCTGCAAGTGAAGTGTTCACAATGGCTTTCTCTTTATTCAAGTGCGACAATTTTCTGTGGCTCACCGATCTCTCTTCGACTCCAGCCACTGGTCGGAGCAGAAGGGAGCTTGTGTAGGTACCTCTCAACGTCATCTGAGCGTCTTTCTGGCGTTAATCGAGGATGAAGTTGGGAGGTCTTGAGCACAGAACCTTCATATTGTATCATTTATCATATTAACAGATGTATTTATATACAGGATGTAATAATCAATAAAGAAATATATATATATATTATCTCCATTGAAGTCTCACTGATAAATGAATTTGGATGAATGAATGGAACGTGAATACATTAGCCTATACCGTGCTAATGGCCCTAGTAGTCAATGCACCCCAAAAAAAAAAAAAAAAAAAAAAAAAAAAAAAAAAAAAAAAAAAAAAAAAAAAGCCTATACCAGCCAATGGTCATTGACACGTTAAATGCACCGGTTCCCCTTGATCACCGAAGTAAAGCAACGTCAGGCTTGGCCAGAATGGGTGATGGACCACGTGGTTTTGACATTATAAAAGTGTGATAACCTGTAAATAGCCCGGCGTTAATAGTCCAATTGTTGACACGCTTTTAAATACGGAAAAAAGAACCACTAATCTATACTACAGAAACAGACACCTACCAGCTGAGCGAGCCACTGCTTTTGTTCAGTAGTTATAATAGATTTACTTATTTTTTTACTAATTTTTTTTTATAATATCAAATTAATATTTACAAATAAAACTGAAAATAGTTTAGCTGATTTCAAATCACATAATAATAATAAAACGTTCCACCAAAATTTGAAAATGATAGATAAAGCATCAGGATGCTGAAATTAAGCACAATCCAACATAGACGTTTTTAATTAATTTAATTTATTTCATCTTTACCTACAGTTTGTAAACAATAACTTATATATTAAACAAATTAATAATTAAATACAAAAAATACATTTTATAATTGAAATAGAGGAAATTCAACTACTATTTCCACTATTTTAAATTAATGAAATTGAAGATAATCTAAATACTAATTGGTGCACAATATATTTGATCAACCTGTATTTTACTGACGCAAATAGATTTGATGATTTTTACAGCTCGTGAGCAGGCGACACATAGTTGCATATGAGAGTACATCACGAAATATAAACTATTCAGAAATTGCTGATTTCGTTATGTTATTGGAGATTCTGACGGAAATAATGGAATACAATAATATGCAAACGAAATACAGCACAACATACAGTGTAATAATATAAAACATTCTCAAATGAATAAAAAAGTCCGACTTGCGGGAACAGCTTCAGCTTTGCGCGTTTCGTTTCTTATTCCTAATGGCATTTGTAAAGGAATAAAAACAGTTAATGGTTGTTTCGATCTTTCGTGAAACATCTTGAATAAAATCAATATGTTAGGTGTGACAAGGCACAGGAAACTGACAGTAGCCAAGTTACATAGAAGCGATAAGTACTCTATCTGCCTTCTCCCTCATTCTTATGGACGGCTCTATAGAGCCGTAGAGAAAATAGAGGTAAATAGAGAAAAACAAGTTATAAAGAACGAATCCAACAGCAGTACAGTAGTAGAAAATATTCACATGGCATTTTTGAAGAGAAATTTCTAAAAACAAAACAAAAACAAAAAAACTAATTTTACTTATCTTCTTTTTTTTGCATGGACATCCACCTTCACATGTGTGAAGATTCCTACCGTCAGCTGGACTCGAATCCACCATCTTCAGCATGAGAGTCTAATGCATTAGCCACTAGACCACGGAGAGACCCCCTTATCCTGTAGTATTGACAAATAAATTTTCCTACTACAAGTAATTACAAAAGTAACAAACAATAAAAAAAAAACTAAGGGAAACAGCAAAAAGAACCGTTTTAATAAACGAAATCGTCTACTTCAATGTTTTGATCACATATTTCTCTGAAAGTGACCGTCCCATCGAATATTGCTTTAGAACCATTTTTGTAGAGGATTTAGTAAGCTTTCGAATGGTAACTATTCTACTTACCACGATTTTCCAACCGTTTTCGAGGTAGTAAGGAAAATATACCCTGTTCCCATACATTGGGAACAGGGTATATAATATATCATGTCTATTATAAAATATATTATTCTAACCTTCCTTAACACCAAACCAAAATATAAACATCTTTGTTTATGTAAATTTTAAACGGGTAGAAACTTAACTTAATCCGATGATTCTAAGTGCCCTAACCAAAATCTTTATTCCACAACTATTTTTCTCAAGAACGGTTAAAGCTATCGCCTTAAAAATGGTTTCATTCGTTTTCCTTGACCAAGAAGCCTATAAAACGAGTATTTGCAGGCATGATGTTGTAAGCGTAAAGATTTTTTTCTCGCGAATTTCGCTCCAAAAACCATGTTCCGGTACACGGATTCTGCTAATTAACGAACTTGACCTTTCAAATTAGATGAAAGATTTTTGTACCAAATTTCATCGAAATCGGACCATTATTCACCATTATGAGAGTAGGAAATTAACGTTTTTACAAAATATTAAGAACACTTTTTCCAAGTTGTTTAAGTGACATCAGAAATAAGAGCTTACCGAAACTGGCCAAGATGGTGCAGTTCCTGCTCTTGGATTTTTTATTTACTGGCCTACAAAACAAATTGTTAAAATGTTAAGTCACTATTTATATTGAAATAATAAGAGGTTTTAGGCCCGCCCCAGTAAGCCGTCTATATATTATGTCCGCCAAAACGAAAAACATGATATCGGCGACAATTTTATTTACACCATCAAATTGCGGATAATACAGCCATGAATGGTTTATCGATTATTGTTAAAGCAGCGCTGCGGTCGGACTATAATGAAAGCGCGAGTTAGCGAGAGAGAGAGCCCGAACCCCTAGCAGAACTTGGGACTGTTCCTGGGGATAATTCCGTTAATAAAGGAGCCGAAGGGCAGGCCTTCTGAAGATTAGGCCAATCGGCTATGATTCACCCTTCGATGGTTCGGCCTCTCTGCCCTTAGGCATTATACAGTCTCTACAACTTCTTAAGGGCGACTTTTTTTATAATTAATAATACAATTAAAATCTAAATTATTAATGCTCAAAGGAATGTCTTTCTGTCTTTCAGAAATTCATTTGGGTCTTAATTTTAATATTATTATTATCATTTAATTATAGAATCAGATTCTGTGTTCCCCAAATCTCAATAATGCAATAAAATACGACGCCTTGAATATATACAGGGTGTCCCACATTGAGATATCATAACTTTTGGGGTTTATTCTGCATATCATGTGTAGTTCAGAGGCGCAAAAATGAACGTTTTATCTGAAATTGTAAAGGAGCTACTCAAACTTTTGTCTTTTTTAAAAACTACTTGCTTTTTTTAAAAAAAACTGAGTTTTCGGAATTTGTGATCAATTTATCGTAAATAAAGACCACATTTTTAGAATCTATATTAAATTTCCAATAAGATACTCTGGTTATTAAAAGATTACCATGTAAATAAAGAGCTATATTAATGACCAGTGTTTCTTATTGTAAATTTCATGTAGATTCTAAAAATGTGGTATTTATTTACGATACATTGATCACAAATTCCGAAAACTAAGTTTTTCTTAAAAAAAGCCAGTAGTTTTTAAAAAAGACAAAAGTTTGAGTAGCTCCTCTACATTTTCAGATAGAAAGCTCATTTTTGCACCCCTGAACTACAAATGATATGCAGAAGAAACCCCTAAAGTTATGACATCTCAATGTGGGACACCCTGTATAATCTATATTATATTCATCGCTGGGAATAATATTTTTAGATGAAACGGCTTCTTTCTCCAGCGGTTGTTCTTCTCTCCTACCTCTTCATGTTACATTTCGCTGGAATCCTCTCCAGCTTCGTCAGCAGGTATGCCATTATTTCGACCTTGGTGGTAGCCAAGAGAATGACTCATTGGATTGATCAAGAGTACACTGAGAAAAAAAACAGCCTGCCGGCAGCCTGAAAACTGTGACTCAGTGCCAGTATTTTGAAATAGGACATTTTAGTCTAAAATAGGATTCCACATATTTCAACCTAAAATAGGATTCCACTAGTTAGAGTGCCCGCGCTTTATAATAGGGTGCTGGAATGCTAGCAGCCTACAGAGAGATGACTTTATTATGTGGATAAAAAAGAACAAAGGTAAATTCAGAGTAATAATAATGAGACTTTATTTGGGTGTAATTTACATATACACTTCTTAACAAGTAGATATTTACAAGTAGGTAAGAGGTATACACTTTTTAACAAATATAGATATGTACAAGTATTAGGTATTAGGTACAATGTACTTATGAACAATATTGAACAAGTAGGTCGAGAAATAAAATTTTTTTTTTTGTTTTAATGACACTTATAGCCGTATTCATAAAGCCGAGGCAGTTGATTTCAGCATCTGTTCAAACAGAAACAAAAATAAATTTTTATTAATAACAAAAGAAAAGTTGTTGTTGTTGTTGTTGTTGTGTTTTATATAATTAAAAAGAAACATAAATAGGCATTTTTTCTAGTTTAAAATGTCGCAGTAAATTCAAAGCTGCCAGGGAATTACAAAATAAATATAAAATAAGGTTTTTTTCTATGGATATGATCATAAATGAAGGAAAAAATACTTCCATCAGTTCTCAGCTTACCAGGCTTATTGAACTCCATCTTCAGTTGGTTCTATATCCGCAGCTCCATGTTATATTAAGGGAATATATTCTTGAAAAACAAACACAACTTTCTTCATTCTATTGTATATAACATCTGTTTTTAAATTTAATAATAAAAACAAGAGCCTGTATGCCTGGATGCAGACTGTACCGCCAGAACAGAGTTCAGGCTCTTGTTTTTATTATTAAATTTAAAAACAGATGTTATATACAATAGAACGAAGAAAGTTCTGTTTGTTTTTCAAGAATATATTCCCTTAATATAACATGGAGCTGCGGGTATAGAACGAACTGAAGATGGAGTTCAATAAGACTGGTAAGCTGAGAACTGATGGAAGTCTTTTTTTATACGTTCCTAGAATGCGGCTAGAATATTAGTTCAAAATTATATTAGTAGACTTTTATTTTGGTTTCCATTCTGTTTCTAGAGTTCCTTCATTTATGATCATAGCCATAGAAAAAAACCTTATTTTATATTTATTTTGTAATTCCCTGGCAGCTTTGAATTTACTGCGACATTTTAAACTAGAAAAAATGCCTATTTATGTTTCTTTGTAATTATATAAAACACAACAACAACAACTTTTCTTTTGTTATTAATAATTTTTTTTTTTTTTTTCTGTTTGATCAGATGCTGAAATCAACTGTCTTCGGCTTTATGAATGCGGCTATAAGTGTCATGAAAACAAAAAAAATATTTTATTTCTAGACCTACTTGTTCAATATTGTTCATAAGTACATTGTACCTAATACCTAATACTTGTAAATATCTATATTTGTTAAAAAGTGTATACCTCTTACCTACTTGTAAATATCTACTTGTTAAGAAGTGTATATGTAAATCACACCCAAATAAAGTCTCATTATTATTACTCTGAATTTACCTTTGTTGTTTTTTATCCACATAATAAAGTCATCTCTCTGTAGGCTGCTAGCATCCTATATGGATGGGGTCAATGTAACCCATCCATATAGGATGCTAGCAGCCTATAGGGGTAGGATACAGGAAGCAAACATCAGGATGCTCGCAGCCTATATGGGTAGGCTGCTAGAAGCCAGTAACAGAGTGCCAGCAATCTAAAGTCAAGGGGTACGCACTTGAAAGTAGAATGCTGGGCACTCTATTGTTGGATGCTAGCTTTGGGTGTGAGAACTCTACTATAGGATGCAGAATTAGCATTCCAGCACTCTATTATAAAATGCGGGCACTCTAACTAGTGGAATCCTATTTTAGGCTAAAATATGTGGACTCCTATTTTAAACTAAAATGTCCTATTTCAAAATACTGGCACTGAGTCACAGTTTTCAGGCTGCGGGCAGCCTGAAAGTAGATGCGAGCAGCTTGTTTTTTTTTTCTCCGTGTAGCCATTCCCTTGGCTACCATCAAGAAAGAAACAATGGCCCGCCTGACACGATGCTGGAGAGGATCTACGTTTTCTAAAATGTGAACGTTTTTAGTCGAGACTTTCGGTTTACGTCATTATCGGGTTTCCTATCTTTTGAGAGAAGGAAGGAACGCGCTAAAACAGCAAACAATTAAAACTGTGGAAGAGATAGAAGATGAAACCGCATTTTTAACCACACACTTTCTGATTTTAAGACTTTATAGGTTTCTTCGACTGAGAACGCGCAATCAGAAATTGTGTAAGAATCCTTTTTATAAGAAATATAATAATCGTTCGAATGGTTGCCGTTGTCAAGGTATTTAAGAAAATAATTGAAAAACTCAAAGCTTATACATTTTTTTATTCTGATAATTTTTTAACACCAAACGTAACGAATCGTTTTATGTCTTGTTTTAGGTAAATGACAAACGACTGAAAACGTTTCAACTGAATCTATCTTTTCTAAGTTAACGAACCGAAAATTATTTGTTACCCCAACACCAGTAAGAATTCGAAAGCGGTATATAGGGAGTGTAAGTGATTTGAGGGTCCCGCGGATGTCAGTATAATTATGTCATCAATATAATAAGGTATTTAAGATGGTGACCCTATTGATTACTGTAATTTTAATGTTTCAGAAGATCAAAACGCATTTAGAACACACCATTCCTCTATATTCATTTATTTAGAACTTACGCTAAACACATTTCCCATATATTGCCTAGAATTATCCGTGCCTGCTGAAGGTACTATCAGGTTAACAAATGGTGTAGCTCTGTTAACAAACGGTGAATATCCTTGTTCAAACGAGCCTGAAAAGGTCTCAAGTTAGTGGTCACAGGCAGAGCGCACAGAGTCAATGATCATTGAGGAATAATTTGTTCTAAATTTGTTTATATTTTCACAGCGTTAAAATATATTCACTGCAATGAAAAGTATACGAATGTCGCCATACATATGTGCACCAGAAATTTTCGTTGTCTGACACTACCGTCAAGAACAAGACAAACGTATCAACTTTGAGACAGCATCTTCAATCCCATTATCCTACTCCAGTTATGTTTCTGAATGATTATGATAGTTCACAAGAAATAATTCTGTTAATAAAGTAGCACGAACACATCTTCACAGACTAGGCCAATGATTTTATGATTCAGCCTCCGCGTCAACCCTCTTCAACGCTCCCCTAAATCTGTCAGGACACGCCCTTCTTAGTAATGAGCTGGTCTTGTCTTCTTAACGGCTTTTACGACGACTCCTGGGATTTTTTTTTACTTGTAACGCTCTCAAGGTCTGAGTGCGAAGTGATGTCTGCTTGTTTGAAGAGGATGACTCAAAGGCGTGATTTCATCTGGATCAGGATGTGTTGGTCCTCTTCAATTCATTTTGTTCTTTCTGCCCCGAAGCCCACCCCTATCAGATATCCATCAACAGGATCTATCCTGCTAATGCCCTGTTCCAATTCCTACTTGCTATAATAAATCAATAGCACCGATAGAGAAATTGGCAACACTCATGAGTGATAAACGTGAGGATTTGGGGATCTTGCTAAACAAAAAATATTTGATAATACAGGAATTTAATACATTTAAATCCTTCTCCGGCTAACTTGAAATGAGGTTTATATGACTATTACATTGGCCTATGTCGTCTATCAAAAGTTTTGTTTGTATCTTACTTTCGCATAACTATTAAGTCAATTTTTTTTTTATGAATTACTATAATTAAAAGAGCCCACCATTGCTTTTATTTAGGGTTCCTGAAATTATTGTGTCTGTACTGTATTTTTTTTTTTTTTTTTTTTTTTTTTTTTTTTTTTGCTTGGAGAGCTCCACAACAAGGGTGGTCTGCTCAAAGAAAATTAATAATTATAATGAGGGAATAATTTATTAATTTAATAAATAAAATTAATTTTTCATGTGCATAAAAATATATAGTCAACGAAACAAATACCAAATAATAAGGAACAAAATAATAGTATAATTTTAATAATAATACAAATCTATCTAATAATAAGTAAGATAAAATATACTCGTAAAAAATAAATGAATTGCTCTAAAATTAAGAGCAATTTAATTTTGAGATCTGAAATTTTGGGTTTGATTATAGTTGTGCGTTACTTGTTATATAGCTACATTCTTTGTATGTATTCGTGGTCTTTAAGTACGTCAGTACGGTAGCTATATATAGGCTCTTATCTGATAACAGCTCATTTAGGTCCCGTGGTTTTCTCTTTTCATGCCGTTTTTTTAAATTATTAAATGGTCTTAATAACAATGTTTATTCGAAACGTTTTATAATTTCTTGTAAACGTTTTTATGTTGTAGATGTTTTATTAACTTATGGTCTACCTAGTAAGTGATAGCTGTCATGACATACATTTTATTCCAAGTGGTCTATGTTCACATCTATCAGTATTTGCCTGATTGTTAATAATGTATTACTAACTCTAAAGGCAGCTTCTTCTCGTCTCCTTACTAAATCTGCGCGAGAGACTAATGAATGGCCTATTGTAAGCCTCTTAATGGGCACCTCTTTTTCGATTACTAGACAGTAGGGAGTTTGCACTTTTATTTACTTCTTGTGACTTTTTTGGTTAATTATATGTGTCCGTACTTGTTTTATACTAAGGGGGTTAGTTTGAGAACGCCTTGTAACGTGAATCGTCATCCGTCCGCAATTAGTTTTTTTCTTCCATTTTTGGCTACTCTTTGTGCATCCTTGTTTCCTGAGAAATTCACATGTACAGGTAGCCACGTGAACGGTATGTTCCTGTAGTAGCTATAACTGTTTCTAAAATTTATTTAGTATTGAGTAGTAAAAATGTCATCACACAAAAGTAAAGAACTTAATGAATCTGAAAAAAATTAGAAGAAGAATACTACAATTAAATGACACTTCTATTTTCATTAAATTACTATGATTGAAACATCATAGAAGAAAAAGACAAGACGAAGTAGGGAATATGAGAATGTAGCTAAGGTGTTGGAGGGAGTGTTGACTTCTGCTACTGACAGGAGATTACAACTTCTCTGTAAGTTGTAGGCGAACCCATTCAACTCGAAAGACTCCTTCACCATTCGGCCCTTGTCAGTTCCAAGACATTTATTGAACACATCCGCAAAAAATAAGCAAAATAAATCACAACATTGTCGATTTTTTTTCCTCTAAAAACTTAAAGTTCATAGAATGTTGCGTAGAAGTATAAAAAAATGTATCCTGACATTAGAACACTAAAAGTTACTGCTTAGTCGCCCACCTTTGCTATTTTGCAACATTACTATAAATAAAACATTCGAGATTAAAAAGAAAGATTCATTCGAAACCCCATCAAAATTCTAGAAGTATTTTTAATGAATGTAGTGCATTACTGATGACATTTTTGAACCATTTCTTCAAATCTTGATCAATGCTACTTATTAGATATCGAAAATGACCCCCAATTAGAACTTTGTACCGGGGTATTCAGGTCTAAATAGCCATAGCCAAACTCATGGAGGTAATTGTAGACATCATTTCCAACAAAAAGGTTCATTTCATGTTTAATCTGATTCCGAAGGGAAAATAACTTATATCATTTTTATTATTATTATTTTTTTTGACATATTTTTTATTGAGTAAGAAAGGATTGCTCAAAAACTGTTCAAGATAATTCAATTCTAATTACGCCATGATAAAATAGACAACAATTTCTTTCAGTTATTGTTGTTCAGTTCATTGATTCCATACTCGATAGTGGATTCCCGCAGTTGGGCCCCCAGAACGTATATGAAAGTAACAAAACTCTATTTCATATTTATTGACAAAAGAGAGTCAATCGTTCTACCTATCCCTCAATAAAATTTCACTTCATTAGCAGTGAAGTAATGCTTACTAAATGTGTAAGTTTTCCTGTAAGTATTGAATCTGTAGTCTGTTAATGGGCTGAGAAAGATATTCGCGAAGACCCTCTGAGTCATGGAGAAAAACAGAATTGCTTTATTGGACGTCCAGAAAGTATCTTCTATCAATGGGTTTAGTGAATTAAATCACTGTTTTCTTAAAGAGAATTTTATCTATTTTATTATGGAATAATTAAACAGATTTTGGGCAATCCTTTCTTATCCAATAAAAATATGTGTATCAACAAAAAAATCGACTTAACTGCTGTTCCCTTTAAAATCGGACCATACAAATGGACTCTGATGTTGAAAATTCTGTCTAGAATCGCCCCCTAGAGTTTGGCTACTTAGAGCTGAATCATCCTATATATATATATATATATATATATATATATATATAAATATATATATATATATATATATATATATATATTTATATATGTTTCAGGAACCCTACGTTCAGGAATTTCAATAAACCGTAAATTTCTATCAATGTACTTACATTGTCTTTGATTTATTCTTTTTTTTTTTTTTTTAAACAAACATAAACACCCTCAAGCTGATGCCCATAGGGGGAAAACTCCAAGAACATAAGAAAACAAGCTCATGAAAGCCAAACTCAGGGGCATAACTTTTTTTTTTCCTCCAGCAGCTTCTTTCTCATGTATGTTTCTTTTTCCACGACCACCCGGAGATATTCTTCAATACTGCGGTCGCTCAGGAAAGGAGAAGAGCAGGAAAGAGATCCCTAACTTATTTATAAAAGGGGTTCTGTAGAATAAATGTTGCTTCAAACTATCATTTCCTCCTTGGAATTGGGGGGGGGGGGCTTGCCGTTCCCAAGGGAGAAAATCGAATTCCCAACCCTCGGATTACGGTTGCAGAGAGGGGAAAGCAAATCTATTTTTCTAGTCTATCTCCTGTCCTCTGAGTCGGAGTAAAGTTGTTCCCGCCTCGATCCTGTCTCATCTCGAGCTGATTGCTTCCTACTGATTGATCTTGGATTGGAAGAGATCGATTCTAAGGCCTTCAAAGTGATATACTATCGATAGATGGAACAATATCATCCTCAACCATACCTAAAGCTAACCTCATCAAGCATTTCCTACGTTGTTCTCTCCTGGAGTTATCCATATTTTACGATGTTGTTGAATAGTTGGAATCGGTAGGGAAAAAAATGTAATAAACCAGTGTGGAAGTAGTCGGGGTTTTGTCATGATAGTAATACATTACAAAATGTGTTCTATAATAAAAATGAGTTGTTATTGCTCCTGTTGGAATAACGAGTCCGGTTGGAAATCGCCAGGGTATTAGCAAACTGTTTTTCCCCCAAGGTCAACGATATCTATATAATATAGTAAATTTCAACTCAGAGGAACTAGGTCATCTGATCGTGGATGCCGAGAAACTGACAGAGTGTGTTATTTCTCCTTATGGTAAATGTGAAGACGAGGATCCTTGGCACCGATTATTTTTATATGTCGCACTAAAACGTATTTCGATGCACTGAACATGAATCCGTTAAAAAAAAAAAAGAAAGTCGCTCTTAACTAAGAAAGAACTAAGAAAGAAGTTATGAAGCACTAAAGTTCACTGTTAATGGGGATTGTGAAGGCTAGCGTGAACAACGTATTTGTAAACATACGCATGCGCGTATGTATGTGTAATATTTGTATCATATTGCGAAATATACATCCCTGCGCATGCGTATGTTTACATGCGCAGGGATGTAAGATTGGCAAACAAAGAACTCTTATTTGAAATGTTGGCAAACTATTTATTCACAAATAATTGAAACCTTCTAAATCCCCCTCCCCCCCGGCACAAACTCTACGGGTGGGGACTTTTGATATTTTGACCTCCTAACTAGTCCAAACAAAGTTATGAAGTCAAAAATTGTGTTCGAAACATTTCCATCTATTATTTTTAGTTGCCTGGACTATTAGTCGCAAAATATCAGATTTCACGATTAGCACTGAAATTGTTTTTACGTTTGAATGAAAATACATAAAATAGCAAAGTAATATATTATTGAAGGAAATGCAATACTCTACAACCCCCAAAATGACAGACTTTCAAGAGCGGATATTTCGAAAACTAAAGATATCTCGAAAAACTTTTTTGAGTAGAACTTGTAGCAACTCTAATCAGCTTTCATTTGTTATAGACTAGTCATGTCGCTAAAACGCAGGGTTTCCGAGATATAAGTGAAAATCTACTGGAAAAATATAAGTACAGTATTCTAAGCTTTCCAAATCTCAAAAAGGATAACCATTATATTCTATTTGTTGAAGATACTCCATTAACCGGATATAATAAAATAAACTATAAGGATTACCATGCATTTTAGAAAAATATGGGGTCAATCTTAAATATTATCCTCAACCTACTTTTTCGAAGACAAAGACAAATAATTCAGGAGATTTATTTGAAAACTTCTGAAACCAAGAATTTTCCTCTTTCCTCGAGTTTTCTATCCTACTTCCTTAGTTAATCAAGAAAACTTCTTTTTTACAATTAAACTCCTTCTCAGTTATTTTCTTCCGTAATATTTCACAATTTTTTTATCTGTATAATTTTTAACTCTCAACTCTATTTCAAATGTATGTAGTTTTTATTTAATATGAGATGAAATGAAATGAAAAACTTTATTCTTATTCCGGGACACAAGTCCCTTGGGAATAATTTTGAAATTAATAAATAATAATGAATTTACTATATAAACTTATAAATACTACCAGTATGTAATGTACAGCTTCAATATAAACTAGGGATTGTTTAAAACTTGCAGGGATAGAAGTTGGTGGAAGAGTCGGGATTTAAAGGTTTCTAGGTTCGTAGAATGGCGGAAAAACAGAAGCAAGGAATTCCATAGCGAGGTGGCACGGGTAACGAATGATTTTTCGAATATTGCTATTCGGTGGGAAGGAATATAAAGATCGGAAGGACGAGATCGGGTGTTACGGGAGTGAACAGAGGATTTAAATTTGAGGAGTTGAAAAATATAAGAATGTCTAGGGGATTGAATTACTTGGTAAAGGACTGAACCGAGGAGGTACTGTCGGCGATAAAGATATTGTACTTTTCCAACGATTATATTATTTTAAAGTTCTAATTTAATACGAAGGGGAAGTGAAAAATCAATAAGCGTAATCTGATTATCCATTATATATGAACATTAAAGTTCAATTAATATAAAACAATGTTTTTTAATCCTACAGAAATGAAACATTATTCTGTTCAAGAAGAATATTCTTCTACACCTCGAGTAAGCTAAATATTGTCTCTATATATAAAAGAATATAATAAATAAATGAATAAGAAATACTGTAATCTATAAATAACTAATCCGGTTAAATATCCGATTGAAGGAACGTGCTTTTCTCTGGTGGGATTTTGAAAGTATAGAATAGAAATTTGAATCATTTTTTGTTCAAAGAAATTAAAACCAACCCTTATAAAAACTTCAAGCACCCTTTACCCAACTGAGGTAATCATTTCGAAGTTCACCTTTTATTTAATTTGTAAACAATTGATTATGCTTTAGAATAGTCAAATTTCACACAATTTCTGAACCGTTTATGAGACATTAACAAAATATAAGAACAAAATAAAAACTGTTCGTTCTCTAATATAATATTTTTTTTTTGTACTCCATCCTTTCCAAACGTAAACTAAATTTATATATCTTTTGGAGATGTATGATTGCATGAATGTGGAATGTGTGGGAATATTTTGAAGTCCGTTTGTCCTTTTTGGTCATCAAAAACCATGATTTTACTTCTTCCCCCTAGTTTTCTCTCTATGAATGATGGTATTCCATTCGATTCTCCGCATATAAATCAATTTCTGTGTAAAGGCTCCTTTTTCACCGATCTGGACCATTTTTTTCTGGTGATTCTACATCGAAAAATAGTCGACACGTGTCCGAGCGTTCCGTCATATGCGCCTTAGGAGCCGAGAAATAAAATAAAATAGGTTGAAAGTGCTTTATTCTTTATATCGAGTTTAGAAAATTATATCGAAATGATTCATTAATTAATTTGTTTTATAGAGTAGATTAAAGTAAAAATATAATCGTTAAACTATAATTTATATTTCGTCAAATAAATTCAAAAATAAGCTTACGTTTTCAAGTAAACTAGTGTTTTTTTTTTTTGTTTTTTTTTTTTTTTTTTACGGCGCATCAACTATTTGGCTATTAGCGCCGGGCTATCTACAGGTTGCCACCCTTTTCTAATGCCAACAGCACGTGGTCGGTCACCCATTCAGGTACTGACCACGTCCGACGTTGCTTAACTTCGGTGATCTATGGGAACCGGAATATTCAACGTGGCTATGGCCGTTGGCGTAAACTAGTGTTATAAATTTTTTTACACCAAAAATAATAACAGATTTAAAATCAACAGCCCAAGAAACCCTAATATGGTGAATATCACTGAAAACAAAAAATAATGATTTTGCCCAGTCTGGAAGAGACTAAAAATTTGTAAGCGAAAAAGTGACGTGACGTTTTCAAATTCAATATCTCCCCTTGAGATAATCCGATTTTTACGTCATTGAAATATTTTAAAAGAAGAAAGACTCCTTATTCTAACCATATAAATGACTATTGTATTATCTCTAAAGGTACTTCCAAAAAATGGTTCTCAAAATAAAAGTAAAATGTTGACTTTTTTGCATATAACGTCCATCCCAGAACTCGTAGAAACACCCCGATTGGAAGAAAATGTGTCACATTAGGCCCTTTATCGACCATCTAAGTTTGGTTTGACGCGGGTAAATATTCTCTGAAATATGGCCGGATTGTTGAATCTTTATCAAAATTTTAAGGGTCCCCCCTAACGAAATTTGAAATACATTTGTTTTTATTTTTGTAATATTCCCAAAATTTGAATTTAGGTGTTTTTCAATATGCTAAAAACAAATGTGACATCCGTTTTTAAATCAAAAATGTTTTTATAATGGACAACTTTTTAAATGTAGGTGTGTCGAATATTTTGGCAGAATAATAACTTCTATAGAGTCGAGTACTTTGTAAAACAATTTTCTCTAATCTGATAATCTGACCATCACTAATAACCATCTAATCTATCACTAATAACCATCTAATCTAACCATCATAACGGTGGTTCATAGAGATTTTTTATATTTTTGTATGGGGGATCTATTTATCACCTTGTAATTTTTATTCTGGCGGAAGGAATAAACACACTATTCTTCAATTATCATTTATTTAGTATGAACTGCATGTTTCACGTCCATGTGACGCCTCTTCGGGAGCCCTTAGCCTAAGAGTACCTTCTGCAGGCAGGGCCACTTCCAGCTGATAAGATTAATCCGGCTACTGTAGATCAACTGTACTGTTTATAAACGACTGTATAAGGGTAAATGTAGATTTTCCCACTGAAGGTACTCTTAGGTTACGACTTTAATTTCTTAATTTTAGTAGAGGTGAAACTGATTATTGAAAAGTCCGACTCGCAGGAACTGCAGCATCTTAGCGCGGTTCCGTTCATGTCCCTAGTGCCATTTGATAAGCTTAGAAAAGAAATAAACTTATTTTTTTTTATATATATCGTGAAAATTGTCAAAATCCTCTCGAACAGCTCGAATAAAAGTGATATTAAGGCGTCAGGGACACCGACAGTAGCTAACTTTTACACAGAAGCGGAAATTACAGAATCTGGCTCTCATTCTAAAGCAAAGCTCTATAAATCAATACAAAATATGCCTAATAAAGCCTTTCTAGAGGATACAGAAGCATGGGCGTATATGGGGGGGGCTGAGGGGGCTGCAGCCCCTCCCGGAATTTTGAATTGATGATAAAAACTTCTCGTAAAACCCTTAAAAATAAATTAAATAAGATCACTTAGTTCATAAAACATATTTTATTTTACGTGTAATAGCGTTTTAGTTGCCTAAAACTATTCCAAGCTCTAAATATTTAGTATTCCATACCCTGGAAATGGTCTCAGCCCCCCCCCCCCGAAATTGTTTTTATATATTCGCCCATGTACAGAAGGATCAAGAAGAAGTACACAAGATTGAGTAGAATACCCTGCCTAATATAGCCTATATAGAATAATATGCCGAATAAAACGTATCTAGTAAATACACAAGGACAAATAAAAGTCTTGACGAATAACAAGTCAAAAAAAAAAACTTTATTTAACAAAATAAAACAAAGTTTAGTTGCCCAACTACAATAGAATAATATACCTAATTAAGTCTATGGAGTAGACACAAATGGACCAAAAACAAGTCTTGTGGAATATTGTTTTTTTTTCTAATTAAATACTTTTTATCAATATTTAGTATATAACCTTTGTTGAAAACTATTGATTGCTAATTGATGAATCGGTTTACAACTAAGTAGTCTTTATGAATATTTAGTATATAACCTATGTTTGGATCTGTGTTTTTGGGGTGCTCTCCGCCTAGGCTTTGTATTTGTGTCGGCAGATACCTGGGGTATATTTACAGCTCTTGAGGATTAACTCTTAGCAGGTAAATTTCCTGCGGCCCCCTTGTGTTCTACGGGCATTGAACTGCCATATTCGCTCATAGTATCTAACCGTTGTGAAGTTTATTTTTTGGATTTAGGACTTAATATACATATGTAGACTAAATCATAGCAAGAAGTAATCCTCCGTCGTCGGTTCTTAACAATGTAGACTCGCTAATGTTATCCAATCTTAGATACATCGTATTTAAAATCCACAGCAAAAACACGACATTTCATCAGAATCCCCTGCTGAATAAAACTTATATAGAATAATATACAAAATAAAGCCTATCTAGTGGATAAAAATAGAGGCAAAAAGCCGTTCGTGGTGGTAGAAAATCTTAAAAGTATTTCGCTCAGAAATCTCCGAAATATTGTCACTAATTTTACGTATCCTGTTTTATAGCCAAATAGATTTATATTCTATAATCAATAAGAAAAACCTACTAACAATAAAAAACTATGGGTAACAGATGAAAATAGGGAATACCAAGAATAATTCTAAAGAAAGAAATCAACACCAGTACTGTAATCTAGATATTCATACGGCATCTTCGAATTCTAACAAACAAAATATTGATTCTAATTATACGTATCCTGTTTTATTGACAAATACATTTGACTACTATAAGCAATTAAAAACACTAGGGAATATGCCAAAGAACTCGGAGTAGGAGCCTCGACAGTTTCAAGACATTGAAGGAAATCGACAAATCCAAAGCTGACATTTCATACGGTACAGCCTGATATATTTTTAACAATGAATTGTTTTTCTTATTTTAATTAATCTGTTTTATTGTCAAATACATTATCCAACTTTAAGCAATTAAAAAATAACAAGGAATAACAACAAACAAAAAGAACCGTTCGAATAAACGAAATCAATTACTTCAAAGTTTAAGCACTTATTTCTCCGATGACATAGCCTAATCAAAAATTGTTTCAGAATCTTTTCTGTAGAACATTTAGTAAGCTTTCGCATGGTAACCCTCCGTTTACCAATATTCCTAACCGTCTTCGAGATATTAGGGAATGTATACGAAGTTCCCAAAACATTTCATGTCTGTTAATAAAATATTTTATTCTAATCCTTCCTTAGCTCCAAACGTAACAAAAATTTTAACATATTAGTGTTGATGAAATTCAAACATGCAGAAAATGTTTCAACTGAATCCCATAATTTTAAGTATCAAAATCAAAGACAAAAAGAACAGTTCGAATAAGCGAAATCAATTACTTTAAAGATTTAAGCACTTATTTCTCCGATTGACATCGCCTAATCAAAACTTTCATTAGAGCCTTTTTTGTAGAGCATTTAATAAGCTTTCTAATGGTATTCTTCCGTTTCCCAAATTCTCAACCTTTTTCGAGATATTAAGGAAAGTATACAAAGTTACCAAAACTTTTTTATGTCTGTTAATAAAATATTTTATTCTAACCCTTCCTTAACTCCAAACGCAACCAAAATTTCAACATATTAGTTTTAATGAAAGTAGAACATGCAGTAAATGTTTCAACTGAATCCCATGATTCTAAGTACCCAAACCAAAAACGGCATTCAAAAATTGTTTTTTCAGTTTTCTCGAAAACGGTTAAAGCTATCGCCTTGAAAATGGTTCCATTCATTTTCCTAGCCCAAGAAGCCTATAAAAAGAGTACTTACAAGCTTATGAACTCAAAAACGTAAGCGTTACGATTTTTTTTGCGCGAATTTCGCCCCAAACGCCATCTTCCAGTAGGCGGATTTTGCTGGTTAACGAACTTGACCTTTCAAATTGGACGATAGATTTTTGTACCAAATTTCATCAAAATCGGACCATCAGGGAAGCCAGAAATGAGCGAACAGACAAATATATATATATATATATATATATATATATATATATATACAAATTTGAACCACCGTTATTTTCGGTCTCTAGGGGTTCTGAAACGCGAAATTTTCTTATCGGCACTTCCGGATTGTTTCATTGTATCAACCTTATAAGCGGGGTTCCTCCCTATGGGGGAGGGAGGAACCGCGCTAAAAATAGTGTATTGTAAATTTGATTTGACCTTCTTTATAAAATTGCATTTTTATAGCATTTCATTAATCATAGTGAATTTAATTTAACATGATTTAAGTATTCTTTCAATCACTTTTTCAATTTACCTAACTACCTTCCCCCACTGTTTCATCTATGTTATATCAAGACTAGAAGGATATTTCCAAAGGCAATTGCACTCCTGCTGGTCTAATGAGAGAAGTATATTACGTCTAACAGGATGTCTTATCAAAATATCTTGCCATATTGAAAGAAGTAATACATTGTAAAATATCTGAGCAGATATTGTACATGATTCGCTGAGCCGTAATAAGTTAGGCTGAATGATGGATGTTACAATAGCGATCCGACGGCTCTAAGGCTCTCAATCCCGTGCTGAATGACATTATAAGGCAGGTGACTGATCCAGATTACGAGGGCCTATCGGCAGCAGTAGAAAGGAAAGGCTTACCCCAGAGTTCGGATTGAAAGGGCCCGATGACGAATTGGGGGATTTCTGGGCAGCCCAAGAGGTGGGTGACATTGTCCCAGAAAATCCCTCGAGTAATCCTCTCTCACCGCAGTACCCGCCAATATAACCTCTATTGCTCTCTCACTCACACCCTCGCTCTCTCACTTTTTTTTTTCGCTTTCATTCCCCGCTATTCCAGGCGTGCCCGTAGTCCATATGCTCTTGTACCTTGCACAATAACAGGGCTCAGCCGGGGACTTCTTTTGGGCAACACAATTGAATCTCCTAAGCCAGCACTTTCTTCGGGTAAACCGGCTAAAATTGGTGTAGCTCCGTGCTTATGCTCGTACGAGCTGACCTAGTAAGCTTTTCTTACTTTCTTGACAAGAAATGTGAACATTTTTTTGTTGTTACTTCAACAAAGGAGATTTATAAAATTTTCGTCTCTCAATACTGATCTTAATTAACTGAATTCCCAGGCTAAGCAAACACTTTGAAGAAATAACATGAATGTCGGCGATAATGGCCCTAGATATATGATCCGAGCCACGCTAAGACGATGCAGTTCCTGCGAGTCGGACTTTTTTATTGCTATTTCACTAAAGTTAGTAACACAGGCACACAGAAAAAAAAAATGGTATTTTCCAAAGACACAATAAATATTATGTTATAAAATAATATTAATAATATATATAATAAATTATATTCTTATGTATTTCGACACGCTGAATCCGAATCCGTTGTCCTTTTCATCCCATTACGTCAGGTTTAAGAACAAAGTTCGTATGAAGTCGATAACGAAGAAATAAATAGAGCTTCCATGGTTTTGTGGGTCGCTAAATTCGAATCCGAGGCCTGTTTCCGCTCCATCGTCACAAAGGATATATTTCAAGGAAAAATATGTCTATTTTGCAAACAAATAATTTTGACTGCAGATTAATTGGTTGCAAAAGAAACATGTTTATCCTTGAAATTACCTTGATTTTGCGCCAATTTTGAGCGACCCTCAAAACCAAGGAAGCTCTTGTTATTTCTTCTTTAACGACTTCATATAAAATTTGACCTTGAAATGCTCTTAAACCTGATGTGATAAGGGTGATACAGACTCAGGATTCGGATTCAGCGTGACGAAATAAATAAGAATTTATGTATGGCGTCTTTAGAAAATACTATTTTTTTTTTGTTGTGTCGGTGTTTGATGAACATTTTGATGAATTTTCGAAAATTTAATATTAGCCAAGCTGGGGGTCTACCGAAACCTGAAAACATGGCAAGGGGTCGACGTGACAAAAACGTTTGCGGACCCCTGATCTAAATCAATCAATTTGATTAGACTAATGAGCCCCTAGCTCAAAACTAGTCATCACTTTTTTAATATACAAAGTTCCGTTATCCTAAGAGTTAAACTCAATTTAAATTTTAATTAAGAGGGCCACCCCTTCCCAAAGCCCAAAGTGAATCCCTCAGTGAATTTTAATAGGTAAATCAGTCTAAAGAGAGCATTGCGGCAGCTTTCATATTCTTCAACTTCTATTAATAATAACTTTAACTTGAAAAATGAAAAGCTGAAATTGTTTTGTAGAGAAAAATATTTAATAAAAACCGGTATTATATTTTCTAGGGGAAACCGCGATGGTGAATCTCGGTCCTCAATTATATTTTATTCTTTTTAGAATGTAGTCGCTTCGTTTTAATTATTTTTTTTCTAAGCGTTGCGATTTAAATGATAAAATTATTTTCAAGGAAAATACCAAAAATGTATTTGGTAGCGTTCTAAATACTTAATTTTTATTTTCGTGCTAGGCGGAAGGTCAAACAATAAAAACTTCAACATACAGTTTCACCAACTTTATTACGTCCCTAAATGTTTCATGCCTTAATTGGGGCCTCTTCAGGGGAAAAAGTTACAAATGTAAAACTTAGAGCCTCAATCTGAGGAGGATAACCTTCCACCAGTACGGCCACGTCTAGACTAATCATGGTCTGAAGGAATCCAATATGGCGAAAAATAATCAGCTTAGTTACGCTAATAATTTAGTTTTACGTTATTTTTCGTGCGAATATCGAAAAAAGTATTTCTTGTGTATTCTGCTCGTTTATAAACTTGTCCTTTCGTTTTAGCTTTTTTTTTTTCTTATATTATTATGCCGAGTAGCCATCGTTTCCGGGAGATTTGTATCGAAACAATATTTAATAAGTATCGGACGGTTCTCCCTGCATCTAATTGTACAGCGTGCAGTTTCTAGTCCCCTTTGGGTTGCATGTTTTTGCATATTTCTTGGCCACTTTCTGGAGAAGGATTACCTCTCCATGTTCATTAATATGATTATTATTATTTCATTTTATACAACCGGTCTCGTCGTCACGATATACAGGGTGTCCCAAAATAAACGGCCAAATTTCGGGAATCGATGCAGGAAGAAAGGAAAAAAGTCCTTTGACATATTTCTTGTTTTTGCTTAGATTCCGAGAAAAACGCAAAAAAGTAAAACACAATTGTAAATAGGCATTCTTTCATAATGCCTATATAAAAATCATTAAAAGGATGTGTTTTATCTTCCACCACATCTACCCTCCCCCCCCCAAAAAAAAAAAATCTTGGTCGAGAAAATGACGAGACGACATTTAAAGCTGCAACTTCAAAATAATTTAAAATAGCTACTTTTTTTCGGAGGATAGTGATAAAACATAAAACAAAACAAAAATAAAATCAATTCTTAAGAAAAATAATTTTCAATGGTTAAAACATTTAAAATTTAACACTGGACGCATACATAATTATAAAATAACAATTTCTTCTTCTAACAGTTCCTAATAATCAATTTAAAAACTGTTCAAATGTTTGGCTCCTTGCTGCGCTGCGATATTGGCATCACATCGCCCATTCACAAACTGGATGGCATTTGTGCATTTTTCTGCTTTAATCTATTCCCAGGCCCATCTGGTGCGATGGATGTGGTGCTTCCTTGAGCCAATGGGCTCCCTGTAGACCAAATCTATAGTTGTCCAGACTACTACGGTAGGAACGCACGAAATCGCTTGGAGAGTAACCACCTATGTCGTTGGATAGGACGTGATGAGCCGGTATTTTGGCCGACTCGATCTTCATCCCCCGCATCAGATGAGCCTGAGAAGAGATTACAGCAGAGCAATACACAAATGCCATCCAGCTTGTGAATGTGTGATGTGATGCCAATATCGCAGCAAGGAGCCAAACATTTCAATTGATTATTAGCAACTATTAGAAGAATAAATTGTTATTTTATAGTTATATATGCGCCCAGTGTTAAATTTTAAATGTTTTACAATTAAAAATGATTTTTCTTAAAAATTGAATTTGTTGTTTGTTTTGTGTTTTATGACTTTCCTCAAAAGAAGAGTAGCTATTTCAAATTATTTTCAACTTGATTACAGGAGAGCAATGCACAAATGCCGTTCTGTCTGTTATTGTGCAACGTAATGCCTGTAATGGGACAAACCTCTGAAAAGTTTTTTAATTGATTGTCAGGAATTATTGATTGGACGTTAAAATTTAAATAAAAAATTCAGTTAATGAATATAAAGTGTTTTATTTCTTTGACAGTAATTAATCTGAGACGTCATCTTAAAAACCATCAACTTTGAAATTTTATTATGTATTAATGTATGTGTTTGATTAAAATAAAATAATTAAATTACAATTTTATTTCCTAGCATAATGTGTTATTCCTTGAAATTCTTAGAATGAATATGTAGATTCAGTAATCTTTCTTCGAGACCTTTACAAGAGATCGTATAATCTTGTCGATATTTTGATACATTCTATGTACTGGCTATATTCAGTGAAACATTCACCATGTTGCATGTGACTTTCATGCCATTGCATCTATACTGGTTTGTGTGGCTTTATTGTCATCAGCATTAGAAATTACACATAAGACATGCTCCTATCTTTTCATTAGATACTGGCGTGTAAACGTTGAATGACCAATCCTAAAATTCCAGTCGATAACGAATAGTTATAGATGGAAATTTTTGGAACACAATTTTTAACTTCGTAACTTTGTATGGTCTGGAGAGGAGGTGAACTTATCAAAAGTCCTCATCCCTAGCCTTTGTGCCGGGGGTGAGGGGGGGTTTAGAAGGTCCGGGTTTTCACTTATATATCGGAAACCCTGCGTCCTAGCGACATGACTATTCTATAACAAATAAAAGCTGATTAAATTTCCTACAAGTTCTATTCTATAAAGTTTTTCGAGATATCTTTAGTTTTCGAAATATCCGCTCTTGGAAGTCTGTCATTTTGGGAAAAAAAAACACTTTTTTCTATTATCGACCGGATATCTCTTCAACACTGAACCCAAAAAATAATTGTCGGTTATAGGGTTGTAGAGCATTTCATTCGCTTCAATAATATATATTACAATATTATGTTATGTATTTTCTTTCAAACGTTATACATGCACTCACATGGTCGTAGCAAAACCATTGCCAATATAATGGTCAAGATCTTATATAATTGAGTGTGAATAACTGGTCAGTGGCCCAAATTTATATATTCTGTGCTATGTATACCTTCCAGTACTACCTATATTTACTTAATTGAGTATATTTTGGACAATACATTAACTGGAAATGGTGAGAAATTGAACGCTTCATTGGTCGACAGTTGTTGCCAGATATCACGATGAACACTAAAACTGTTTTCACATTTGAATCAAATTCATAAAGTAGTAATGTTATATATATTATTGAAGCGAATGGAATGTCCTACAACCCTATAGCCGACATTTATTTTTTGGGTTCATCGTTGAAGAGATATCCGGTCGAGAATAGAAAAAAGTGTGATTTTTTCCAAATTGACAGACTTTCACGAGCAGATATTTCGAAAACTAAAGATATCTCGAAAAACTTTATAGAATAGAACTTGTAGGAAATTTAATAAGCTTTCATTTGTTATATAATGGTCATGTCGCTAGGACGGAGGGTTTCCGAGATATTAGTGAATACTAGGGGCGAGGACTTTTGATAAGTTCACCTCCTATCCAGCCCAAACAAAGTTACGAAGTCAAAAATTGTGTTCCAAAAATTTCCACCTATAGCTGTTTTCAAGCATTCGTTGCCTGGACTGTAACTCGAGCAGCTATATCATTTACTGTAAAAGTCTAATCTAGTATTAATGTGTATGTATGTAAGTAATATTTTTTTTTTTAGTCATTTTAGATTGGTGTTAGTGTTGTACAATATAAGAAAGCATTGTTAGTGTTAGTATGAAGTAAAGTTGATAATCCTAAGCAAATATAGCGTAATCGCTAATATACATAAAAAGATAATAATAATAAAAAATAGAAATAAATATGAGATATAAAAATATACATATAATAAGAAAAAGAATAAACAAAAGAAGAAAAAAAAGAAAGAAAAGAAAAAGAAGGAGAAAAAGTAAAAAAAAATGAATAAATACAAAAAATAATTAAAAAATAAATAAATAAACAGATAATATAATGAATACCTACATTTTTAGGTGTATTTTCCTTTCTATTTAAGGACATCTGAATCTGGTTCTTATATTTGTGCAATAATAATATTCTCCAAGCAAGATTACCAACTGCAATTTTAGATACACAACCCTGTCTCAATCACTGAAAACACATCCTAACATTAAACTCACACAATTCAATTTTACCGCTGTTAAAGACAATTAAGCAACGGTGGCAGGAAATGTGGAACGAAGCAGGCTTTAACAAGCTTAAGATGGTAAAGAGAGATTGCCTCCCTTGGGCGTCATCGGCCAGATCAAACCGAGGAGAAGAAGTGTTGTTGGCGAGACTCAGGCTTGGTCACACTCGTCTCACGCACTCCTATCTCATGTCCAGAACAAACCCACCTCGATGCGCTACCTGTCGGACACTACTCAGTATACAACATATCTTTGAAGAATGCCGCAAATATACAATGGTGCTAAGACGGCTTGGAATACCCAGAAAGATGGAGGAGGCACTAGGTAATAATTCAGCAGCAGTTGATAAGGTGCTCAAATTTTTAAAAATAACTGGACTTAATCGTCTCATATAATAACTGTGATTGTTCAGGTATATGTGTTTATTTAGTTCAAATCCTTGAATAATAGGTATATATAAGTTCTAGCTATTTATTTTATCATTCTAGGTGTCTTTTTATCTCTATTTATTTGTTTTACTTTTCTACCTATTTATCTATCCTTAGTTTTTTTTTTTTTTTTTTTTTTTTTTTTTTTTTTTTTTTTTTTTTTTTTTTTTTTTTTCCGGAGAACCAACTGTTTTCTCCTTGTGATACATTTGTTACCTCTTAACTCATTTCTGTGATATTTTGTGTTACCTTAGGTGGTTTTTTTTTTTTTTTTTTTTTTTTTTTTTTTTTTTTTTAGCTATTAAGACTTAGTTAGTGTATATTTTTAATTTTAGATTAATTTATTTCCTGTTAACTTAGTTTTAGATTAATAAAGCAATAATATGAATGTTCAGGTAAAGAGACTAAAAGTGCCGGGAGAAAGGTGGAAAAAAAAAGAAGGGAGAGGAAAAAAAAAAAAAAAAAAAAAAAAAAAAAAAAAAAAAAAAAAAAAAGGGGAGAAAGGAAAAAGAAAAAAAAAATAGAAAAGACAAATGGCTGAAAAAATAGAATAAAGGGGAAAAAAATAGGAAATAAAAGAGTACCAGTTGTTAAAAAAAAAAAAAAAAAAAAAAGGAGGAAAAAAAAAAGAAAAAAAAAAAAAAGAAAAAAAAAATAAAACTCGTGAGCATGCGGTGAGTAATTTGTGTAGCTATCTGCACGGTAGGGCGATGACGACCGTGGGGTTCTTTCGCCCAAAAATGCCACAAACAACAAACAAAACACAATTCAATTTTAATCTAAGGGCGAAGATGACCAAGCAGTTTTCTGCTCTTAAACTACCAACCTAACCTAACCTAACTCGTGCCAATGCAACCTCTTCCTCTTTATTAGCTCGATAAGAGGATGGCCAATATTTGATGGCAGGGAGGGGTTCATGGTCCGTGAAATGTAAAAGCTATTTGACGTCCACTTACTATTTCCTGAAAAAATTATGTTGTTCCAATTTTTGATAATCTGCATTTTCAAGAAGCGACCCACGTAGGAAATCACAACTTCTACTTTTAAAGATATTTTCATCCCTGGAAGTAACTTAATAGGACCAATAAAATTACCATAGACGAGTAATAGACTCACTCATGCTGAACTAATAGGAGATGTGTTTACATAGAGCATGGATCGGAATAGCATCTGGTGGGGGGAGGGTCGCTATTAGCGAGTTGTGAGGAATAGGGGATCAGTGTAGCCAACCGTAGAGAGTTTCTGTTCCCGGTCAACACTGCTCGTCCGACAAAGAGGAAGATTTACTACAGATTGCGCGAGGGCTGGCCCGTTCCATCTGTTTACTTCCGCTTCCGTTCTCTGTCCTGAATCATCCGACCGTAGAATCCCCTCCATTTTTATTTGCAGCCTACTGCAAAGTCAAGGCGGCATCTGAAACTCCTTTTCATGCTCGAGTTGTATGCATTCATACAATTTTTATTTAATATCAACAGCATAAATACGTTGTGAACTCTGCAAAAAAAGTCGTGCGCAAGAACCCATATGCATTCTACTGCAATCAGTAATCAAGAGCTGAATAAATTTCACAACAGCAATAGTCCAGACAACTAAGAGTTATAGATGGAAATGTTTGGAACACAATTACTAACTTCGTAACATCGTTTCAGCAAGTTAGGAGGTCAACATATCGAAAGTCTTCACCCCTAGCCTTTCTGCCAGGGGGGAGGGGGGCTTAGAAGGTCCCATTTTTTGGGGTTTCACTTATATCTCGGAAACCCTGCGTCCTAGCGATATTACAATTCTATAACAAATGAAAGCACATTAAATATGCTAAAAGTTCAACTCCAAAAAGTTTTTCGAGATAGCTTTAGTTTTCGAAATATCCGTTCTTGAATGTCTGTAATTTGGGGGAAAAACACACTTTTTTCTATTGTCGAGCGGATATCTCTTCAACAATGAACCAAAAAAAAAAAAAAAAAATCTCGGGTATAGGGTTGCAGAGTATTGCATTCCTTTCAATAATATATATTACTTTGCTATTTTCCTTCAAACGTGAAAACAGTTTTAGTGTTCATCGTGATATCTGGCGACAATTGTCGACCAATGAACCTTCCAATTTCTCACCAACCAATAATATATATTATTGAAGGGAACGCAATACTCTACAACCCTATAACCGTTATTTATTTTTTGGGTTCATCGTTGAAGAGTTATCCGGTCAAAACGGGATGTGTTATTCCCCAAAATGACAGACTTTCAAGAGCGGATATTTCGAAAACTAAAGATATCCCGAAACACTTTATTGAGTAGAACTTGTAGGAAATTTAATCATCTTTCATTTTTTATAGAATAGTCATGTCGCTAGGACGCAGGGTTTCCGATATATAAGTGAAAACCCGAAAAATGGAACCTTCTAACCCCCCCCCCCTCCCCACCCCCCCGGGCACAAAGGCTACGGAAGAGGAGTTTTGATATCTGCACCTCCTGTCCAGCCCAAACAAACTTACGAAGTCCAAAGTTTTGTTCCTAAATTTTCCACCTATAGGAGTTTTTAAGCATTCGTTGCCTGGACTGTTTGTGCTTCTTATTCTTATTATTCCTTCTCTGATAGATCCAACTAATTCCTCGCTTTTCTTGTCCCAAATCCCTTTTCTGATTGGTCCAATTCATTCCCCTCTTTCATTGGTCCATCTCATTCCCTCCTCTGATTGGTTCTTCTCATTTCCCGTTTTCATTGGTCCATCTAATTCTCTCCTCTGATTGGTTCTGCTTATTCCACATTTTCTTTGTTGCTTCTTATTCTCTTCTCTGATTGGTCTATCTTATTCCTTGATTTTATTGGTCAACTCATTTCCTGCATTAATTGAACCGACTCATTCCCGTCTCTGATTGGTCCAACTCATTCCCCGTTTTCATTGGTTCATCTAATTTCCTCCTCGGATTGGTTCTACTTATTCCACGTTTTCATTTGTGCTTCTAATTCCCTTCTCTGATTGGTACATTTCATACCTCGCTTTCATTGGGTCTACTCATTTTCCGTTTTCTTTGGTGCTTCTAATTCCGTTCTCTGATTGGTGTATCTCATTACTTTCTTTTATTGGTCTAACTCATTTCCTTCTCTAATTGGTCCAATTCATTCCTCTCATTCATTAGTCCAACTCATTCCCATATCTTATTGGTTCTACTCATTCCCCGTTTTCATTGCTCAACCTCATTCCCTTCTCTGATTTGTCGAACACATATCTTGCTTTTATTGGTCTAACTCATTCCCTTCCCTGATTGGACCAACACATTCCCATATCTGGATTGGTTCTATTTATTTCCCGTTTTCATAGGTCCATCTCATTCCCTCCTCTGATTGGTTCTACTTATTTCACGTTTTCAATAGAGCTTCTTATTCCCTTCTCTAATAGGTCCATTTCATTGCTTGTTTTTTGGTCCAAGCCATTCCTTGGCCATTCCTTTCCTTGTTGATTACAGATTACACTCCATTATCTGATTGGTTCTACTCATTCCCCGTTTTCATTGCTCAACCTCATTCCCTTCTCTGATTTGTCGAACACATATCTTGCTTTTATTGGTCTAACTCATTCCCTTCCCTGATTGGACCAACACATTCCCATATCTGGATTGGTTCTATTTATTTCCCGTTTTCATAGGTCCATCTCATTCCCTCCTCTGATTGGTTCTACTTATTTCACGTTTTCAATAGAGCTTCTTATTCCCTTCTCTAATAGGTCCATTTCATTGCTTGTTTTTTGGTCCAAGCCATTCCTTGGCCATTCCTTTCCTTGTTGATTACAGATTACACTCCATTATCTGATTGTTTCTACTCATTCCCCGTCTTCATTGGTCAATCTCATTCCTTTCCTTGATTTGTCCATCTCATGCCCCACGTTTGTTGGTCCAACTCACTCCCTAATCTGATTGGTCCAATTCATTCCCCTCTTGCATTGGTCCAACTCATTCCAATGATGATTGACCAATAAAATCAAGGAATGAGATGGACCAATGAAAACGGGAAATAAATAGAACCAATCAGATATGGGAATGACTTGGACCAATGAAAGCGAGGTATGAGTTGCACCAATCAGGGAAGGAAATGGGATTAACCATTAAAAGCAAGGAATGAGATGGACCTATCAGAGAAGAAAATTAAAAGCACCAATAAAAACGAGGAGTGTGTAGGACTAATCAGATAAGGGAATGAGTTGGACCAATGAAAGCGGAGTATGTTCTGGTCCAATCAGAGAAGAAAATGCGTTGGGCCAACAAAAGCGAGGTATGAAATGTACCAATCAGAGAAGGGAATTAGAAGCACAAATGAAAACTTGGCATAAGTAGAACCAATCAGAGGAGGGAATTAGATGGACCAATGAAAACAGAGAATACCTCGCTTTTATTGGTCCAACTCATTTCTTCTCTGCTTGTTCCAACTCATTCCCTTCTCTGGTTGGTCCATTTCATTCCCCTCTTTCATTGGTCCAACTCATTCCCTTATCTTATTGGTTATACTTATTTTTTGTTTTCATTGATCCATCTCATTCCTTGATTTTATTGGTCCAAGCCATTCTTGCTTTTATTGGTCCAAGTTATTCCCACTTCTGATTGGACCAGCATATTCCCGGCTTTCATTGGTCCAAGTCATTCCCTTATCTGATTGGTTCTACTCATTCCCTGTTTTCATTGATCAATCTCATTCCTTTCCCTGATTTGTCCATCTCATACCTCGCTTTTATTGGTCCAACCCATTCCCATCTCGGGGGTTTGTGTTCCTAAAATATCCACCTATAGCTGGTTTTAAGCATTCGTTGCCTGGACTGCAAGGAGAAATATCGTTCCCTTGAAACACCCTGTAGGTAGAGCTATAAAAACTCCCTAAATTAGCGAAACCAAAACTACAAGAACATAATATACACGTGACAATGTTTTGGCAACTCGGACACATGCATGTGTCTGGAAACTCAGACGCAGACAAAGAAGCCAAATATGCAGCAAAAATACTCAACGTGGGCGAAAAACGATCACAGTATAATACATGCACAAACATACTAACTATGTATATACCAAACAAGTGGCGAAACACGCTACTAACGACAATATATTACGAGAAATATAGGAGACAGTAAATGCCTGGCTATCCAGTAATTGAATGACAAGAAGGGAAGAAGTCGTGATTACGCGACTCAGAATTGGCAATTCTCTAAATACTTACTCCCATCTAATGACGAGACGAGAACAGGCCTTATGCAGAATTTGTAACATGCAACTAGCAATCTAACATCCTGACTGCAAGGACAGGGACTACTTGAACATTCCACATGACACGCATCACTTACTGACTGAATCAAGGCCACTCTTAGACAAGGTGTTAAAATATTTACGGAATATAAATATCTACAACAAATCATATACCTTAAACAAACAGAAATTTTGAATACATGTATATATTGTTAAGTAAAAACTATAATTATTATTCATCTGACCCTTTGCTAAATCTTCTAATTTTCCTGAGGCTGAAGGTCAAATAATAAAAATTTCACTACACCGTTACTTCGTCCCTACATGTTTCACACTTTTTTGGTGCCTCTTAATGGGAAGAAGTAACAAATATAAAACTTACAGCCTCAACTTGAAGGAAGAGAGCCTTCCACCAGTAGGGCCACGTCTAGACTAGAGTGTAGTGAAGTTTTTATTATTTGACCTTTCGCCTAGCACAAAATTCGCAGTAGGAACTATATTCTAAACATTTATTTTTGTTTTATTTTTTTTATTTTTTTTTAATAAATAAAATTGATGTATTGTGTAATTGGATGTATAATTAATAGTATAACAGGGTATATAGGTATGATCTCAATTGCTTAATTAAAAGTATGTATAATATTGTATAGGGCGAATCGCTTTTGTTGCGGAAGGTCATAAATAAATAATAATAATAGTAATGTTTAAAAGATGATAAGAAAAGTAGTTTTAACAACGTTTTGGACTTCACAGTTCTTCTTAAAGCATAACACTTCCAGCAATTATAGTTAAACCTAGGGTCATGCGATAATTTATATAATGCCCACTTTCAATAATAAATACCTATAATTGCTGTAGGCTTAATGCTTTAAGGACAAGGAAGTCCAAAACTTCGTGTTAAATAGGAAAATAAAATAAATTGGGAGTGTAATGCCCATCTTTTAATTATAATCATCTTATATGAATATACACTTTCACGGATGTTATTCTATTTACATACGTTTTGATGTAATTCCGCACGTTTTAAGTGATTTTAAAGCATTTAAACAGGTTTTTATTTTACATATTTTGTCAAAATTCCATATTTTGTCAAAATTCCATATTTTTTTATATTGTAACGTGAATACATATTTTTGCTACACATTTTGATATTCTTTTTATTTTGTAATGGTAAAAATAAAGGGGAAACCGTGAATGAAAAGAATGTTTTACCCCTTGAGTCTAGATCACTGTGTCTTTTCTAATTCTAAGAAACAAATGTGGCTGGCAGCCATGCTCCCCCGGCGCTAATGGTCTAGGAGCATGTGCGTTTTAAAAATATATATAACAAATTATTGTTTGACAATTTTATTATTCTTGTAATCTGCTCTCTTAGTACAAATGTATTAGTGAAAATATCATGTCGATATCATTTTTCAAATTCGAGATATATAAACTAATGAATTTAAGTAATTTTATTTCTTAGCTCGTCGAAACGCTGGGACACGTGTCGACTATTCTTCGATACATAATAACCATAAAACAAAATGGGCCAGATCGGTGACCTACCACTGTGCATACCTTGAGATCAGAACGGCGTTATTTCACATTTGACAATTTAAAAATGCATGTTTTAGCAAACTATTTTCCAAAATAATGTTCATCTGTAGAAATGTTCAACTTCTTTTTTTCCCCCTTTTGTAATAAGTTCCTAATTTTTATTTATGCTTTATTTTCCAATATGTTATGGAGTTTTAGTCATTTGGTTCTATATATTTTCAACTTTTGTTCTTTCCATTTATAATAACAGAGTTCGTACTTATTATTTATGCGTTTATTTTCAATGTTTTATAGTGTTTTAGGTATTAGTTTACTAAATATTTTCAATTTTTTCTTACATGTTTTATTATAAATAGTTATATATATATATATATATATATATATATATATATATATATATGTACACATTTTCAATTTTATTTTACATTGACATCCGTTCCCTACTCATAACATTATTTAACTAAGTTCAATGTTAACTTAGTTCAACAGTTCCAGAAATAATTTCAAGCATTTTTTTAAGAATTCTCATTCCAGAATAAGAATAGTGATTATGTCTATCACATTAACTTTCCAAGTAAAACCGGAATATTTTAGGTAAAACAGGTCTAGGCGAACTGATGTGTAAATAAATGGGAGGCATGGCTTTTAGTGCGTGATCAAGGCATCCGGTACTTTTAATGTTTCGGTTTTATGTTACATTTTTACGTTATCGGTGATTTTAGTGAATAACGTTCAACCTCTATCATAATATTGATACAAGGGGTTTCTATTACTTTCAAGAAAAAAATATTTTATTATTATCAGGAGCTGGATTTGATCGATCTCGTGTGAATTCAAACAAATATACATCGACAAGTTATTCTTCCGAACCCTTCTCTTTTCTTATTAATTTAGCATTAGATACATACATTTGCTTACCTATAATATTATCCTCAATATTATTGCTACCCTAAAGAAGTGGTTTTTGTGATGAATATTCCCCCCTGGTTGAAGATTTTACCTCGTTCAGGGGCGGCTGATTAAGTAATTTCCTCAGATTTATTCCCCTTACCACCATTAAGTCAGATCATCTTATTTCTTAACTCTCCTTATATAATCCCACCCCCTCGTTTTACCCCACTTTTTTTTTATTATTTTTACCCCTCTTTTCTTTTTTTTTTTTTTATAGGAATAAAATACTTTTAATGTTGGAACCTGAGGAACTTTTTCTTTTTTTTTTTGCTACCATCCAGGTAATACTGCGATTTTCGTTTAGCTTGTAACACATTAATGTTTTTTTTTTTTTTTGTTTTTTTTTTTTTTTTTTTTTTTTTTTTTTTTTTTTTTTTTTTTTTTTTTTTACGGCGCATCTACTTCTAGGTCATTAGCGCCGACATCCAGGGTACAGCGAGGAATTTTCCCAACGAGCCCTGAGATGAGAAAATTCCTGCCGGAGGTGGGGATCGAACCCACCATCTCCCGTTTTAATGTTATTTTCTGCCAAAAAAAAAAAGCTTTTGATTAGTTAGGATCTATGATGATTTGAAGTAATTAAAAAAAAAAACTTTTATGTATACGTGTGCCGAGTGAGCTAAAGACCTTGATGAGCGTAATTTATTTATTTATTAAGTTCTTCGTTTCGTGGGCAATAAGCACACTGAGGTAAGTTTTCCAAGAAACCAGGGAGAAAGTGAAAATTGTATTATTTTATAATTAAAATAATATTAAAAATAAAATGATTAAAATAAATTTCATTTTTAAACTATAATGAATAATAACTTATTCATGGAATGAAAATTTAGTTCATTTACCTGTCTTCGAGACCCTCATATGAGATCGTATAATCCTGTACTTTGTAGATATGTCACGATACTGTCTATGTACTGGCTACCTTCAGCGAGAAGTTCACACATGTTGAATGGTATGGATAGGTCTTTCCGTCTTATGCAGCCTGTTAGAATATGTTTTATTGTCAAATATGATGAGTAGAGCCCGGAAGATAGGCATTTATTTTTGGTTAAAATAGGCAGGCAAAAAGGCACTTGAAATACTGAAAATAGGCATTTATTAGGAGTGAAGGCAAAGAGGAATCTCACTCATTATTAATGAAAATATGTATTTTAAACATTCATTCATTTCTTTATTATCAATTTATCACAGAATTAGTGTACGTACTCTTACTTTCCCTTCTTACAAGAAACAACAAGATGCTTTTTCAAAGTATCAACTCTCATAGACCTTCTAAGAAAAAATGTTTTTCATTATGGAAAAACTTCCTCTGCATTATCTTATCATTTCTAAATCTGGAATACCAGGTAACTACACCATTGTCACAGCAAAAGGCGTGTGAGGAAGGAGACGTACTTCTCTCATCCTTTCACTTTTCTGCTATTCGTTATACCTGTGCATTCCTTCTACCAAGGAAGGCTCTGTTATTTACAGAGGGTCAATCCACGGGTTGGGAAAATTAGCTTTCGAATTGATATTTGTGATGGCAAAATGTAATTTAATCTGTGAAACCTTTTTTGTTTTCGACGAACTAAAATTCGAAATTCGTTATGTGCTTTTTAAAATGTTTAAATCGCAGAAAAAAATTGCATAAAGAGCAAAAAAGGCAAAAAAAGGCTTTAAATCTTAAAATAGCCAAAATAGGCTAAAAAAAAAATTGTCTCTACACTTCCTAAATGCACGGAAACATATTTATTTCTATCTGATTCTTCAATATATCCATTCAGATAAAAAAGGCATTTTACCTAACTTCCGGGCTCTAATGATGAGCATTAAGATAAACTTATTCAAGCAAATGCAAGTTATATGGGCACGGATATACATGTCCGTCCAAACACTTAAGAAATACATCCCTATTTTAAAATATCCTCGGGCTTTTTGACTTCTGACTAAATGAATCTTACTTTTTTCGTTTCCATTGTCGTATGAATAATATACACTAAATACTGGGTGCTTCAAAAAAATGTATACACACTTTAAACTATCGTAGTTTTCCCACTCTACAAGGCTAATGCTACATTTCTTCGCCAGGTGGAAGCATAATCGTCCCTCTATGTTATATTGTCAGTTGGAAGTTGTAATATCAACATGGCGGACGTACGTTTGAGTTTTGAAGAACGTAAGCAGGTTATTAAGTGGTACTGGAAGTTTGAGAATGTAAATGAAGTTCAAAGACAGTGGAGAAGGGAGTATGATACAGAACCACCTTCAAGATTAACAATTACACGCATACGAGACAAATTCGAAGTTCATGGAACAGTGTGTGATGTGCATAAAGGTCATTCAGGTCGACCTCGAACAGCTACAAGTGATGAGTCATCAACGGCAGTCTTGGAACTGTTTCAACGCTCTCCTAACAAATCTACAAGGCAAGGGGCACGTGAAAGTGATGTAAGTGCTAGCAGCGTGTTACGCATTCTGAAGAGACGCAGTATCGTGTTTACATTCCAAGGCTGGTGCAACAGCTAAGTGACGACGATCCAGATCGAAGGTTACAATTTTGTGAATGGGTTCAAGAGATGGTGATACGTGAACCGGGATTTATGGGTAGCATCATTTGGTCGGATGAAGCCCAATTCAAACTTAATGGAACTGTCAATAGGCACAATTGTGTTTACTGGGGTGAAGAAAATCCTCACATTACAATTGAAAAAGCTGTAAATTTGCCTGGTGTAAATGTGTGGTGCGGTTTGTCTTCAAGGGGATTCATTGGACCTTTTCGATTTGAAGGCACTGTAACTGGTATTAATTACCTAACAATGCTTACTGATTCCATATTTCCTGCCATTCGTGCATTATACGGTAATGATATGTTTTATTCTCAACAAGATGGTGCCCCGCCGCACTATCACAGGGACGTACGAGCTTACCTGGATCAAAATTTGCCGGGCCAGTGGATAGGACGCAGGGGGCCAATCGAGTTTCCAGCACGCTCCCCAGACCTTACACCACTGGATTTCTTCTTATGGGGAACAGTAAAAAATGAGGTGTACAAACGTAAACCACGTAACCTAGACATTCTTTGGAATGAGATTCAAGCCGTGTGTAGAGAAATCTCATTGGACGTTTTGATACGACGTACAGAATCAGTGGTGACTCGTACTCAGAATTGTATTGATGCTGCAGGTCACCAATTTGAACCGTATTAACATTTGTTATTTATGTTTCATTTACATTGGACTTTCAGCTTTCTAATTTCCTGAAATTTAACTTTGTAGAACGGTAAATAAATTTTCTATGGAAGTTCAAAGTGTGTATACATTTTTTTGAAGCACCCTGTATATAGTTGTATAATATTTTTCATATATTTTTTTTTTTAATGATCCTGCTATTTCTTTTTCCAGCTTTTGGTTTTATTCAATCTCTAAGTTTGTTTGTTTTGTTTTTTTGTATCAGATAGGCCACCAGATTTGTTCTCAGCTTGTATAAGTATTGTTCTTTTGGAGCTAATGTCATAAAAGCAGATGCGCCGTTAAAAAAAATAATTGTTTCTTTATTACTCTTTCATAGAGAAATCGTATACAGGCGGTTCACCTTAGTTGCTAACCCTAAACCAATGAAAATATTAGCAATATACAAAAATGAAATGACTGGGAGGTGTACTATTTGGTACTCTGCTCATCCCGTCCCTCTTAGAACCAATGGAATCCTATTCTCTGATAAGACTAGTAGATGTTGTACCCCTATTGAGAACTACCATACTCACATGGCATACATGGGGCATATTTAGCCTTATCAGGAAACCATGCTAGTTTCACGGACCATTTGCTGCTCAAGCGACTGTGGTGCTATTTGTTATAAATTGCTTCGAGACCCTTGTTATAGATAGCCGTCTAGTATGTCCCATTCTTGACTATCTATATGATACTAGCTCTGTGATGAATCACAATACATCGGTACAGTTTTAGCTCTCGTTCCAATTCCAGGCTTAGCTAGAAATATTAACTGTTCGTGAAAATTCTGAATTATTTGTAGTTATTTAATTTTTTTTTATTCACGGGCTTGCAGTCTCTCAGACTTACCCCGAAAAAAAGGTTCCCTGATTTCGCTTATATAGCATGATACTCTACCAGTTGTGCTTTGTTTACCTTTCGGTTTATCACATTTCTCATAGTGTACGTGCTATTTATGTTCAAAGTTAGTTTATAACTAATTTATATAAAATAACTGCTGTTGTTGGGGTCTCCCGTGGTCTAATGGCTAGCGCCTTGGATTCATAAGCGGGAGATGGTGGGTTCGATTCCCAACCTCCGGCAGGAATTTTATCATCCCACGGCTCGCTGGTAAAATTACTCGCTGCACCCTGGATGTCGGCGCGCTAATGACCTAGATGTAGATGCGCCGTAAAAAAAGAAAAAAAAAAACTGCTGTGCATGTGCTATAACTAATGAGGTGTGTTGTTAATATATGGTTGATTATTATATACATTTATAAAAATATATGTATATGTGTATATAAATATATATATATATATATATATATATATATATATATATATATATATATATATATATATATGTACATATATATAAACTTAAAGAGAAAGAAAGAGATTCGTTAAGCCTCTATTAGAGGCCCCATTTTTTTATTTAATGGGTTAGATTATAAATGGTATGGATAGCTAAATGAAATACTTTAAGAGGGCTGAAACTTCGTCATTATGGCCGTTAGAAAGTTGTAACATTCAGTGATAATTTCCGATTTCCACATCATTAAAATGCCGGAGAACGCACGAAGAAGAAAAAAAATAAAGGCAAAAAAAAAGTTGTTAAAGCATATTTTAATAAAAGGGATGGGGCGTATCGTGAAACGGAGTGACTGGGGTTCGTTAGTGGTCTACTTTGGCGGGAAAAGAGCAAGATTCGCGCCTTTTATAAACACGGCCTTCAATATTCTAAAGCCCTTCTCAGCTGTAAAGCTAAATGAGAGACCAAACGCTGATTTGGAAGGCACTGACTTTGTGCTCTTTTCATCTAAGCCCTAATCACAATAGGCCTTCCGGAGTCATCACGCAGGAGTTGTGCACTAGGAGATGATTGTCTAAGGATCCTTTGATGAACTGGCTCTTCTTACTTTTTGCGGAACTAGGCCGGTGTTGTGTATTACATTCATTAGACTTGAAATGAGATATTTTTGTCTCATTATTATGAGAGAATATTCCGCTGATACTTACGACCTTTGATGGCAGATAATGAGATTCTGTATGACGAAGAAAGTCAGAATAGAGTCTTCTGTAAATTTGATGTTGTTGGGAATGAATAGAATCTTCATGAAGAAAACAAAACTTGTTGAAAATATGCTAAAAATAATTCTACTTATTAACATACATTTGTTAACAATTGAGGCGTCTAGAATCAAAACAAAACACATCACTATTTTTACAATTTTGAGATAACAGTTGATTTTATAAGTTCAAAATGTCCTCTATGTACTGGCAAAGAAAAGCATTATCAAAACTCAATAGATCATGCTGTTTTTTAATGCTGAAGTGAAAAGTATGCTCCAAAAAAAGAAATACATCAGCGTTTTTTAAAACTAAGTAAGACACAACAAAAATAAAAATTCCTTTAAAATGGATAATATAACAGATAGACTTCACAAATTTCTCATAAACATTCTTCTGTGATACTTACAACTTGTAAGAAAATTATACAAATGTATAAAATTTGTATAACTCTTGTTCATTTTATGAACAAATTGGTTTCAATGATGTGTCTTGTTTTGATTCTAGACGCCTCAACTATTGATAATGACATCAAAACTAGTGGCTGAGAAACATAAAGTTTACAATAGTCAATCTTAGGCATGTTCCTTTTAACGAAAAGTTTAACTGGCGAGAACTAAATCATCTTAGCGAGTTTCCGTGCTTAAACCCTTCATTTGGAAAGCTTATAAGAGGAACAGTTAAAGGTTTGTCGTAATAATTCGAGAAAAATGTAAACGCACGAAAAAATGTAAAATGAAATCTCAAAGCGGATCAACATGAGCCGTGTCCTTAGCGGAAATGGCTCATTAAAGTACCGAATTATCGAAATTACATTGCTCAATCAAAAATCGCATAAGAACCGTATTTGTAGAAAATTTAATAAGCTGTCGAATAGATACTTTACATTTGCTACAATATCCCGACCGGTCTGATCATATCGGAAGCCAAGTTATTCAAAAACATAATTTTCGTTGAATTTCAACCAAAACCAATGTCCTGGCGGATTCTTCTGATTGACCTACATGACCTTTGAAATCACACACACTATTTTTGTACCTAATTTCATTAAAATCGGTTTAAGTTGGCACTACCGGATTGCGTTATAATGTCAACCTCATTAGCGGGTTTCCGCCCTTATGGTGGGGAGGGGGAGAGAAAGCGCTCTAAAAGGATTTCCGGTGTGAATAGCTCACATCTTGTTCCAAACGGAACTTAATTTGACGGTAAATATTTCAACATACCATATTTACCTATCAAGGCGTCAGGTTCTAAATAAAAGAGTTGACACGTTCAACGAGGATCGCGTTCTGACGAGGATTATGATGCAATTTCTCGCCAGCACGCCCGAATTGCGTCATCTGGACCTCTGTAGATTTACTTCCCTGTGGGAGAGAGAGTAAACCCTCTAAAATGTATCTTGCTGCTGACCTCATAGCAATCCTTCCGAAAATCTACTCACTTGACACTCATCCCCTCATGAATATTCCCGATAAAGCTAATCAACCCTTTGTAGGCTAGTTATGAACCGGGTGCATCACTGGAGGGGTCGACCCCCTCGGCTGTTGCTGCTTCATGCTCACCAGGAACACCTCAATCAACCAAAGGGAGTAAACAGTCTGCCCTTAATATCGCATACGCCATAGATCGCCGTTTTATCATTAGGAAATTCCAAGAATATTTCAGTTCCTAGCATTAATTATTTATATCCTTAATTAACAAAAGCCTTTTTATTCCACGTTACAATAATCCTCAAATGTGAGACGCTATTTTCTACATGCTACATTTTTTAAATATTAAGTTTATTTCAGGTATATGATATGAGTTGAGTAATAAGTTAAATATTAAAAATGAGCCAACGGCGATAGCCAACGTTGAATGCACCGGTTACCGTAGATCACCGAATTTAACGTCGAGCGTGGTCAGTACCTGAATGGGTGACCGACCACGTGCTGTTAGCATTATAAAAGGGTGTCAACCTGTAGATAGCCCGACATTAATAGCCCATTGTTGATTCGCCGTTAAACACAAAAGAAAAATTAAAAATGATTTATTCGTATTCGATCTATACAAACTTCATCACAGTGTATTATCCCACAAGCGAACAGGATGTATGTGTAAGTGAGACAAAAGTAAATTGGAAATCTTTACCTAGGGAGAAGGAAAAGGCCAGAAAGTTACCTAAACGTGAACAATGTCCGTTATGTGTATCGCATACTATGGAGGACCCCTAGCCCTTAAGACCTACCTATGTCAGCAAATGGGCAAGCAGAAACATTTAAAAAATGTTTATACGCGCATCGGCATTTATGCCACTCGTGCATGGTTATTTTTACATTGCCAGGCTGCCTAAATATTTGGAGCGAGCCTTAAATATTTTTCAGCGAGTTCAAGAAAGAGAAAACTGAACCTAGCTACAACAGGGACTCGAACCCTCATTACCACAAAAACGCTATCCACCCTTTCACAGGGAGACTCTTGCAGAGTTGTTTTTTTTTTTTAATTGAGAACTAAGCCCAATGATTTCTGTTGTTTTTGGAATACACCTGTTCTGTTGATTCTGGATGATTCAATGTATAACAATTTTAGCTTTGAACCTTTTTTTTTTTTTTTTTTTTTACTAACCTATTGTGTACTCACACTGAACACAGAAAAAATAGATTGATGTACGATCAACAACATAACGAAAAGAACCCTTAACGCCTTCATAGGCCTTCCAGAAGATGCCGCCTGGTGGTTGGAAAACGAAGGATGTGCGTTGGTTACTGGTAATAAATATACTAATAATGTTTGAACCAAAGAAAAATTATGGCCGCTAGGGAAGTGTATAAATCTATAAACATTTTAACGAGATTTAGTCTTGCTTCCTAGTAGTTTGATCCAAGGACATTTCAATAAATAATAACAAAATTCTTTCACGATTGAAACTTCAGTATCTTCATTCTTTCGGTGTTAAAATATATACCTAGAACATATCAATACTTGAAATTGAGTGTAGATATTTTTTTTAAAGTTAAGAATAAACGAATTTTGAGTATTGATGGCAACCCAAAATGTTACTGTTGATATTTGGGCTGTTTTGGTTGATATGTTTGCCTAGGCTTGAGGTATTTGGTTTGTCCTTCGGAGTGGTGTTTGTCTTGTAGCTGCTTCTCCAGCACCCCTTTCTGAAGACCATCTACAGGCCTCTCTCGCCTCTGACCTCTATCTCATCCTCTATCTTCTAAGGATGAAATATATATATTTATACGTACATTATACAACGTATTTTTATTTTTTTTTAGAACTCATCACGTCATAAGTTTTTGCATTAATTACTACTACCTTTCGAAGTAGAGTGCAAAGGGTAAATTCAGGCCAGAGTGTAATTTACGGCCAAAAACGATTTCGTCGGCGGGTTCATGCGGCAAGACAAAAGAACCAAAAAATAGGAAAACAATCTTTCCGATGACGCTCATCGAGTAATCCCCTTATTCACGTGGATACCCTGTGAGATTTAAGATCAGCTACAAATTTCTCGGTCATGGGTAAGATTCCCGCTAAGGGTAGTGGATTTTCTGTTGCAAAAAAGGGTTCGCGGATCATTGCTCGAAAATAATTTCGGGAGGGGCTTGGAGAAATCGGAGAATATTTGGGGGTATGGTATAGAATACTAACAATGTAGAACTAGGAATAGGTAGCCAATTAAAACGCTATTACACCCAATAAAAAATATTTTGTCTGAACTAAGTGATCTTATTTTATTTATTTTTAAGGTTTTTATGGCACATTTTCACCCATTTCGGAAGGGGGGGCTGCAAGCCCGTCAGCCCTCCCCCCTTATAAACGTCGGTGTATTATATGTATCGGCGCGATGAGGAGATGCCTTACGGTTGTTCAATCATTTCTGAACCCAGCCTTTCTTCTCATCGCCATGATGAAAGGTTCACTTTTAAGCCGAAACGTCTGCAAAAATAATCAGGGTTTCTTATAAAAAAATATTTGATTAAGATACTAATACCGAGCCCTGACAATATATCTACCTTCGGAGTCCTAAAGGTAATCTACCAGCTCAGTTGGTAGTTGTCAGTGAATTAATTATTAGTTTGCCCTAAGTTTTCTTGTAGTCCAATTTAGTAGTGTTTATAATTGTCACATGTCGTTCTTGTAGGTAATTAGTGTATCAGATACACCATAAAAGTGTGTAAACATTATACCAGTTTGTAGACGCTTAAAGTGACACTTTTTTTCTTACTATCATATCCTTCCAAAGGCGGATTCCACGTAGGAGACCAATATATAGAGAGATATTGACCCTGGTTGATTGGTGCATGCAGAATAAACACGAAGCGGATTTGGGAGTGCCTCATGCAAACATCCCCTGTTTACAGGTCGGTGCACCTGCTGGATCGCTCAGGGTAAACAGAGGAATCCAGCAGGATTATACCAGAGATGGGCATAATTTTATTTATAAATAAAAATACGAATTTATTCGTACTTTATATATTTGTGAATACGAATATAAATAAATTCGTACTTCATATATTTGTGAATACGAATATAAATAAATTCGTATTCATATGTGTGAATACGAATTTATTTTTATTCATATATATTAAATATAAAAATACAAATAAAATTTTATTCTCAATTTTTTGTGCGAATAAAAATAAATTCACAGAAAAAATTGTAAATAATCACAAAAAATGTGAATATTTACAGAAAAGCAAGTGATTACAAAAAAAATCACATTAAAATATATGAATAAAAATTTATTCACATAATAATTTGTGAATAAAAATTTATTCACAATAAAATTCGCAAATAAATCATGAATTTATTCGTATTAAGATGATATTACGAAAGTTATTGAAGGTGATTTTTTTTTTTTTTTTTTTTTTTTTTTTTTTTTTTTTTTTTTTTTTTTTTTTATGGGGGTACAGACAAACTGTGTCCCTGCAGCATGGCTGGTGGTCCCGCGGCGGACTCGGGGCGCTAATAACCTAGACGTTAAAAGCCTTAAAAAAAAAAGAAAAAAAAAAAAAAAAAAAAAATCACCTTCAATAACTTTCGTAATATCATCTTAATACGAATAAATTCATGATTTATTTGCGAATTTTATTGTGAATAAATTTTTATTCACAAATTATAATATGAATAAATTTTTATTCATATATTTTAATGTGATTTTTTTTTAAATCACTTGATTTTTTGTAAATATTCACATTTCTTGTGATTATTTACAATTTTTTCTGTGAATTTATTTTTATTCGCAGAAAAATTTGCGAATAAAATTTTATTTGTATTTTTATATTTAATATATGTGAATAAAAATAAATTCCAATTCACACATATGAATACGAATTTATTTATATTCGTATTCACAAATATATGAAGTACGAATTTATTTATATTCGTATTCGCAAATATATGAAGTACGAATAAATTCGTATTTTTATTTATAAATAAAATTATGCCCATCTCTGGATTATACCGTGGGCCGGTAGAATTTTGATAGGATCCCATGTATGGGTATTTCATTCTACATGTTTAACTGGATAACTTCAAGTCAACAGGTGTTTCGTGTTTGCACTGTTTAATGTATGTGTGCATAGTCAGAGAGAACAACACTAGTGTAATCAAGCTATGATTTATTTGCGGACAAATTCGCTGGAGATTACGCAATATGATAGCTTTTTGAATTCTGGTAAAGCATTTCCCCTGTATTCTTGCTTTATATTGTAAGGTTGTTAAGGCTAAGATATTTATATATTTATTCTTCAAGCACTGTTTCCCCCCGACTGAATTGGTCCTATTGTAACCTCGTTGTCACCTAAACCTATACTTACTGTAAGACATAAATTAGGAATTTAAATGATTCCCTTCTCCTAACCCTTTACGAAATATTTAATAAAATACAAGAAAATCTCAGAACTTCTAAGGTCTTGAAATAATTTTTATTTTTGTTTAAAGCTTCTTCAACTCTGAACGTATCAAAAATTTATATACCTGAGTTTGGATGGATTCCATACGTAGGAAAAGCGATCAACTGAATGCTTCGTCTATTTAACCCAAACGAAAATTAATAGAAACACTATTTTTATCCACTTTTCTCAACAACTGAAAAGATCGTTGCGACTTAATTCGGATCATTCATAATTAATTTTCTTAGTGCTCTGTGGTTTTCACATTATAAACAAATAACAGAGAATGAAATAATATATAAATCGGGACTCGTAAGTGGGCGAAATTATTAATTTTCTGTGGATGTAGATATTTTTACCAAAATACCAGTCAATGTCTGACTGCGAAAACGACGTTTTCTTTTTCAAAAAAGTATCCTGTATTGAAGGGTGATTTCCTTCAAATTGGTCCTTCTCGACACCTTTATATAAAGTAATTTTGAAGTTGCTGTTTCAGGGATAAAGTTAAATGAGCAATCTGAACCTTTATCCCCCTCTCCCCTACTTCTTGATTCCTCCTCGTGAGGAAGGAACAACGACATTAGCCCTTCATCAAGTGTGACTTTTAAAGCCAAACCGAGAGTCGGGCCAACTCAAAGGGCTCCACCTAACAAGCTTTTAGTAAAGTTTAAATCTTGAAGGGTCGGAGCGTGTTAACGAGACCTCCCGGGCTTAGCCTGATTGCAAGCCGGAATCTTCTCCTTCTCCTGGATTTTGCTAACGGAGTCTGTTTTTGGTTGAGTAAGTTTTCCTAGTTTTCTCCAACCAACTACTTCAAAGACTTCAAAACCTGCGGTTCTATAAGTCCCGTAAAGTTCATTATAATGCATTAATGTCCGACGTGTAAGAACTGCATCATCTAAGTGCTTCTAAATCCAACGCTAATTCTAATTTCTAATGCCTAAGGTATCTTGACAGACGCTTTGTACTACAGATGTGTTCTACCAACACATTTGAAACTTTAAGAAATATTTCTTCCACTGAAATCATACTATCGAAATTTGAATACATTTTTTTTAGTTTGTACAACGTTTATGAAGCTAAATGTTTACACTGCAGTTACCAGGGTTTCGCAACCGTTTTCGTGATATTCAATATACGAAAAGCCCAAAATTGTTCATGTCTGTTGTTGTTTTGTTTTTTAATACTTTCTCGAAACAACTCGTGCATAAGAAGAACAGAATACATTTCACATTCCACGCAAAAACTTATGAAACAGAGAACGACTTAATGTTTAATTTAATTTCTACGGTTTAAACTATAGCGGATGATTTTTTTTTTTTTTTTTTTTTTTTTTTTTTTTTTTTTTTTTTTTTTTTTTTTTTTTTTAATATTATTTATAATTCGTTTATTGAAGTTTGCAGTTGTACATTTTCTGATGTGATAGACTTGTGGAGTGGGGTCTGAGGATAACGCATCCCAACATCCTCCACGAACATCAGAAGTTCAGATGACATTGAGAAAGGGGCCTACCAAGCGCTTTTCTACTCTATCCTATGGCTGGAGTCAGAGAGAGAGCTAATGCTTACAATTTACTTGGGGGTCTGGTGTAGGACTTCAGGATTTTGATCGGCAGGTATATAGTTAGCTTTGAAATTGGTTTTGGAAATCTGAATAATAGGCGATAACTAAGAGTGAAAATTTAGTTTTTATCTGCACAAGGTGTAAAACTAAAATAAATAATTGTAATCTCCGCTGCTATAAAACTAATGATTTATTCACTTTTGTTTAATTATTCTTGTATAAGAACATTTAATTAACGGACATTTGGACTAATTTTTAGGAATTACTCGAAAATGATAGTTTCTATTTTACAGATGAAATGTTTTATACATTCTGTACCAATTGCGGGAACCCCATGGCAATTTTATGAAATTTATATAGTATACATATGTAAAATAATCTCGAATTCTATTATTATCACTTTTGGTCTTTTCTCAATATTGCGAATGTATAAATAGTCATCTGCATAACCTTTCCATTTTACATATGGTGGATTCTATTCTAGTTAAATATTTTAAGTTAACAGATTAAAATTGACTTCCAGGGGGCCTGGTGTAAGTTGAATTAATTTCTGATAATTTTAACAGCATTTTCTCCTGAATTAGTTCGTTTCAAATTTTGCGCTTGTTGCCATGTCATCTTCATTATGTATACAATACTATTTGAATGCATTGTTTGGTGGTTTAGACTAATTTTAAAACCCAGCAAGCACACGCCACATTCCTGAGGATTGTATAGATATATAAAATATAACCATTATAAATACAAAATATTTATTTAAATTTCAACGTCCATTTATTATTAACTAAGAATTTTAGGACGGGTTACCTATAGGTTATCAGCCTTTCCTATATAGGATAGGGCTGATGCTTTTTCTCTAAAAATAACTAAAAATGGTGTTAGTCGTTTATATATATATACTTCGTAGATTACTAAGTCATGAACTTAGTTTCTTTTAAGGCCCTAATAATAGTAGACGTAATGTTATTTATAGTACTCCTCTGGTAGTCCAGCATTATTTAAGTTTTCCTCAGTTTATTTTCCGCGACGGCCTATAATGCCCCGTGAATTAAATCACCTCGTCATAAAGATTGCTTGGGAAGTTTAATTTATTCTCGAGTAAGTTTAATAAAGTTCGTCACTTTAATACTCTAAACTTTTTCTCCGCCTCCCTTCAACGTCAAATATAAGCGAAGCTCACAGGAATACCCTTGCCGGAGGAAGAGTGCAGGTGGATTAGGCTTTGCGAATGGTGGGAGGATTTTTATCCTCATGGCAGCCTGTGAAAATTTAATCTCCCGAAGCACCATGGCGGCCTGCCGTTGGGGGGGGGGGGGGGGGGAGGGGTGCTCGCAGCGCCCTTCAAAGTGAGTTATCGGAGTTAGGATGCCGGGCGGGTGTTTCCATGGTAACCACCAGAAATACCCCTCTAGTGGCTATGATGTGCAAAGTGGGTCTAGGAAAAGCAAGAGTCACAAAGTCATAGTACGCTTCCATAAATAGTTGTATTTTTTTGCGGTTCAAGAAAAATAAGGAAGAAAACAATCCATCTCTGTAGGTGATCTCATGGCCATGATTGTTTAAACTTTGTGTCTTGGATTCTTGGCTTTTATTTAGAAAGAGTCCGACTCGCCGGAACTGCAACCTCTTAGAGCAATCCATTACGTTCTCACCCTTTAACGTAATTTAAAAGCCGCGAAAGGTTATTGTACATTTAAACACTTCATCTTCTTTATTGCCAACGGCCTTAGCCACGTTGAATGCACCGATATCCGTAGAACACCTAAGTTAAGCAACTTCGGACGTGGCCAGCATCTGAATGGGTAACCGACCACTTACTGTTGTAATAGCCCGAAAGTTGATAAGCCGTTAAACACGAAAAAAAAAATACTTTATTTAGTGTACTACATTTCGCGTCTATAAACACCTTTTCAGGTGCAACTTAACATAATATGTACATAATTTTAGCCTTAGCTGACGTAGACCTTCCACAGGTAGGGCCACGTACAGAATAACATATTTAAATCAGACAGGTGATAATCGATAGTGTCGTGTTAAGATCGAATCCAGAGAAAGCTTTTGTCATTAAAACATAAGTTATAATAATAAAAAAAAACTATTGATATCAATATTCCTAAATTTCTTTTATCATATTACAGATAATATTATTTAAATATTAGATCTCCATTTTTTACTTAATTTTCTTTTCGTATTTTTATTTATATGCATATTTTATTTGATTTTTTTGAGGTTCTTTTCTTTATCGAATATTTGAACTTTCTCGACTATGTTTTATTGCATGTTCTATTAAAGCGGTTCTGTTGTCATTCTTGTCAATATTTTTTTTATTTTTTTTTTATTCCTTTATTGATAATTACAGCAATATGTTATACATAGTATTATAAATATATTATACTTATTTTTAACACCCCTTGTTTCATTTAGATAGCTTGGAATGGTCAATACTTTTTTATTTCAAACTTCTGGCAATGTTTTTTTTCGTTGTTGATAAACTAATTTTACTTCTGAAAAATTACCCTCAAAAGATATGTCCGAGAAGATATTACTCACTCCACCTCTTCGATTTCCGCTCGTTCTTAAAACTCAATTACTTTATGTACAGTAAATCATAGGAACTTGTTTCTCATTTTACGTACCTTGTTTTCACGACGAATTCATTTCACTGCTAAAATTCATTAAAAAACAATCAATAAAAGAGTGAGAAATAAAGAGACTAATCCCGTTAAAAAGACGTTCAAAATTTTAAGAACTTCTTTCTCTGACTGTAATCGTTCCATCGATAATTTCACAGGAACTGTGTTTTTGTTGGAAGCTTGGTTAGTCTTTCAATAGGTTCCTGCCTCTTTATAATTTTAGAATAGTTCAAACATGTCGTTGATAACATTTATTTTTCTTATGCCTCCTCTACTCCAAACATCTTAGTTTGCTTGGATGGCAAAAGCATGAAAAAATGTCAACTCAATTTGTCGTTTTGGAGTACACAATCTAGAAATCCTTGTTTTTTCACTTTTTGTCGAAAACAGTTTCAGAAATTTTCTTGCCAGTAGTTTCGTTCTATTTTCCAGATAATCGGGGAACTGTAAGTGGTACAATTTTCTTCATTATAATTCAGGTGAAAAACTATGTTCCTGAGTTCAGATTCTGTTGGTCAAAGCTCTCGATATTATTGCACGAAATGTAATCATAATCGATCTATTTTTGAAGCTGATCGATACATTTTTTCCCAATTAGTGAGGCCCGGCCCGGGTCCGGGACAACTGTACCCGGCTGTCCCCCCCCCCCATGTGGCGGCGCTGGAAAAGGCAGTCTTTCATGAAAAGCATTAACAGTATACGTATGTTTTATTCTCCACAACCATCTGTGTTCTTTCAGTTTTTCAAGCTTCCCTTTGCTGGACATCATAAAAATAAAAATAAATTAAAAACAACTCAGGAGTTATCCTCCTCAGTTCTAAACATGCTCTCAGCGACTTATGTAATTTTCAGCGAATAAAAGCAAATAACGTGTTTCTGAAGATTAACTTCTAAAAATCCAAATCTCTTACAAGTGCAACGAACTTCCCTTGCGTATCCTATTGTGAGTAAGAAGAACTCAATGCGGAGCGAAAAAGGATGAGGGGAAAAGAGTTTGTAAGATTCCGTTGCGGTTGGTCCCGCCTATCAAAGAGCCCCGGTTCCTCTGTGGGCAAAAGTGGTTCCTTATTCGCGAAGGGAAATGCTTAGGGGTTGGGGAATCCATACGACCTCCTACAGGGGGAGGGGATCCCCCAATTCCAATCCCTGAGGGAGTTACTCCTACACTCCTTGCACTCGGGGAGCGAAATTAAACCAAAAATGAAATATGATAAATATCGAGGAAAGCCGAAAAAAGGATACTTTGGGTAGAATTGTTGAGTAGAGGCCTAAAGAGTTGAGTATTATAATTCTTGCGCAGTAACAAGAACAACACAACAAAATAATAAACCAGTAAAACGAAACAAAAATAAAAGGCTTTACTGGTTTTAAAACTGGCAAGGTGATGATTAGTCGAAAGGAAAGTGATATATATGGGAAATAAAAATAATTAGAGACCAAATCTCTACGTACAGGCTAATCCACGATCTAAGTAAAACATACAAGCACGAGTCTTAGGCCAAGATAAGAAGATACTACTGGAGGGTAGAATCAACTCTAAATATAATCTTTTTAATCCCTAACTCTATATACACTTACAATCAATTCCTGATCACTTAGAAGACTAAACTCAGTGTGTTTTTCGTCCAAGATACGAAGCACAAAATAAATAACTGACTTCGATTCGGTCGTTTTAATGAGTTCATCGTCTCCGTCGCGGAACAATAAATAAATAAAATGTAATTTCCCTGCTCAAAATCGACGGCCAAACGGAAAAATTGTTTATATGTTCCACATTAATACAAACTAAGTTATATAAATGTTTTCCAGATTGGGAAAGAAGGTAGAACTAATACAGAATAATCAAGTTAAAAATTACTGCAGAACTATGTGATTCTCGATTAAACGTCACGCAAGTGAGATAGTGTGGTCAGTACTATACTCCGGGCGTCAGATTTTCCTCTTTACAGACGGCCTGGGAGTTTTGAACTCCAGAATATTAGTCGAGTGCTCTACCACACTACCATATCTCGTCATTTCTTGTCAGGACTACCAGAAAGCGTTTTCGGATCGACGTCGTAAACGGCATTGAATTAGGGAAAATACGCCGGAATGGAACCACTGCATCATTATGCTGAACACCAGGTCTGTTAGCCTTACTTCTGCTTGTTTCCTTTAAAATATAGTTCCCCCGTTGTATTTTTGGCCACCATAAGGAATTGATTCCGTTAGTTCCTGAGCTAGAGTTCTATATATGCCTCAGCTGACTACAAGAGATTGTTACCACACAGCCGGAGTATACAATGCCAGTAAGAACAACAAACCAGCAGGTTAACATGGCTTTGTTTATTGTTTCCCCTGAGAACCAGCTCCTCATACAGGCTTCCTCTATAAAAGCAGGTTATTGTTTACTTTATACTCAGAGATTCAGTAATTTAGTTCTTCCTCTTTGGTTTAGTAGCATTGACGTGTTTAATACAAAATAATCATTTAATCCAGTTTATTTTTAGATAGAATTAAAGATATTTATTTATATTCTATCCCATTCTGAAGTTGTTTATTCAACGTCTTCTCGGAAAAACTAGAACGTTACTAATCTACCAACTTGTCCGTTAATCTGTATTTTTTTACTAAATGATTATACAAATGAAAGACTGAGTGGCTTCACTCGATATTTTATTCTCTTTACTTAGAAATCCTCTTGAATATCACTTTATAAGCAGGAACTTTGTTTATTCAAAGGATCTGAAAAACTTGAGATACTTCACGAAAAATCGTCACGTCGGATAATATAAAAAAAAGTACACTTTTGGTGTTTTTTTTTATTTATTTAGGTTATTTTAACATATTCGTAAACATGCCGGCTCGGTAGAATAACGGAGCGCCATTTCTTGCCATGAGTGCCGGGTGCGTAGCATATACAGAATTTAAAAAAAAAAAAAAAGATTATTTTGGAGAGTGTATTATCATACATAAACCCTTTTAAAATATTTTCTGGTGAATGTGAATCAAAAATACATATGAATATTGAAAAAAAAACACACACATGGGGGCAGATTCAAATAAGGAGGGCGGCAGCGAATGTGTTAAGCAAATTATTTCGGACTGCAAATTACACTACCCACTTTCTAATGGATGTGCTTAGTTATGCTGTTCCTTCACGATGGACTTTTTAGATTTTAAATACATCTGAAGTGACTACGCATGTTAGGACTTATAGTCTTCCCCCGGTGACTAGTCTATCTTATCGGAAAGTGGAGTACGCTTTGCCTTGGGTTTCCTTATTGGGTTTCATCATCCATGAGCACTGGACTATCTAAAGGTTGCAACCCATCCTCAGCATCCATGGTGAATCATGTAATCTTTTCAACGGGTACTGGAATGAAAAGATGCAACCTTTTGCAAACGAGACTCGAGCACACATCTCCCGCCTAAAAACCCCAGACTTAAGACACTGAACCACAGTGGGACCCATCCTAAAGCGCGTTTTCCTTTATTATTCTAGATTTCTCTCTATTAGTTTCTGTCTCTGGCATTACTCATTCATTTGAAAAATCAGCCCATCTCTTCTTTTGCCTACCTCTTTCTCTCTTTTGTCCATACGGGATCCACTAAGTGGCCACGGTACGATAAATAAATGGTACAATATTTTCATTTTTTACCGACCCAAACTTACAAAGAAGAAAGCGATTAAGCATTTGATGTTTGGATGAAAGAATGATAAAAAGAATCCTTTACAAACAACTGAAATATTTATGTTACCCAACACGCGAAGGTGTCGCAGCTCCGTCGATTTTTTTTCTTTTTTTTTTTTTTTTTGTTGGAATTCCATTGCTTCCTCCACAGCCTATTCAATATTAACCAAACGAACAAATCCATAATTCATACTATTCGGTCAATCAACGCCCAATCCATGGAAATGTAGGTAGCACTCCTGAGATCCGGGGACTCTGAATGTGCCTCAATTAAGGTTTCACTTTGAGTAACAAATTGAAAATCGGAGCCTTCTTCGTACGCAATTAGGAACCCTTTGACGGCTAACTGCGTTACCCAACCCCCTTCCCCCTTCCTGCTTTCGCCATCCCTCTGCCTCTCATCCATCCATCTCCATTTAAATATGTTTCCCTCCTTTACTATAGACTCAATTGATTACGACTTAAAGTTGTTTACTTCTAAAAGGATTTGTAGTTAGTAAATAAAATGATTTATAGGTTCCGTATGCTATTCTTATATACACTTTTAATGGTAGAGAAAACCTGATTTACTGACCAGTGTTGGTTATTATTCAATAAAATATGTTATTCAATAATCATTCAACGAAATTTTTATTGATTGAGTTATTCATCCACTATTTAATTATTTGATGAATAATAAGGTTGGGCGATTACTCAAGGATTTTTTTTTCAAAAATCATTCAAACGCATTTTGTTTTAATACGAATTTATTTATTGATTCTGTTATTCCTTTCTCGATTTGTTTTTTATTATATGAATGATTCCTTAGTTTTCGTTCATCACTCATTATATTTGTTCTTTGAAAATAATATGATTCCGAAAAAAAATAAAATAAATGTTATGTTCCCGCAACCGTAAAACGATAGCCTTAATGTCGTCCGAATAAAATAATAAAAAAACACCAAATTAATCAGTTACCAACCTTTCGATTTATTCTTTTTAATTTGTCGTTTATAACTTAATCAGATCAAAAAATTTTTCATTCGTATAAATAATTTTTATTCAATAAATAATTGAATTCGATTAAATTATTTTTAATCAATAACAATTTGTATTCAAATAAACCATTTTTATTCAATAAAAAATACAAGTAAAAAGTTGCGTTGGTTACTTAATGATTGAATAGTGAAATAACAGTTTTATTCATTAGTCATTATTATTATGATTTATTATTCCTATGATTTATGAATTTATTTATTATTACTAAGACTTATAAATTAAAGCCTTATTGATTTTTTTAATTTCATTAGTGAAATGAAAGAGTAAATATTCGTTTTTTTTATCATTTAATTCTTACCCTTATGATATATTTCCATTGATTATACAAAAAATGGATTATATAATATTTTTGTAAATATAAAATCATCCCCCCAAGTTAATATTACAGAATTTTCTGCACTTGGAAAATCTCGAGAAAGAAATATAAGTGAAACATTAAAAAAAAATCTAATTAAAAATGAATTAAATTCATAATTAAAAGAATCCTGCCTCGTGAGCTAAAAATTACCCTCGACCTTTTTATTATATTTCTTTAAATGTAGACCGAATAAACCGCTAAAAGTGTGAATTTTATAATTAAAACATTTCTTTTCTTTCTTCTTTTTTTTTTTAATTTTTGTACTCAACTCATTACTTTGTTTCCTCGTCTCACTGAGAGTGCGTTTCTGCTTGCGGAGAAGTTCAACATGCACCTGAGAAGACTTAGCACTTAGTGAGAGCTAATAATATGCCTGCCTTGGGAGGAAATACCAGAGAAACAGGGAAGAGCTTCCAGAGTTTGCTGGAGTCTTCCAGCACTCAGCCCGTCTTCCAGGAGGGCTTGTTGCATTACTCCACAAACTTCTGGCTTACCTTCGGAAGTGGGACAACTTATATCCGGGTTAGGCCTGGGAAAATAAGCCCATCATATTTTAAGATTCACTTAGGGGAGAGCCTCTCATGTCTCAAGTGAGTTCTTTAGGGAGTTTTGAAGGAAGAGTGTTTTGAGTTCAAAATTGTTAAGTATCCAAGGAAATACCAAAAATCTACCTGAAACGTAGAGAGTCAGCAGATTATTTTCTGGGAGGCCTCACAAATATATATATTGAGAAATTTTAAGCTACGAAATTAATAAAAATAATTTACTTATTATATCCGGCGGTATATCAAAATATTTCCCATCAAAAGTGCTACTGTGTATTTTTCATATCTCTCTCTCTCTCTCTCTCTATATATATATATATATATATATATATATATATATATATATATATATATATATATGTGTATATAGATTTTCTAGGTTTTTATAAGTTACAGAATATTATCTTTAGGTACTGGCTACTATCTTTTAATTTATCATTCATGTTTCTGATCAAAAGCTAATTTGTTCTTCAATTCCCAGAAATAGAGGTTTTAATATATCAGACATTTGCCTGAATCCTACTTATTTTTCAGAACTTTCAAATGTGACGAAACAAAAATGTTTTTATTTGTAAGCTATAGAATACTATTATGATTAGGTACTATCTCTTATCTTTTTACACATCGTGATGCCAAGTGGGATATTTAGTTTAGTATTTTTAGGTAAAGTGTATAATATCACCTATTACATGATACATCATTGATTTTTGAGTATTTACAGATGTAACTAGTATACTGTAGGCTAGGCTTATTTAATATTTAAATGAAATGCTATTTCTTATTTTATCCATACCTATATTTTTAGATAACTTAATAAACTGGACTGGTATTTGAACCCAGACACTCCCGCGCGTTAACTGAGAGTATTTTTGTTCAAACTTTTAAAGGGATTTTTTCTAAAAGTAACGATTTGAACCTCCTGTATATTTACAGCTCTTTATTGTTTTAATTATTACATCTCTAACTCAAATATTTCGGACGGTTGTGATATCTACAGCTTACCACCTTTTTTAGCAAGGATAGAAATTATGTTTTTCTTTTTTGTAGGAAAACTCTCACCCCTAGTGGGAATCGAACGCACAATCCATGGGAAACTTAAATTTTCATTGGAGCAGTTAATTTTAAGAAATATTATTAGCTTCTTTCGCCCGGAAGTTAGTCTAATACGGCGTTCGTGTTAGCTTAAACCCGCAAATCATTCCATTGTTGTGGGCTACGACCCTTCCCTTTCAGTAGTTTTTTCTGACGACGAAAAAAGATCACATTACATGAAGCAATTCCTAAGATTTAAGAAATTGACGTTTATGTTAATTTGATTTTATTCATTGAACTTCTGCCCCCCACAAGAAAGTTTTGAGATTTTGGTCACTATTTTGTAAATAAAAAAAAAAAAAAATGGTTCCTTTGTCTGGGGGCTTTCATCTGTGAAGAGTTTATTGATGTCATTTGATTTAATCAGTCTCGTATTTTTTTTTTTTTACAATTACTTACTATTTACTTAATAGTCCAGTTTGTATGGCAGATCCGATACATTTAATGGCTGTGTGTTAGCAATGTATTCTCGATTCACCTTCTAGTAATAATTACTTCTCCATTCCTGGATAAATAAAAAACAGAACTATTCAAAACCTCTTTGGTTAAAGCAGAATACAAATTTTTCAAGTAGATGATGATTTAATGTATACTCCCCCTCCCCCCGGACCGTCCGGTGGTCGATCGTACCGCTCCTAACGATCAGGGCTTTGGCAATTAGGTCTGCTCGTAAAGCCCAGGCGCTGCGTCGCATACAGAATAGTTAGGCTCTCTCTCTCTCTCTCTCTCTCTCTCTCTCTCTCTCTCTCTCTCTCACTCTCTCTCTCACTCTCGTATCTTCTACCTCACACACTTCCTCATCTTTCTAGTCCGTTCTCGCTCATGCCTTTCCCTCATTCTCTCTCATTGTACTCCACTTCTTCCACACAGCAAAACATTCCACACTGGAAGGGATCGCATATCGTTTTCTCTATCTCTTTACATAAGTCCCACTCTCTAGCTCTCCCTCACGATGATCCTATCCACTTCATGTCTCCCACCTTTTCTTGCCATCTCGTTCAAACTCTCTCTAACTTAACTTAAAATAACATAACCTCCATAGTTGCCTAACTATAGGTGAAATTAAGCTTCTTGGACTCATATTTATTACAGAAACTAGCTGAATACCCGTGCTTCGTCACGGCAGATAAGTAGTTATTTTATTGTATTAAATAATGTTTCATTAAAATTACGTTACTATACAATTTTGTGCAGTTTATTATAGCACAGTTCCCGTCATACTGTATGTTATTCAATGGGTGTTAAAATTTAAAAGTTTATGTTTCCAAAAAGTTATTTGGAAACACCCATTATATTTGTGAGCATTACCAAGGTTATAGGCGAGGAGGCTGTGCAAGGGTTCCGGATATTATTACCTCACCTAGAAAACTCTAAGGATAGGCTTGCCATACATCACGGTTTGGCCGGGACTGTCCCGGTATTTTGCAATTGTTTCGGTGTCCCGCCCGGTTTTATCAATGTCTCGGAAAAGGCTGTAAGATGTAAAAAGTAATGAATTCATGTTTATAAGAATCTTTTTTAAATCGGTTACTTTTCTACAATCAACATTTTTACTACTGCTCACAGTGTCAAAGATATGAGAAGTAATCTAACTGTAAAACGCTGGAACTACCTGCACAGCGCTGTCAGCTGCCAGACACTACTATTTGGCTGAGAGATTGTTTTAAGAAAATCAAGTAGCAAAAAAAGTTCCGTTCTTATTTTTAAGGTTTGGGTAGACTAACAGTTTAGGATTCCCCCTTCCCGTTAGTTGCTAGGCTTAAAACTCACCAACCATTTTGCTTATAATTTTTACTCTTTTTATCCCCCCCCCCCTGGTATTCCCATCCCATATTAATGTGTCTCGGTTTAACTCTCCAAAAATATGGCAAGCCTATCTGACGGGAACAGGCAGAAAAGAAACGCAATTAAAACTCTATGAGGGACAGTTAATTTCTAGTAATTCAAGGTCTGCCATCATAGTTGAAATTAACCTCAATTAGAAATAAAACTATGAGATAGATAATGTAAGGTAACAGCTGTTCTTTATCGTCCTAGCAACGCAGGCTGCCTAGGCTTGCCTTCTCTAACCAACTCAAACTTTAAACCCCCCTAAAAATGCTTAAAAATACGAATATCAAAAAATCCTTTCTTAGCGAGCGCATACGTTATATAGCGAGTGTCCATGCAAAATGTTCTGTCGAGCGGTTTGGGCTGGGCGTTGATAGATGAGTGAGTGAGTGAGTGGTATTTGACAAATATATAGTACAGAGATAAGGTTTGGATACTTTTCCAATTATTTACCGCAGTAATTCAATTACATTCTGAAAATATATTGTATTATAAAATTATTCGAAAGAAACCAGATTCAAACCATTTTTTATACGTTCTTAGCGCATGTATTATTAATATACGTTTTCCATCTTGAATATTTTCTGGTGTTCTTAGTAAGGTTCGCTGCAATTCAATTAACAGTTCATAAAAATCTAATGATGACACTTTGTGGGAATATGGGCAGTTTATGACAACCTATCAATCATACCTAGTGTACATCTGATTATCTCAATCAATGTTAATAACACTTAACAATGCCACCTACTGAGAATATGTCAGTTAACAACAATATAATGATCACCCCTGCTATCCATAAGACTAATTCTACGAACTTATAGAGTAATCCTGGATGCCAGACACGGTCAAATGCTTGAGCAACATCCAGGAAGGCAGACGTGCAATACTCTTTTCGCTCGAGGGATGAGGAGATGTGATCAACAACACGAAGCCCTTGCTGCACTGTGGAGTGTTGGGAGCGGAAGCCGAATTGGTGGGATGGGATGATATTTTGTGAGTTAAGGATGGGTAGTAGGCGCTTTAGTAGGATCTTCTCGAATAGTTTGGAAAACATAGGGAGAAGGCTGATGGGACGATATGAGGAAGGATTGTTAGGAGGTTTACCGGGTTTGGGAAAAAGGATTACAACTGAGTATTTCCAGAGTAAGGGATAATGGGTAGTTCGGAGGATGCAGTTGTAGATGTAGGTGAGGAATACAATGGCCTTGGTTGGGAGCTGTTTCAGGATTCTGGAGGTGATGAGGTCGTAGCCAGGGGATGTCCGGGAAGGTAGTCGGGATATTAGAAATTTCACCTCTGATGGATTAACTGCCTTGGGTGGTAGGGAGAGAGGAAGCGGGGATTGTAGAAAATCATCTAATTCACGAGAGTGGGAATTATGTTGGTGTGGGGGATGAGGAGTGAATGTTCTTTTAAGGTGAATGCCAAATAGTGCGGATTTATCTTCGTCGGAGGAGGCCCATGAGCCGTCGTCTCGGCGAAGTGGGGGAGACACAGGATGGTATTTAAGGATTTTTCGGGTTGCGTTCCAAAGGGATTTGTCGGAGGTTGATAGAGATGAAAGGTAGGAATTAAAGGATTCGGAACGATGTTGGATTAATTTTCGCTTTACTAATCGGCACAATTGATTGTAAGAGCGACGATCAGAGGGATGGCGGCTTCTTTGCCATAGGGTTCTTGCTTGTCGTTTGGATATTATTAGGTCTCTAAGGGATTGGGGTAGAGGGCATTCATCTGGGAGTGGTTGGTAATGGCGTTTAGGAAGGGAGGATTTCCATGCACTTTGTTGTATGGCGGTTGTGAATTGTTGAACAGCTATGTCTAGTTCTTCGGGAGTTTTTAGGGAAATATTAAGGTTAATAGAATCTTCGAGGAGGGATCGGAAGAGCTTCCAGTCGATTGGTCCAGTGATCAGGGAAGGCGGACGTGGCTTTAGAATAGGTTTTATGGAAAGAGTAAGGATTAGAGGACTATGGTCAGAGGATAAGTCATCTAGGGAATCTATTGAGGTGAAGATGGATGTGAGGCCATGGGTTATGAAGAAGTCTATTATATCTGGTATACGGTTTGGATCGGTAGGCCAGTATGTTGGGGAATTCGGAGAAATGGTTGAGCAATGCTTTGAGGAGAGTGCAGAGAGTAGGGTACGACCACGGGAGTTGGTGACCCTTGACCCCCACTGAAGATGCTTGGCGTTGAAATCACCTCCTAGAAGGAATTTGGTACCAAGGGATTCCAGAAGATCTAGGATTTCTGATGATATTAAAGGTTTATTAGGAGGACAGTAAACAGCTGACAGGGAAATTGGAAGGGAAAATGTGGATATAGTGATAGTGGTGGCTTGGAGTGAATCGGTGGGATTGGTGGGACGAGGGTGATGGGATAAGTTTTTCCGTATAAGGATGGCAGACCCTCCATGGGCTTTACCGTCTGGGTGGTCAGTACGGTAAGTGTTGTAGTCCTGAATTCGTAAGTGTTTATTCTTAGTAAGTCGTGTTTCTGTGATGAGTGCTACATCTATACGTTTGTCTTGCAGTAATGTTGTCAGTTCGTTTGTGTGATTTGTTATTCCGTTAGCATTCCAAAGTAGGATGGACAAGGATTTGTCTGAAGGGGAGGGAATCATTTGGGAAGTGTCGGGAGCAAGTGAGTGACAATAGTGTTAAGGAGGGTAATGAGAGGACTTATTAGGGATCTGAAGTCTGATAGGAATGTATTAAGGAGAGAATTGATGTCGTTAGAAGTGGTTGGTGGTGGGATGAATGGAGTGGCCCGCCTTGGAGTAGGCGTTGGTGCGTTACCTGGCTCTTGCTCGGCTTGAGCGGTCTCTTTGTTGATCGGTTGATGGCTTGATCCGGCAGCGACTTGTGCGAAGAAGACTCCTGTTTCGACTTGTCTTGAAGGTTGACGAACATCTCGAGTGGGTTCTCCGTTGATGCGCTGACGAGTATTGCTAACGTTTTTTAAGTTCTTGAAAGTTTGGCATCCTTTGTAGTTTGCCGGATGATTTAACGAGCACAGTGCACATACCGCTGGACTTGATACTCCAGACAGGTACTTCCAGGTCCGGCAAGGATCAGCCTTCTCAGATTATTTCCCTGTGGAAGCGGGAGTTCCACAGGGGAGTGTCCTAGGTCCTATCCTCTATAGTATTTTTACAGCTGACATTCCAACTCATCCCGAAAACCTCACGGCAACGTATGCAGATGATACAGCCATCCTTTCATCACACACAAATCCAGACATTGCCTCACATAAACTTCAAACTCAGCTTACTGAAATCGAACAGTGGTGCAAAAAGTGGCGCATCAAGGTAAATGTTGAAAAATGCCAACAAATAACTTTCACCCTGAGGCATGATACCTGTCCTTCCGTCTCCTTCAACAACAATCCATTACCTATAACCAACACCATCCGATACCTTGGGTTTTACCTCGACTCTCGATTAACTTGGAACGCACACATTAAGCAAAAACGTCAAGAACTCAATCGACGATTCGGACAACTTTACAGACTACTAAATAGAACATCACAATTAACCGTACAGAACAAACTAACTGTGTACAACTCACTAATAAAACCTATATGGACTTACGGAATAGAACTCTGGGGGACAGCCAAGCATTCCAACATCCACCGAATCCAAACATTCCAATCCAAAGTCCTACGTACCATAGTCAATGCTCCTTATTATGTTTCGAATCGCACCCTCCATAGTGACCTAAATATCCCTTTTGTCCAAGATATAATCCCTAGCCGCTTCTCATCTTTCCATAGCAAATTAATCAATCATCCTAATCCTACAGCCCAATCCTTATCCAGCACCAATCATCCTTCCTCTCCACCAAGACGTCTTAATAGGATGTGGCCTCGAGATCTATTAAACATGTGAAGTGCTGTGAAGTGAAAGAATAATAACAGTGATCAAAATTAGTATGTGATATTTTCTTGTATTGTATATTATTATATTCTAATGTCTGAGAGTGATATCAATGGATATTTTCTCTCCTCAAGATATCATTGCCTACGTCTCATCACCTCTCTCCCGGCTGGAGGCAAGGGATGGTTCGATGGTGAAAGGTAGACCAGGGCATCAGTATGAATCCTAAGAAGGTATTCGGCTGACAACCTGCTGTACCCGAGACCTGGCTAATTCTGTCATCACATTACACAATACAATGTAAATTGTAGATTGTAATATACCTGTAAATAAAACAAATAAAAAAAAAAAAAAAAAAAAAAAAAAAAAAAAAAAAAATTCTACGAACTAACACAATGGAAAACTAAGTTATCTCCATGAATAGAAAGTTTTTTTTCTTAAACTTGTTTGAATAATAAATCAAGAAATATTCTGTGATCGCACGTGTGCTGGAGATAATTTTGAAACTACATTCTAAAATCTAAGACCAAGTGTATCAAAATATTGGGTCACTAATTCCAATGATTAATTTTGATATAAAGTTTCTCCAAATTTATTTTATGGGCAGTTGTGAAGAACTTGAGACAACTCGGTGCCTGTACATGTGAATTTCATCGAACAAGCAGAAGATAGAGCAATTGTGGAATCGTAGGGAAAATATTTTAAAATCTTAGCCAACTTATTCAGCTGATTACAAGAGTTTCTTCATAATAAAGAAGTGACACTTATCAAATCGCCATCAAAGCCGACTAAGTACCATCAGAAAACGTAGATGAACTTGTTGATAATAGGTCGTGGATCCAGCTGACAACGGAGACATCAATATTACAATTCGAGACATGAATATGTACATAAAGACGATCTTAACTAACAATTAATAACAGCCTAATAATCGCACCAGCTGGTTTCATGACTATCTTGACTAACATTTATAAACTTTCTAACAATCTTACCAACTGGACATATGTTTATCTCAACGACAGTTACAACCACTCTACCAGCCACACCCATCTGCAATATGACTATATCAATTAATAGTTCAAAACACCCAAAATCACATCTACTAGACATATAAATATCACTAAAGCTAATAACACTAACAATTACACCTGCCACATACATAAGGCTATCTTAACTAACATTTTATAAAACAATGACACCAACTGAGAAAAAGGCTATCTCAACTAAAAGTTAATGACACCTAAAAACCCTGGCTCAAAACATTTGTCTAACTCAATGAACAACGTTATCTCCATGAAAACAAAATGTTTCATACGCAAAGCTGCGAAAACCTTATTAATTGTATATTTATAGATAGAATTTCGTCTGAAAGCCTAAATTTGAATTTGATTCAGTCCATTGATGTCTTGGAATATTTTCTTAGGGAACCTAGACCTATTAGACCTGTGTTGTGTGTTCACCGTTCTGCCCCCAGCATCTCCTGTAGCCCTGAAAGGGCCCGTTAGTAGTAGGAGGTTTGATGGAAGCCGCTCGTTATTTGTAAAAGCTTTCATTAGACTAATGCTTGTGTACACTCTCGGTGGGTGCCTACTTCCACTCGGGGACTTCACACCTTGGTGAGAGGGCTTTCAAACTAGACTACTTTTCTGAAAGGACTTCCTGAATACTTTCGTATCAAATGTCATACTTTCGTAGGCCAGATCGGGGCTACTGGCCTACATGCAGATGCGACATAAAATAAAAAATAAATACAAGCGCAGTAGATAGAATAGTATAGGAGTTTCTGGGCGATTAACCACTGGGTTATTCCAGCATTGAGCTTTAGGGAAATGGTTTTACCACACTTTTTTGTAACGCTTTTTTTCAGTTTAGTCATCGCTAAAGCGTATTTATGCTAAAAAAAAGGCTCACTCCTAGATGTTTTATTTTATCTATTTCATGATTACTTACTGAAATTTGGATTTTATTTCTATTCGAATCGATTCTCATTCGAGAATCGCTTATCACTACTACGAATCGGCCTAAAGAAGTCGACATGAATACTTAATAATATATCTGTAACCTCAAAGTAAACAAATTTGAGGCAATTTTTAGCAATAATGATATACAATGAAATTACTACTGTCACATCATATTAAAATATTTGGGTATTATTGCAAATGTATCATTAATAAATGAGAAGAAAAATAGAATAAAATAATAATAATGGAGAAAAATGGTTATACAAATTAAGAGCACTTTGAAACCTTCTTTTTATAATATTGCCTCCTTCCCTCTAGTAGGAGAAGCAGAAGATATAATGTTATTGTTGTATGAAACGTCTGTTACTGTGCATAGAGCAGTGTTCTGTTAGTTTCCTCTTCAGTTAAATAATATAAATGAGTTTGAGTAACAGGAGGTGAGATTATTTATTTAAATTTTAATGTCCAGTATAATTAACTCGTCATTTTAGGACGGGTTATCTATAGGTATCATTCCTTTTTTCAGGATAGGACTGATGCCTTTTCTATTTTCCAAACAAAAGCCACCAGCACTAGTGGGAATCCAACCCATGACCCTTTGGCACGGAGTGTTAAGTACTCGTGGCCACCGGGCCTCCGAAGTGAGATTAAGTATTTGAATATTTAAAAAAAAAATAAATAAATAAAAGAAATATAAAAAACAGCCATTGTTATACCACCACATAGTCTTATTACATCCTAATATTACTCCTCGATAGTACTGTGCCTTCTGAACGTGTCGAGGGAGCGTGCGGATGTAGAGAACTCTTTGTCACTGCCAGTACTGGGTTGGAGCACGCGATCTCCGCTCCATCTACCGACGGCTATAAGCGATACGAGAACGGTCACATAATTTACTTATGACAGTGTTAATTTCTCATTCCTCCTGTTTTCAGTCGATCCATACTTCCTTTACTGCCTTTGTGTCGTTTTTTTTTTTTTTTTTTTTTTTTTTTTTTTTTTTTTTTACTTCTGTTTCAAAGAGACTAGACATTAGTGAAACTGTGACATTTTATCGATAATACTCGGATAAAGTTGATTTCTTCAGATTATTCATCAGTAATAATAGCGCATTCCTAACGTCCGAAGAGCTCTTATATCAGTACAAAAAAAAAAAAAATAAAAAAAAAAATAAAAAAAATAAATAAAATAAAATAAAAAAAAAAGCTATTCAACGTTGAAAATAACGTCAGTTTTTTTAATAATATTTACCCCGGAGGTAAAGGACACCATGTCACATATTTGTAATTGTTCAGGAGCGCTAATTTTCCATAACTTTAAACTATGAAAATTTGTTTCTTCGTTATTTATAGAAACAGTTTAAAGAAATTGTTCACATTGTTATTAGCATTGGTAGGTAATTGGAAGAATTGATCATAGTCAAACAATACCAATGTCCTCCACATGATTTCTTTTACCTCTAATGAAAGCAGATATGATTTTAATTTTGACTGTCTTATATTCGTTATTTGTGGCAACAGGACATAGAGGCCTATACCATTACATGGATCGAAAAATCCACATTCAGAACATTTTGTTAAGACAATTTCATAAAAAAAAATGTACAAGGCGTCGTTTACTTCTGGGAGGTTTATGTTTGTTTGGTGTTTCATAAAGTAGTTTGCAGATTTACTTTCCGAGATTATCAGTCTTTAGCACCTATTTCTAATAATACTAAAAAATATTTCTATTTTTCATAAGTTATAAGCTTCCTTATTTCTGATTATCATGTTTACATTTAGCAAATATATTACTTTTTTATTCCTTTTATACATTTCAAATATTTTTGAGGGGTGAATGAATTTTTTAATATTTCATTTAATTTATTTTTTAGGTTGCTTCTAGTCTGAATTATGCATAAATATCAGTAATGTCTGTTTTTTGGTTATTTCATTTTTGTAGATATTATTTGGAGGCCCGATGACCGTGAGTGTTAAGGCGTGAGCACTTAACACTCCGTGCCAAAGTTGGTGGGTTTGATTCCTACTATGGGCTGGTGGCTTTTCATTAGAAAAAAGAAAAGGCGTCATCCCTATCCTGGCTAGAAAAGAATGGTAACCTATAGAAAACTCGTCCCAAAATTCGTACTTAATAATAATGGACGTTAAAATTTAAATAAATATATTATTTAGGATTTTAGATTTAGTAATAGCATTTTTGGATATTCATGTTTAAATTTCTATTATTTCATTTCTGTATTTTATAGAGTTTTCTGATTTTTTAACTTCTTTTTGGATTTAACGCTAATCTTAATCTTTCGAAGGTTATGCTAGAGCTCTTAGGCAATGTATAGTGGCTTCATTACATCCAATGTACCGACCTTCATAAAACCTAGTCGACAACCTTTATTTGATGAGTTAACGCACTGTTGTTACACAAACATTACATTTAGACTGTTGTACCAGTATTGCTAATTTCTCAATAAAACCTAATTTCTATAAAGCTTTCTTCGTGAATGTTTTTTTTTTCTTATTTTTTTATTTATCTTATTATTAACTAGCTGAATGCCCGTGTTACGTCACGGCTGATAAGTGGGGTTTTTATTGCGTTACATAATATATCATCATAATTATCGCTACTATATCATTTTTTGCAGTTTATTATGGCATGGTTCCCGTCATACTATATGTTATTCATCAATTGATAAGTAATTAAAGGGGCGCTTCGGACCAATGTCAACAAACAGATAACCTAATGATAACCCGTTATCTATAGGTTATCAGTACTAGTTAAAATTTAAAAATGTATGTTTCCAAGCTGTAATTTGGAAACACCCCTTATATTTGAGAGCATTACGAAGAAGTGTTCTGACTGGGGATGCTGATGGGTAAGGAGGCTGTGCAAAGGTTCGGGATATTGATTCATCAGATGGACCATCACCAGGTAGAGCGTAAACTCTATTTGGGACAAAATCACAGTTTATTTATATTAATTCATGGTCTTCCATCATAGTTGAAATGAACCGCAAATAAATACAATATTATGAAATGGATACAGTACGGTATCAGCTGTGATCGTCCTAGCAACGCATGCTGCCTAGGCTTGCCTGCTCTAACCAACTAAAAATTTAAACCCCTCTAAAAATACTTAAAAATTTGAATATCAAAAAATCCTTTCTTAGCGAGTGTTTACGTTATAAAAGGTGTCCATGCAAATTTTCAAAATTTTCTGTCAAGTGGTTCGGGCTGGGCGATGATAGGTCAGTGAGTCAGTCAGTCAGTGAGTGGTATTTGACAAATATAATCGATTATTTTGATCACACTTTTTCGCTGCAAGATTAATTTGACTGAAATAATGAATTTATAACTGACCAAAACTTATCGCAGAATATAATTCATACTCTCCCTCTTCTTCGTAAAGAGAGAATGCTGATTTAATAGCCGAATTATAGGAAGAAGTAATAAATTGCAGACTAATAACAAGTCGTACGAAATAACATTCAGTGCGATTGAAAGGAAAAAAAAAAAAAAAGGTGGGTGTGTTCAAAGTAAAAAGGTAATAGGGGTGAAGGAGAAGTATCTTAATTGAGGAGCTAAGAAAAACTGGGCAGGCCGCCAGTAAACGAGCGGTAACAAGGGGGTAGGGTGTTGCTATGGTTACCTAGTGGGCCCTTGGGGTTGCATTTACCCCCGCAAAGCTGCTCTGTCTTCCAGGGGCGCCAAGCAGTCTGGTAGGACAAACTCAACAACTACCTCTTCTATAGACAGTTTATGGGACTATGTTTTGGGTGGACTTAGGCTTTGTTAACACTGTTTGCCTGCTTAAGAGATTTTTCGCACTCACGTGCCAGGCCAATACCGATGAAAAAGGAACATGTGAAGACTTCGCTGCAAGTCCAGCGGTGGACAGCTCCATTTTTGCTGTTTTTTTATCGATATATATGAAGAAAAATATATATAGCTCCAACTTATATTCCATAAGATATTAAAAGAAAGGCGTTGTAACGGTCTGTGTTTTGGGGGAAGAATGACACAGCTCTCTTTAGTAAAATATGCTTTCCTGCTAAAAAAAAAACAAAAAAAAACATTATTTGTTCTCTACCAGAATATGACTACGTTCTTTGAACCATTTATAATTTAAAAAAATAAAGTTCAAAGATCAGAAGGAGTTAATGAAGTAACGCGAGTGTTATAGAAGACTGGGATTAAGCTGACTAAAAAGAAAATATCATGTCAAATAATGTAGTAACAGCGTAGTCATATCCCTATTGTCATTTGAAAAGCTTAGAATAGTAACAGATACTATTTTCCTCGGCCTTTGTTCAAAGGGTTTTATGGCTTTACCTGGTCGGGTCCGCCAGACCCTAGAATCCTCTTCAACCGATATTTCATTTCATACATTTCAATGAATTGGAAAATATCAACATTTTTCACATATTCCTGTGATCTTTTACTATTAGTAATAGTTCTACAAATAAAATCAATTAAAAAATAAAATAAAAAAAACAACAGCATGAAGGCAATTGAAAATAGAGTGGAACATGGATAATTCGAAATCGTCTTTAATTCGAATATTTCTCTCGGTCCCTAGAATTTAGGGCATAAACAATGTAAAAAAAATCGTGGTTAATTCGAATAAAATTTTGGTTAATTCGAATTTTTTACGAGTCTGAGCATCCAGTGGACAGAGAGGCGGTCGATCTCAAATCTTGTGAAGATATTCTCCCCTCGGGTAAGAAGGATCTAGGGGTTCCGGGACAAGAAGTGTGGCTGTCTCATAGTCTAGTTCTTGGACTCTATAGTTCTTGGAGTCTAGTTCTAGGAGTTCTGCAAAGTGGTGGGTCGCGCTTCCTCCCTTCCAGGGGTTGTAGTTACATACACCATCCTGTCGTTTATCCTAGAATTCCCTCCCACCATCCCTCTCATCTTCATTTCTTAATCAGTTATAAATCATTCCTTGATCTGTTGTATTGTTTATGCCTTGAATTTCTGGTGTACAGTGCAGTTCTGCGAGTTGTTGATTTAAGATGTCGATGCCAAGAAGTTATAAATCTTTCACGTTGTTAGAGAAAATATCTGCGATAAAAGTAGTTTGAAAAGAAATAAAGAAAAAATCTGAAATTGCCAAGGACTCTGGAATCCAAACACTTTACCAACTTACCTGAAAAATAATGAAAAAATTCTTGCCCATGAAAATTACTTTTTTTTTCAAAACAATAGACTTTTATTTTTAGTTTTTTGATAAATTATTTATTACTTTTGTACGTAATCATCAATTCATCAAATGTTTGTTTTCCATTAAATACATTTTTTTTTTCAAATTAAAAAATGTAAAAATATAAAATTCGATTTTTTAGCCCTTTATTTTCAAAAACTTTTGTAATTCGAATTTTGGATAATTCGAACTTTTTTATCGGTCCCTAGGGGCTCGAATTATCCGAGTTCTACTGCATTCAAAAGACGTCATCGAATCTCTTTCTCTTGGCAAGCTATATTTCTAACAATGAATTGTTTTTCTTATTTTACCTAATCTGTTTTATTGTCTAATACATTATCCAACTATAAGAAATTAAAAAATAACAAGGAATAAAAACAGACAAAAAGAATTGTTCGAATAAACGAAATTAATTACTTCAAAGTTTAAGCACTTATTTCTCCGATTGACATCACCTAATCCAAAATTGTTTCAGAATATGTTTTGTAGAGAATTTATAAAGCTTTCAAATAATTTCTATCCACTTATCACGATTTCCCAACCGTGTTCGAGATATTAATGAAATTATACGAAGTTCCCAAAACTTTTCATGTCTGTTCATAAAATATTTTATTCTAACCCTTCCTTAACTCCAAAAGTTTAACATGTTAGTTTTGATGAAATTCAAACATGCAAAAAATGTTTTAACTGAATCCCATGATTCAAGGGAACCAAACCAAAAACTTGATTTAACAACTTTTTTTTCGACTTTCTCAGAAACGGTTTATTGCCTTAAAAATGGTTTCATTGGTTTTACTAGCACAAGAAGCCTATAAAACGAGTACTTACAAGCATATGAACTCAAAAACGTAAGCGTTACGATTTTTTTGCGCGAATTTCGCCCCAAACGCCATCTTCCAGTGGGCGGATTTTGCTGGTTAACGAACTTGACCTTTCAAATTGGACTTCGGATTTTTGTACCAAATTTCATCAAAATCGGACCATCAGGGACGCCGGAAATCCGCGAACAGACAAATATATATATATATATATATATATATATATATATATATATATATATATATAATATACAAATTTGAACCACCGTTATTTTCGGTCTCTAGCGAAATTTTCTAGTCGGCACTTCCGGATTGTTTCATGAGATCAACCTTATAAGCGGGGTTCCTCCCTATGAAGGGAGGGAGGAACCGCGCTAAAATACAACATTGTTCTTTTCATAAAGTAAACATGTGAACTACTGTACTATTTTCAAAATAAATAATAGATTTTTCATTATTTTCTCATTTTTTTACCAATGACACCAATAAAAACACATGTATTTTGAGCAAAAACTGGACAACTGAATCCGGGTTTGAAGAAACACAGTTTTCTTTGTTTTACAAAAGTTTTGAAAAACAGAACCCTTCCTTTGCCGAGGTCTTTATATTTATTGAAAACAATGAAAGACACTTGCGCTCATGACTTACATTTTTCCAATGCATGGAGGACAATTTAATTAACATCTAGGCTTTATAAAGAAAATAGTTCGAAAATGAATCTTAATTAATTTATTTCTGGTCGTTTATTTAATTTACTTCAATTGATACATTGCTCGAATCAAACATGGGGAGACTTTTTAAGAGTTATTTTTTGGGATTTTAATGATCGCATCAGTCGGAATGCTTTGGGTCAATTTTGTTATAAGAAATCACAGATTTTTTGCATCAGAAAACATATTAAATATTCAAAAATAAGCAATAATGCAATATTTTGAGAAGTCATATACATATTTAAAGGGGTTGTGACGTGGCTCTAAATGGCCAATCGAGTTCATTGAGGTCTCAAAAAAATTTCATTTTTTCGTTTATTATGGTTAACGACTTAAATAAAAAGATTACAGTGTACCCTAAATTATGCGTTTTGGGGGGTTAGGCTGAAATAAAAAGTACTGAACCCCGTATCAAACCCCGGATTCGGCTTCAGCGACCCCAAAAACATATAGTAAACATGGTCTGCTATCTGGGCCTGTACTTTATTTTTGTGTGTAGCTGTGTAATGATTTGTATCGATGGTAATATAATATTTTTTAATTATATTCATTATTATTTTTAATCTAATATTCTATTGAGGGAAATTTTGACTATTAATTATAATTAGTAATCGACATTTTATTCCTAGGATATTAAGGACCTAAATGCATTTATTAAGGTTCTTAAAAATTTTCGATATTTTGTCTATGATTTTTTTATACTTTTTGCTATTTTGCTCAGCTGCAAATCAATTATAACTTTCTGAATAATGAAACATTATAGAAAATGTTATTAAAAATCATTTGACGCGATGGGAAGGTCTCTGACATGAATACTTTCGAAGTTATGAGCGAAAAAAGTAATTAACAAAACCGTCTTTCGACTTTTTTTTAAACTGTTCCTGGATATTTCCGGTTTACGCATATCCCAATTTTTTTTTATTTTGCGTGCCCCCCCCCCCAACGTTCAACTATAGCTAAGTGTTTACTGATGCGCCCTGAGCTATATAGTGGGATTTCGAAGAGGCCCTCCAAGCAGATAGTTCGCCGTCCTATCTTTAGGCTGTATAAATTTTTATCTAGTTGTATTGCCCCTGAAGATGCATTAGTGAATATGAAACCGGTAGGTCAGTTTTGATAATACTACTACTAAGTAAAAGTGTTTTTATTTTATATATTGAAATGGTGCCTATTGTATTGAAAAAAATTATAGAAAGTTTGGGTCACTTAAGAAAATCACTGGGTCTAAAATATTTCATGTTTATTTTTTCTTGGTACATTCATCTTTGGATGGGTTCTACCGTCTGCACTCTGAAATCAGCGTGTCGCTTACATGAGTAGGCTCTGAAAAACAAATTTAATAATCAGCGGTCGATAATTTGCCGCCTTAACTTGCTCATGCAGAATTTTTCCATGAGGTTATTTATCATGCATTACTGCTTCAGTTGTTTTGATACAATCATGTTTATAGTCTGATATGCAGTTATTTTTTGACACAAGTCTACCCATAATATAAAATGCTGAAGAGAAGACATTTCTCCATACAATACGAATTTCGTTCAGAAACATTATGATTTATTTCACACTCATTATTGGAGAACGAGGACAGCCACAAATGAAGGGTTTGAAAAACGGCTGACGAGGCACTTGTTAGTGAGTAACATCCCTCATTAGTAGATGCTCAGGGCTTGAAACCCCTAGGGGTTGGGGTTTGTTTATTAGGGATTTTCTGGCTACATGGATCTGACATCCTTTTGGCGGCTTCGTCAAAACCTCATCATCAACACGGAGATGGGATCGTCCCGGTAGAGGGTGGACAAATCAAAGTGACACATAATTGGGGCTCAATCGGTCCGTGGATTAGATTTGGTGTGAGTCAGCCCTGGGGGTAAGAAGGGATCGGGTGGGTTAGAGTACACATGGAGGTGGACAGTAGACGTTATGGTTTACACAGAAATGTGTGAAAATAAACAATATTTTATTTTTAATTATTTATTTTTTAATCAGTGATCTTTCTGCATTTTTGGTCTAATATGGCCACGGAATTGTTTACTAAAACCAATTTTTAATGAGAAGAAAATTTACAATCTGAGAAAATTTTCAAATCTTTTCCTGATACCATATACCAATTTCTGTATAATTATTATTAAGTCTACTTACAATTCGCACCAATTTTACAATATAGAAAAGTAAATTAAAAGAAAAAAAATACCTATGCATAAGTGAGAGTAACATAAATTGTAATAAATATGTAGTAATATACCAAAAGGTAAAAATTATATGCTACAAAAATAGAAACATAATACACACATACGAGTTATCTATAGGTTATATCCCTTTTCTAACCAGGATAGGGCTGCCTTTTTTTTTTTTTTTTTTAAAGAAAAACCAGTACCCCATAGTGGGAATTGATCCCACATGTCGGCCGTGAGTATTAAGTGCTCACGCCTTAACACTCACGGCCACCGCTCCTCCTGAGAAAGATTAGATTAAAAGTTATAGGTGTAAGGGGGCACCTACATTGGACCCGATCCGATCCGATAGCCATCGACTGTCAGAAGAAAAACAAACACATGCATCTTAATGAATAATGAAATTAAACATATAAATCCTAAATAAACTTGGAAAAATCAAAATAGATTTTCAAATCATTCAAAAATCATATTATTTCAAATAATCTAATGAATTAATATCAACCCTTAATTACTGGCGTGCTTTTTCTTACATAATTAATGGTGTCGGGTCTCCAGTGACAAAAACTTTAAATTGATTTTTTTGGGTAAAGGAATTTAAATAAATAATAATAAACAATAATATTTATTGAAATACAAAGATTTGAAGGGGAAAAGTGGACTAAACAAATACATTCGGGTCAATATGACCCGACGCCAGTAATTAAGGGTTAATTTACGTTTTGAAAATGTGTCAGTCTGACTTTTCTAAATCTAATCAGGATTCGAATGTTTAATTTCAACGGTATCAGTGCTGATGAAAAATGAAATATTATTTTATGTTTAATTGCAAAAGTTCTTAAATTATTTACACGTAATTTAATAAACAAGGGAAACCAATAATAAAAATCTGGCTAGATAAAGTCGTTCTAGATTTTATTAGCTTTCATTTAAAAAACTATGCATTTAAATCGGTTAGGATTTAGAGGCAGTAGCCTTTTTTGAAACACGAAATGTTTGAGACAACTGTGCGTGGGTTAAGCGCTTAATTTGTGAAAGAAATAATCACTTTAGGGTGAGCAACCCGAAACAACTACTGTACCTCCAGCGTTTTTGGCTAGATTTATTTCCCAATTTTGAAATACACTCCCCGACAAAATTATAGGCCACCCTATATTATGTTAGTTTTTGTCATTATTTAATGTTATATTCAAGCCAAAGCAAATACGTACTGTTCTAATGTCACTGACTTTTGGAAGAGCATGTCTGTAATGAATCCTCATCCTTCTTGCCTAAGGATTACCTGAAATGTAAATATTTAGGCGCGACAATAGAATAGGCCACCCTCTCAGTTTTTATCTAAATCTAGCTCTAGGAACAGTTTTAATGATCATTACATTCATTAATTCAATCAGCGAGTCTAATTAAACCTGATTAAGGAATAACTAGAGGAAAAGTGTTGTCTGAGAGTGAAAAGCACGCGATTAAAACATTGCACGATAAAAATTGGCCAATATCGAAAATCGCTCAAACTTTAAACAGAAGTAGGCATTCCATAAGGAATTTCCTTAGGCTGGGTAATGATTGTGGCCAAAAGAAAAGCATTGGTAGGCCAATGACAATAATGGTCCAAGAACAGCGAGCCATTTTAAAATTTGTGAACAAGCTGGGCTCAGCTCTTCTCCTCTTTCAACAATATGCTGATGTCTATATACTTTTTCGCATCCAATGTAGGTGAACAAAATACTAATTCTGTCTTTCTATAGTATCCTATCCCAGCCCAAACCATATTACCTCCTCCTCATATTTGACGGACACTAAAAAATATTTTTTTCTTTTCGCAAATCATGACAATAATATCGATATCCATCAGGGACATCCACATTAAACTGCTTTTCATCGCTTAAGATAACTTGCTTCCTTCTCTTTCCCCATATGACGTGTTCCGAAGTAAACTTCTTTCTGCTGGCTTTGTGTGCTTTTGAAAAAGGGGGCCTGGGGGGCTTGGACTTCAATTTAAGGAGCTTTAAATGGCGTGCCTTTTGCAAAAGCCCTTGAACATTCCTGATGTTTGTGTTGGACCATTATTGTCATTGGCCTACCAATGCTTTTCTTTTGGCCATAATCATTACCCAGCCTAAGGAAATTCCTTATGAAATGCCTACTTCTATTGAAAGTTCGAGCGATTTTTGATATTATCCAATTTTTATCGTGCAATGTTTTAATCACGTCCTTTTCACTCTCAGACAACACTTTTCCTCTAGTTATTCCTTAATTACTACTCCTCGCTGATTGAATTAATGACATGTAATGATGTCTAAAACTGTTCCTAGAGCAAGATTTAGATAAGAACTGAGTGGGTGGCCTATACTTTTGTCGCGCCTAAATATTCACATTTCAGCAAATCCTTAGGCAAGAATGATCTGGACTCATGGCAGACATGCTCTTCCAAACTTCTGTGACATTAGAACTGTATGTATTTGCTTTGGCTTAAATATAACATTAAATAATGACAAAAACTAACATAATATAGGGTGGCCTATAATTTTGTCGGGGAGTGTACTTAAGCATAAGAACTTATGAAAAAGCTAAAAGCAAGCAATCGTAAATACTCCTTAGATTGTAACATCCAGAGGTAAGCTAGGTGTCGGACGAAGCCCCAAGGCTAAGCTCCGATAACTTAGCCCTCACCGAGGACGTGACTTAGTTAGCTTAGAGGACTTGATATCTCTTGAGTTCTCTGGCGGAGTTACACAGCCTTCCGAACGGTTTGCTCTCAGATTATCCCTTGAAGTTAAACCAAAGTTATCAACGTATTTGCACGTCAAAATCGCAGAAATGTGTAATCGATTCGAAATTTCAGAAGGTGACCTCTAGAAACACTCATCAATATAACAAAATTTGTTTCACCCAAAAGTTATAATCTGCAAAAGAAAATAAATAATACGCAGTCTAATATTAGCTTTTCTTCACACCTTCCAACCTGATAAAAAAATGACCAAAACGTTTCAAATTTTTAAGAAGAACCGACTTTATAACTTTTATTTTTTCTTTTATTGTTTTTTAAACTAACGTAACTTTTATTATATTTGAGCTATTTATTCTATGGTCATTTTACTTTAGTTTTTAACTCTGGTCTCCCTTCAAAACGCATAAATCTTAAAATGCTTTAATCTTCCTACATTATTATTTTATTATCAACGATTTCTTATTTTACCATTAATTGACATCTGCCAATGATCCTAAAGGATAGAGATTAATTAGAGTTAAGATTAATTTATTTATGTCTGGGTGTATTAACATCTTAGCGACATAAGTTTTGTTTGTTCGTCGAAACTTTTTATATGACAGTCCCATTACAAACGAATGGAGGAGAGCATGAACCTTGTAACTTATTTTTTTATGGGCTTCAATGCTTCTTTAAATAATCAGCAACTATATTCAAGAGCGTTTATGTGGCGGAAATGTGCCTTTACAGTCACTGCCACTGGTCCTCTTCAATGCTTATTAAAATTAAAACCCCATTTTTTTTTTTTAATCTTTATTACAAGAAATTATGAAAAAAAAAATTAAAAATAAACATTTCAGTACATTGAGCTTAAATGTGGCTTTTCTCAAAATTATGTATTACAAATCGGGCGATACACTTCATTTCAATTTTCACCCGATTAACTTCAAACTTTAACTTCCTAATATTTGCTGGCAACGTACTTAGGATTCATTTAATTATAACGATTTTTTGACCGATGTTGAATTGTTCACCATTTTCAAAAGAAATAATATTTATTAAAAGTTCTAAGTACTTTACTAGATTTTACATAATTCTTTCAAAATATCTTTATTTTTTCCTCTAAATTAAAAATTACTGCCTGCATACTATCGCCTATAAAAAAAGAGGGGTTCTGTCCGCCAGACACAGCGCCGCCATTTTGTTTTCGAAGAATTAATTTTTTTTTATTTTAATATTTTTTTTCTTTTTTTTTTTTTTTGGATGCTTCAACATCCATATAAATCGTATGACATAATGAATTGAGCCATATTGATTTTTTTATTTTTCGTAAATTCCAGAAAATGACTGATTTTGATCACACAAGGCAGTGATAAAACTTAGGCCCTTAGGTAAAACTTATTTATCTAGACCTTTATATCAGAACTAAATTGAGAGGTTTAAGAGGTTACAAATAAGAAAACAATAGTCCTAAGGTAGTCCCAAAATTTTATTATTTTTTTCGACCATGTTCTCAGGTAACTTATTTATTATTTACTCACTGGTCCTTGTGTAATTAGCAGAGAAGACCTTGATGAAGTTAAGACTGTTACAGTTTTATTACAGTGAATATTTCGTGCAAACGATTCACTCACACAAACAGATGGTTATGCATGGACAAATGTGTTTGTGTGTGTGTTTCTACATTCACATCCTTAATTAACAACTTTTTTTCGGATGAGGAGTCATACTTAAATTATATTCGTCATTATTTGAATAATGTATTTTATTGAAACATAATATTGTCCCTCAACAATAAAAAATAGAAACAGATAATATTTGGCTCGGCCTTTGTTCAGAGGGATTTACGACTTTACCTGGTCGGGTCCGCCAGACCCCAGAATTCTCTTCTACCGATACCTGTTTAGTACGTTTCAATGCATTGAAAAATATCAAAAATTTCACATTTTCTTGTCTTCTTCTACTATAGTAATAATTCTACAAATAAAATCAATTAAAAAATAAAATAAAAACCCGACAGCATAAAGGCAATTGAAAATATTCAAAAGACGTCATCGAATATCTTTCTCTTGGCAAGCTATATTTCTAACAATGAATTGTTTTTCTTATTTTACTTAATCTGTTTTATTGTCAAATACATTATCCAACTATAAGCAATTAAAGAAAAACAAGGAATAAAAACAGACAAAAAGAACCGTTCGAATAAACGAAATCAATTACATCAAAGTTGAAGCACTTATTTCTGCGATTGACATCGCTTATTCAAAACTTTCTTTAGAACCTTTTTTGTAGACCATTTAGTAAGCTTTCGAATGGTAACCTTCCGCTTCCCTAATTTTCAGCCGTTTTCGAGATATTAGTGAAAGTATACGAAGTTCCCAAAACTTTTCATTACTTCTAGCAACAGAAAATTGGTCTCATTTTACCTATCCTGTTTTACACACAAATACATTTTCCTAACATAAGAAATTACAAAAATAAAAAGCAATAAAAACTAAGGGAAAGAGACAAAAATTACAAAAAGAACGAAAAAAACCCATTCATAAGAACTAAACAGACGTATTTGAAGTTTTAAGCACTTATTTCTTCGATTGACATCACCTATTCAAAAATTGTTTCAGAGTCTTTTTTGCAGAGAAATTAGAAAGCTTTCAAATAGTTTCTATCCACTTATCAAAATTTCCCAACCGTGATCGAGATATTAATGAAAGTATGCGAAGTTCCCAAAACTTTTCATGTCTGTTCATAAAATATTTTATTCTAACCGTACCTTAACTCCAAAAGTTCAACATATTAGTCTTCATGAAATCTGAACATGCAGAAAATGTTTCAACTGAATCCCATGATTTTAAGTACGAAAACCAAAAACGTTATTCAGCAACTATTTTTTCAATTTTCTCGAAAACGGTTAAAGCTATCGCCTTAAAAATGGAATCATTCGTTTTCCTAGGCCAAGAAGCCTATAAAACGAGTATTTCCATGCATATGAAGTAAGTGGAACGATTTTTTTCGCGCGACATTCACTTCAAAAACCATGTTCCGGTGGGAGGATTTTGCTGGTTAATGAGCTTGACCTTCAAATTAGACGAAAGATTTTTGTACCAAATTTCATCAAAATCGGACCATTAGGGGGGCCGGAAAACCGCGAACAGACAAATATATATATATATATATATATATATAAATTTGAACCACCGTTATTTTCGGTCTCTAGGTGTTCTGAAACGCAAAATTTTCTAGTCGGCACTTCCGGATTGTTTCATGAGATCAACCTTATAAGCAGGGTTCCTCCCTATGAAGGGGGCGAGGTTAGCTCAGTGGTAGAGCACTGGACTAATAAGCTGGAGGCCTGAGTTCAAATCCCGAGCAAGCACTAAAGATTTTTTCTTCTAGTGTCTTCGTTCATGGGTTGAATTCGGCCTCCCTGACCGTCCCTAGGCCAACCCAGCCTTTAATTAATTTAATTAATAATGGGTACCTTGGGTGCTAATGACTCTAGCAGTCGAAGCGGCCAAGGGGAAAATCAGGCGGCCGGAGCATAGTACTGACCACACTATCTCCCTAGTGTGCCGTATGGTCATGAATCAGATACCTCTATAGTATCTGCCCCTCAGGGCCCTCGTGGCCTGTTACGGGACTGATTTTTTTTTCCCCCTCCCTATGAAGGGAGGGAGGAACCGTGCTAAAAGTCATTTCGTTTAGAAACAGGCAGCCTAAACTAAAGTTTTTGGAGGAAACCTTGTATGTTTAACGATTACTTCTCTCGACGGTCAGCTCTTAAAGAAGTCTCTTTACGAGAACTTATTACAGCTACGTACCGGCAATTACATCAATCTTTCAGCCAACGAGCTGGGAAGTCTTTCGAACATTCGGGAATCAGATAAAAATTTCAAACAACTCCCTCCAGGAGAGTTCAGGCACAAGCCCGGAGGCGGCTATTTCAAAGACACCTTCTTAATAATGTACAACATTGATTGATAGCTGTTCTAGAAACAGGTTGGCCAAGAATACAAACAAACCCTTCCTGTTTCAATTAAATGTTTGTCAGGATGTTACCGTCTTTCTTCACATTCAGTACAGAGGACACTCCTCTTATGACGTCGATTGCTCACAAAAACTATCCTTGAAGATTACGAAAAAGTAGTCGTGTATATATATATATATATATATATATATATATATATATATATATATATTGTGTCTTTGTGTGTGTGTTTGTTTTTATTTGTCGGTTTAGTCTCTACGGTCTACAAACTGATGAGTTATAATAAAAATTTAAAAATAAAAAAACTTATGTAATGTCAAGTTTCTAAAGAAAGTTGTTGCTGTCAGTGATGGGCGATGTACGTAGAAATGAAAATAGTCACAAAAATGTATTATTTGGCCTAAGAGCTGTTAGAAGCTCCTGCCTCCTTCATCAGGAATATTTATGTGTTTATTTATTTGCAACAAAATTATGATTTCTACTAAATGTCAAGTTTGTTAAACTGTTGAATCCACCTATCCCAACACCGCAACTTGTTTATATTGTTAGTATAGCTTACCCAAAGAAGATGTTATTCAACTCAAAAGATCAGATTTTCTATTATATTTTATTCTATTGATTTAGTTTAAAAGATTTAACTATATTTATTAAATATCAATATTGTGCCGTTAAATTTGACATGAATAAATACTAAAATTATTCAAAAATAATTTAAATTTGCAAGGCTCACTTACCAACACCTGGGGTGGTATAATTTATCCGGATAGACCAACGGATAGCCAGGTTGAACCTTCAAGGAGGTATGAAACCCAGGTGATCCAAATAATAAAGAACACAATAAGATAACTCAGAGTTGGTAACTATATTGGAATAAGTATACAGTCAGTTCAAACATAATTAATATTATTTAAATATTGAATAATATAGAAGCACAAATAGATCCTTGGGAAAAGTATAAATATAAATTAAATATAATTAACATTTAGAAATATCACAAATAAATTCCCAATAAAAGAATAAATATATATATATATATATATATATATATATATATATATATATACATATACCTTAAATATAATTAATATCTTGAAATACCACAAATAGATTCGCAATGAAAGAGTAAACACACATATACCAAATATAATCAATATTTAGAAATATCACAAATAAATTCCCACCAAAAGGGTAGGCATATATATATATATTTTAAATATAATTAATATTTAGAAATATCACAAGTAGGTTCCCAGTAAAAGGATTAATATAAATATGTTCAATATAATTAATATTTTGAGAAAGAGCACAAATAGCCTCTCAGTAAAAGTATCGATAGATATACATGTCTGTATATACACCAACTATTATTATTAATCTGGGAAGAAGCAAATATAGACTCTCAATAAAAGCATAAACATATAAACACCAGATATAATCAGTAATCTGGGAAGAAGCAAAAATAGACTCTCGATAAAAGCGTAAATATATATATATATACATTCACCACATATAATTATTAATCTGGGAAGAAGCAAATATAGACTCTCAATAAAAGCATAAACATATAAACATACACCAGATATAATCAGTAATCTGGGAAGAAGCAAAAATAGACTCTCGGTAAAGGTATAAATACATATATATATCAAATATAATATTCAATTTGGGAAAAGACACAATTCTCAACACTCATAAAATTCAATAGTCTGGCCTGGCCAATAACTACTTGTAAATAATATATGACGATAAGACTGAAGTTCATAACTATCCAATACATTGGCATAGAAAACACATATTGAAGAAATATTGAATTGCAACTACATATACAATTCCATAAACTGGCATAGCCACCAATATCAAATTACAACAACACAAAATTTTAGTATTTTGGCATTGCCAATAACTTATTTAGCGATAGTAAACTTAAACTTTTCCCAAATTTTCAAGCTACACACTTCAATATAGTTACTTGCACTCATGGCAGTAATCCAACGACAAAATTTAAATGAGGCCTGGAAATAAATAAAACGTGGAGCCTGGTGTCCAGCAGAAGATAAAAGTGTATGGGTTACTCACACATTTGTCCCACAAATAAGCTCTAGATGCCTACATGGTGTTCCAATCACATGTTCGGCTAAATCGATAAACGGAGAAAACAAATGCCGCCTGCTCGTGCTACTGGATCTTCATTTTCATTATTAAATAAAAGGACGCCTCAGTCCCTCCATAAAAGCTGGAAACCCCATACTTGCAAAAATAACTTTTCTCTGGCACGTGCTTCCTACGCCATCTTATTCCAGACTCCCTTAGCAACCGACGCCTCTCCTAACCAAGGCCTACTGACCACGGGGAAAAAAACAAAAGAATAAAAATTTTAAATTGTATAAGAAAACTGTTACATCCAAAATAGAGAAGAAAATTGACTATCTTTTTTTTTTTGGATAGTAATCATTTAAAAGTAGTGCGAATTCCGAATCGAATATGAAACATAAAAATGTAATCAGTCCAAAGAGGTAGAGAAAGCAGGTTCTCACTCCACGCAGGGCGCCACATCACAATATAATACATTTATATTTTTTCCTACACTTAGTCATTGTCTTATGAGGTCATCCAATTTATCATGTCTAGTTAATAAGCCTTTCATTTCGCTCATGCGCAATTTGCCATAAGGAAGCCCGGTGGCCGTGAGCCTTAAGGCGTGAGCACTTAACACTCCGTGCCAAAGGGTCGTAGGTTCGATTCCCACTAGGGGTGGTGGCTTTTCTTTAGAAAAAAGAAAAGGCATCAGCCCTATCCTGGCTAGAAAAGGTTGAAAACCTGTAGATAACCCGTCTTAAAATTCGTAGTTAATAATAAATGGACGTTAAAATTTAATAATAATAATTTGCCATAAACTTTGGCTGATATCTTGCTCTAGAATCGTTAAAATGCTATAAGAAAAAAAAACCCAAAGTGCAAAGGAGATGAAATCACTTGGAAAAATCCTAAGGAAATATCTTTTATCCCCTATATATATATACACACATATATATATATATATATATATATATATATATATATATATATATATATATTCTAAAACTGAATTCGGGGTCAGGAAAGGACACGGGAGTACAATATTTTCGTGTATGGCTGAAGATGAGCCTATGAGACGAAGTAAATCAGCTGAGACGGTTGGAGTGGCCACAATCCTTCGCATACAAAAGCTCTTTATTCTATAAAAGCACCTCCAGAATCCACTTTCCATATCTCAAAGCTCCCACTCCCATGGCCAACCTATCGGAAAGCGACAAATTCACTCCATTTTTGGGCCTCAACAAAGAACACCGAACTTTTTCCACATTTAATTTTCGATTGCCATTTCCCTTGTTCATTTATCTCTTTATATTGGCCAAACGCAATATTATTTTCTTTTCTTTTTCTTTTTTATTTATGAGCATTCACAACGAAGAAGATTCTCCCCATACAATAATTGTATAATTCGTATTATACTAATTATTATTATACCTACTTCGAATTATACAATAGAAATGATAAACATATACAAGAATAATTATTTCACTAGCCAACGGCCTATAGCTACGTTGAATAGATCGGTTCCCGTTGATTACCGAAGTTAAGCAACGTCGTATCCAACTTCTTCGAAATTGGACGGTAGAGCAATGGACGAAAAATGTACTTATGAATGTATATTTATATATGTTTATTTATTTATTTAATGAAATTACATTCAGTAAAATAATTACATTTGGCAGGTGCTTACATGACAGTTTAAAAATAACGAGCGTATGCCCTCTTGTCTCCTCGGGTGCGAGATGACTAGGGACAGCCGTACCCCACTCCTCAAGCAGCAGCAATACGAAGAACTGGAGCTGGAAAAGGGACGAGAAAACTACAGACACTTGTGGGGAGTAGATAACCTCCGTTATCACTCCCTCGTATTCCTTAAAGCAGATCGCGGGGCCACATCCTGTTCAACCATCCTGCTGGGGAATAGGGATGGTTGGGAGTGCAGGACGGTGCAGGACTGGAGAGCAGGATTAGGGTTTACGGAAAATTTGCGATAAAACTTTGCAAATCGGATGGGGAAAAGGTCTTGTATTTAGAGGAATGTTGAGGTGTTAAGGGAAGATTGAGGAAGATTTTTAAAAGCTGTTTGAAAAATAAATACAAATATCATAAAATAGTCATATTTTTCCCTTAATGAGCAAATAATATAGTTTTGAATTTCTAAGACGGAATTTAATTGCAAGATTCAAACCATTGCTTCCTTAGTCGAAGCTCACAAAAGAAAATTCGTCTTCCTCCAAAACCAATTACGTTTCCCTTGGGTTTAATTGCGCTGCTCCTTCCGAGGAAATTACTGGAATTAGTTGGTTGAAAGAGATGTACAAATTGGGCTGGATTTCATCTTAATCCATTTAAAGCAAATTGATACAAATTAAGAAACAATCGAAACTAAATAAGAATTTATGAGCGTAAGGAACCTTAATAACAAATAGATGATCCCGAATAAATGGATTCGTCATTTAGAATTTATTTATATTCGAGATTTTTATTTTTGTTTTTTATATATTTACTGAATTCTATATATCTATTGAGTTGACACACATAAGCTAAGCCGATTTTCTTATATATCTATTGAGTTGACACACATAAGCTAGGCCGATTTTCTAATATATCTATTGAGTTGACACACATAAGCTAGGCCGATTTTTTATATATCTATTGAGTTGACACACATAAGCTAGGCCGATTTTTTTATATATCTATTGAGTTGACACACATAAGCTAAGCCGATTTTCTTATATATCTATTGAGTTGACACACATAAGCTAGGCCGATTTTCTTATATATCTATTGAGTTGACACACATAAGCTAGGCCGATTTTCTTATATATCTATTGAGTTGACACACTTAAGCTAGGCCGATTTTCTTATATGGTATATCTATTGAGTTGACACACATAAGCTAGGCCGATTTTTTATATATCTATTGAGTTGACACACATAAGCTAGGCCGATTCTTTTGTCATTTTCATGAGAATTTCTCATCTACAGTTTCTCTCTAAGTTTCAATTTTTAATTTTTTTTTTTTATTAAGAGTTTCGCAACGTTTTAATAGCAATATGCAAGTAGATAAATGCCAGCAACTATTCCACTGCGATCCCATAGAAATGCCAGACTCCCAGGGACTACGTCATCTTAGCGCGTTCTCATTAATGTTTGGAATAGAAACAATTATTATTTTGTTTTGTGAAAATTTAAACAAATACTCCTATGAAATTTTAAAGAAAAGCAAAGAGAGTGCAAGAAACTGACGGCGTCGTAAAAGGAAATTACTCATACCACCTTCTCAAGTATCCTTCTAATAAAATTTCTTTTTAATGTGTTTTCTGTTTTTGCTGTCCTGATTGTAGGCTGAATATTGTTTTGTTTTTTTATTAAAAATTCGTTATCGGTCATGACTCTTACAATTCTAAAAGGTTTTCGTTGTGCCCAACCTAATTAGTATCGGAATGTTTGTATAACAAACATGTAATAGTGTTCTTACCATAAAACTTATCTTATGTTAGACATTCTTGCTGATGGCAGCCATCATATTGAACAAATACTTTGATAGCTAAAATATTAATATATTAGGTGAAAATAGCATAACCCTTTAACGGGCACATATCGCTAGCTATGTTGGATTTTTTTTAATTTATATTTGGGAGTCTGGGGGGCTAAATATGAACCCAGGATGTTAAAAAAAAAATTGTATTCATAAATACGAGGTAGGCCGCTTAAGCGGCCCTTGCCCATTCCAGGCATCGGGAATCCCCGATATGCAATGCCGCGATACGTCGTAAAGCCGATTCCAAGTCGCAAAGATCCCGAAAATGAAAATGTTTCATTTGATGGCATTACCCTAAGATTGGAGGCTTAAAAAAAAAAAAAAAAAAAAAAAAAAAAAAAAAAAAAAAAAAAAAAAAATTATAATAATAGTATAATGCTAGCCCACAATATCATTTCTGACAGAATTGAGAAAAACATTTCATTAGGAATGCCAAAATAAGAATTTTTTCCTTCCAGTCTCACGAGAGTAAGGTACTTATGAGACGAATCAATGAATATCATGTAAGCGATATACTCATTTCAATTAAAATCAATTAATTCCTAATCTAGAATGTATAAAAGAATTATTACATACTTTGAAACGATTTCCGGATAAGATGAGTCATCCAGAGAGCCAATAATGCACGTCCAACACTGACACAAGACGGGTGCGGGAATGGGCAAGGACCGCTTAATCGGTCAACTTCGTCATAACTCGGCTCCTCGGGCCCAAGACCTCCAAATACTATTTTTTAGCATACACCGGCATCTAGCAGGAAGCATTGGAACAAATTCCGCCTCACTCGCGTCATTTTTTTAATTTCAACGAGCATCGGCCGCTTAATCGGCCCTTGCCCGTTAAGGGTATAACCTTCACCAAATAAATCTCATACTTATATTCCAATGTTTCTTAAATTTTTGTGTTGTATGTTTTTTTACTTTAGTTGGATAAATGATTTCATTATTTTTGTTCAAGTGAGTTTTTTATAATTAACTTAATACTTAACATTTATTACGTTTAATGTTTTTTTTATAATACTAATTAAATAATACAATTATAGAAAATCTTAATAAATTATAAAGGTACGCTTTTTTCCTTTGTGTGAATTGTTCTCCTACAGTTAAAAGAATTTTTAAAACTTTCTGAGTCATCGTTTCTTCGGCGGATGCACCGACTTCAGATTAAAATGCATATCGCTTGCGCTGCGGAGCAGGAATATATAAATAAAAAAAATTGAATATTATATTAATCATGTTTTTTAATAATTATTATGCTGAAAGTTACCTAATGAAACTCCATTACGAAATAACGAGATAAATCCATTCAGAAAAGATGAAAGAAGTTAAAATATAATGGAATCCCTGTGCTTGGAGCACAGTAATATATCAAAATTAGAAAATAACTTGTAAGCAGTCAGGACTTGATTTGTGGTGTTAATCGTCTGCTTGCGGCATCTACCTGGGCTTAATTTCGCGCCCCTACTTTGGGGAATTCTAACTTAATTCAGACCTCTAATAAAGACATAAAACTGTGGGATTAGGGAGGGGGACACGCTCACTCATACTGAGAGAAATGTACACACCCACACGCATATACACACCCTTACTCACGTGATGGCCTGCCCCACGTGACCAGAGAACATTAATAACACTTGGTCATTTGGGGATTGCTCTCCGTCCAATATATCCTAAATTCTCGAGCATTCGACAACACACTCAAGTTCACCCTGCCCATTTTTTCGCAGAGGTGGAATTTCTGTTTTCTTATTTCAAAAACGCAGTCTGTATATATGTGTGTATATAAATTGTTATTAATAATCTTACTATATTTATTTATCAGATTACTTTATTCAGTTTCTCTTTTCTGATGACTTTCGTTAAATCAAAATGACTCTTATGTGTGCAGGTGTGCGTGTGGGTGTGTTTGTTAAGGCTAGTACACACTGAGACTCAAAGCTGCGCAACATTGTTGCGGGACACTGGGAGCTGTCCCGCAACAATGTTGTGCGTCAGTTTCGGGGCTGCCCCGCAACAAAGAAACGCATCCACACTAGATAGCCAGTTCCCTCGAACATTTCTCAGGAGCTGGCCTCTCAGGTGTTTCTCTATCGTTGTTACTGTTAACTAAAAATCGAAATATGAAAAAACCAAGAAGGTGGTGCTATTGAAAATTGTTCAGAACCAACAATAAAGCGTGCAAACACATTGAGACTTGAAGATAGAATGGGATTTGTCAACTTTATAAGAATTAGGCCTCAAGATTTTGAGAATCTCTCGCAAATGTTTGGACCAAGGGTGTTTAAAAAAGATACAAACTTTAGAAATTAAGTTTCTCCTACCGTAAAACTTGCTACTACTCTTGCAAGAGAAGAATTGTTTACAGTCTTATGTATACTTTTACAATTTACAAGCAAAGTATATCTGCATTTCTTCCAGAAGTGTGTGAGGCTGTGAGGCAATAATTATCGTTTTGAAAACATACATTAATGCAACGAAAACATATTCTTTATTAACATAATAGGCAAGGGCGTATATAGGAAATGAATATCGGGACAGCTGGGAGTATTTAGGGGGGGGGGGCTGAGAGCATTTGGGGTATGGAATACTAGCAATCTAGAACTTGGAATAGTTAACCAACTAAAACGCTATATCACCCAAAACAAATTATTTTTTCTGAACTAAGTAATCTTATTTAATTTATCTTTAAGGTTTTTATGACAGCCCCCTCAGGCCCCTTTACATACACCCATGAAAAGATAAAAATATATTTTTAGCTTTGTCTTTCTTTTATTTTTTATTAATAACTAAAGTATATACTATGTTGATTTCGAGATGGATACATACAATATTAAATTATAATCAGAGCAACATGAGTGCATTTGTAAGTCCTCTATTATCTTTATTATCAATTCAGTCGTCTACATATTGAGTGAAATTGAACTACAAGTCCGTAAGGTGGAACTGCCGGGTACTGACTGTAGACTGGGGATTGCTCCGGAACACGTCCACACTCTTAATACTGCGCAACAATGTATCCGTGAATCCCAACCCAGCGGGACTCAGATTCTTGTATCACCTAGACCCGCAATACACTCCTGATACACGGGGACATGTTGCGCGGCAGAATCCCAACAATCCAGATACAAACGAGATTCAGCTCTGCAACAATGTCGCGCAACATTGTATCCCAGTGTGTTCTAGCCTTTAAGACGACAGGGGCAACAAGTTGTTTTTTTTTTTGTTTTTTTTTACCATGAACCTCCAACAAACAATTTGAAGAATTCGGTAACCACCAAAATGTTTGTCGAAATGTTTATTATATAGGAACGAACCTCGGCATTCATAGTGCTCATCTAAGGGCAAATATGTGCTGGTAAAATAAAGAATTTAGATCCATTAGGAATGGGTGCTTACATGGGAACCAAAATATTAATTGGCTTTTGTATTGGCTTTTATTAACCTAAAACTGTTTAGGTAGCATGCCTTACTAATGAGGAACTTTTTTTATGAAAAAAATATATATATAAATCGGGGCATTAGAAGTTAAGGTTGACTTACAAGAAAGCAAGATTTTTTTATGTGTCAAATTATCAATGATGTCAGCAGATTTCTCCTTTACACAGACCTTCAGAAACCCCTATCGGCGTCATACGACAACTTTTAGAACTAAAGGTTTCCACTTGTTTCCGCAAAGAAAACATGGTATATTGGGAAACGAATCAGGGAATAGTTGGAATTCATCTAAGAACAAATATCAGATTTTTGTAAAAATCTATATTTAGAACCTTTCGCTTTCTTCAGGAATGAATGCCTTGGGGGTGGAAGAATACCAAAAATATATGCTAAGTGACGAACTATATCGCTAACTACCTCCACCTCGTTATAATAAATTGTTCTGGCAAAAGTGAATTCTTTAAACCAATTTCTCCTCCAAGTTTTACTTGAATGCTGCAAGAATTCTAGCGCCCTCTCCTTCCAAACCTAAGATCATGGTTAATCCCTTGAAAACGGTTCAAGGAGAAATAAAGCCTGCTTGGGCCGAGGGAAGCTGACGGCTATTTTAATTGGTTTCTCCCTGGATGTGGAAGGCGAATTGTTTTGCTCGGTGGTTCTATTTCTCTGGACGAGGAACCCACACCCTCGCCCCTAACGCCCGTGGTAGTCATGGAGATCCCTTCGCAAGAGTTGTAATAGATGTGGGACTTATTTCTTTATCCAACCATCTCACGTGCGATATCTTTATTACAGGAGTCGATGATGAAATTTATTGCTCAGAATTCGCTGGTCTCGAATTCATTGGTTTGTATGTGTTTGTTAAAAGCTCTAGAGAGACGTCGATTAGTGGAGACGTCGACCTTGGCCGGGAAGACATAACATGCGAATAAGCAAGAAGATATGCATGTAAGTGCACAATGCTAGTAGTGCAAGGCGCATCACTTTTAGGTTGGACGATGCCTTTTATCGGTGGGCTAATGTTTGTAGCAATATTTTCAGAACGACTTAAATGATCGGACAAAATTTAAATTGCGAATATCTCTAGCCTGAATACCTTCGGGATCATGAGCTGAAGATATTAGCCCACATACTAATCCGTTGCCCTTTGTACAGCAGTCCTGGAAATCACTTCATCAAGAACTACCTTCGACCTGGGAGAGACCAAGAAGCAGTACTCCAATTCTTCACCAGCATCATTACCACCACATGCAGCATTATCTTCTACTTCATCACAGAATTAATGAAGATACGGGCATTCATAATTAACGAATAATTAGAATATTTAATTTTTCCAAGGCTGGTAACCTATAGATAATCCGCACTATAATTCTGTGCCAGTAATAAATAGACTTTAAAATTTTTATTAAATTAAAAAACTTCCAATCTAAGGAACTTCAAAGGTGAATTAGAGGTCTAAAATTATATTTTATCATAGCAATAAAAAAAAAAAAGTTTCGTATATTAAAAATTAATTTTCAGTCTGAACAGCCCAATTCTCGTACCAACCGTATATTCGTTTCACGGCCATTTTTTTTAATACACCCCATTTACTCATAAAGACATCGACTTTGGAGGAAAAAAATGTATCGCACTTTCATGCGGTGGAATATTTATGTACGCGTAAACAAACACATTTTACCTGATTTTCAGCGTTTAGTTTTCCTAATTGCCTAATGAAGGATGTAGATTTGTTTGGATGGAATTTAGGGCACCAAAATTACATTGTGTATTGAATCCCTTTTTCCGACAAACATTTAATTCACACATATGACTCCGGTTGTTTTTTGAAATTATTAAATAAAATAATTTTGAAATGCAGATCACATATAATTGTTAATTCATTGCACCATCAGTAACAGCTCGTTTAGCTTCTTTGTCAGCAAGAAGATTTCAAATGCCCTAGAATCCAGCAGAAACACACAATTACTGTTCTGATGAGCTTAAAAAAAAAGGCATCAACAATAGAGAAGGGGAAATAAGAAGAATAGAATATTCTCCAATAGTTGTTAAAGATCCGCCGGGAATTTGAGTTTTAAAGGTGGGAAAACTTCATAAGAAATCTTATCTTTTTAATTTGGCCCATTCATTAAACACTTTTCCATAAAAAGGAACGAAAAAAAAAGAAAGAAAAAATCCTTTGTTTCTCATTTTCTGATTACAAAAGAATTTTTGAATATTAAGTTCCAGAAGCGCATTGGCTAACTACATTCAAAGGCTTTAATTACAAGGAGATTCTTTCTTAGGGCTACTTCAAAACTTTACTCCAAGAACCTCGTTGACAAATTCTAATGAAATCAAAATTAATTAATTCTAGAGAGTGGAAGTTTTCTCTTTCCCTCCTTAAAGTCGCGGAAAGTCTGGCATTGGCAAGTGTTTTTTTTTAAATCGTTAATTTCCCTTTTGGTGACTCATTGTAAAATCTATTTAATAGAAAATTATACTTTGATAAAATCAAGAAACTGGCAATTATGTAATATTTGTTAGTTCTTTGCCAATTGAATCGATCCATGCAAAAAGAATTTCAGTCCATTTTTTCCCAATATGAGTTCCGATAATTTTTTCGCTAGTTTGAGTAATGAATTCTTTCTATCTAAAGGTAACTTCACATTTCTATGTTAGAAGGACTTCAGTGCAATGCATAGTTAGTTTATTATTCCATGCAGAAGGGGTTTCAGTCTAGTTTTATCAGAACTACTGCTTTTGGACTGAAGCTCTTTTTGCATGGATCGATTCTATTGAGTTTCCTGTAATACGTAATATGTCACTCAGCGCAGCTATCTATCTTAACTTTAAAAATATATTTCAAATAATTTTAAAATTACATATTCCGACACAATAGCCGAACCAAGCATGAAATAATGGACCAATTCGCAGCTCGAAGCCCAAATTTCAAATTATTCTAAGAAATAGCGTAACAAAAAGCATTGCTGATAAAAGAAGAATTATACCACGCCAAAGCAACTTCCTATAGCATAAAATTAGATATAAATAGCCACAGATACATAACTCAAATAAGAGTAGCAAATAAGATGACCCTTTACCTCAGCATCCGCCCTTCAAAGACAAAATAGAAACGACCAAATTATGTACTAACTGTGGACTGGAGGAAGAATACCTGTAGCATCTAGTGTAGCGTTGTCCCGAGTACTCCAACCTCAGAAATATATCGAAACATTTCGGAAGAACACGCCAACAATTCATTAACATACCATTTCTTAACTACCATGAACATCAGTCATATAAATGCCTTTGGCGTCTTTTCAGAAAAAGTGGTGAAGAAAAGAGACAATCGCAACGTCAAGAGGGGTTAATGTAACAAATAGTTAATGGTTTAGCTGTATTTGAGAAGTGTGCTTTATTTTATTTGTTGTTTTACTATTCTTAAATGTATACATTTACCCCGTCCATATTTGTTAAAACAACGTTTAAATACATAAAAATAGAATTAACACTATTATTAAAGAGCAAAAGTATTTGTGATAAATAATTAAATTACTTTTTAATCAAATGTTCTTAAAAGGGGAAACGCGCTAAAATCCAAGATGTATTGTGTTCCTTTATTTTTGAGAGTCCACGAGCACTGATTGCCTGTCCTCATAATAAGCGGTAACTTGCACAAACAGTCCGATTATTGCCTTTGTAGTCTTCACGCGGCTCTTTCATCTTTTCGCGTTGGGCGTGCGAAAATAATTAAGATGATATTAAAAAGTTAATAAATTATTTGGAGTGCTCCTGCCCACCAGTTGCATTTCCCGAAGGTAGGGAATAGGTCACTTATAATGCCTACTTTCTTTACATACTTATTGCCTCAAAGGTATATTTTTTTAAGCCAGTTAAACTAAGTGGACATATGAATATCCACCGCGAAAACATGCGATAAGAAATACTAGTAGATTGCCACAGAATTTGCCGAGACCATCTCTATAACACAAGAATATCTCTTGGGAACGAATAATTGACCAATCATCTTGTCATGCAACATAGACTTCACAGAAAAACTCCTACTTATGGAATCTACAAGACGAAATCAACTAAATATCTTGATGCTATGAACGAATTGATGGAAGATAGCAGATAGTTCATAAACAATGTTGCTTTAATTACTTAAAACTGTATGTTCTTTTTTTAAAACATCTGAAAACCCCGTCGTGCTTAAACTTAATACAGGCATTTTTGAAACTTTATTTCAAAGCAATAAAAAACTTTGCAGGAGCGCACGCGCCAAAGAATAATTTTCCCAATGTCTCTCCATATGGAGGGAACCCGCTTATGATGTCAATCATATGACGCAGCAGGGAGGAGCCAATAAGATATGTCCACGTTTCAGACCCTATATATTATGAAAATACCAATGGTTCAACTGTATACATTTGTCTGTTCGCTCTCATGCTGCCCCAAACATGATCCGATTTTAATGACATTAGCTACATAAATAGGTACATATATTGTCTAATTTAAAAAAGTGAAGTCCATTTACCAGCAGAATCCGTCCACTGGAACAAATTTTTTGGGGAGAAATTGGAGTAATTATAATCGTAGTGCTTCCGATTTTGGATTACTAGAGGTCCAGGTAAACGGTTTATATTTCAAAGTTTATGTTTTATTTTCAAGACCTTTTCTGTAACGGGTTTCGATAAAAGTCGACAGATAACTAGATTGGGAATTTCGGATGTTTTCTTTTTATTTCTAAACCTATTTATAAATCTTAGCAAATTTAAAGCATCTATACAAAAGCTTATTTAATTTCCTACAAAATCGGTTCTTATTCAATTTTTGATCGAGCGATCTTATTCGGAGGAATCGGTGCTTGAAAGGAGCAATACCCTGATTCCGTCAGTTTCCTCTGGTGGCGCCTAAGATCTTTCTTCTCTTTGAGAAATTATTTTACATGTGTTTATGTTTTTCACGAAAGATGAAGATAAAACATTAACTACATATTTGTATACTAAGATGACAAGGTAAACGTGTAAGGATGATGCAGTTCCTCCGAGTTGCAATTTTTTAATGTGTAGTTTCGGTTTAATGATGCATTATTGTATTATATTGCACCTTCCAGAAATGGTTAAAACTAAACATTAAATTCTTTAGTAAAATGTATAACTAAATTCACAGCGAAATCAAAGAATGGTTGGTATTTGCCTAAGAGAAAAACATCAGATCACGTTTTAGCATGCTCTTTTGCACCTTTCTTATGTTCTTTAGGTAGCCACAGATAAGCGTTAGAGACTGACACTTATGCTGAAGAAGGCTCATACAAAGCATGGCGTAATGTTCGCAGAAATAAATAGTCTTTTTGAAAATCTGACGTTTGTATCTCTTAGCCGAATCCCAACCATTCCTTCAATTCTTATTATCTTCATCTTATTATTAATTGCCTGAGGTAACTAAATAAGTAACTAGAGTTTACCTTTTGCATCCCAAGTAAGGTGTGATATTAGGTATAAGATAGAGCTTACCCCCCTCAAGTACACGAAGAGATGAGGGTAATTCCGTTCTAAGGAGAAGGAGGGTGTCACCTAGGTAACCCAGAAGTCTGCGGGGGTGGTGGCGTGCATACCCCGGGGCGTCTTCAATGGGCTCTTTTCCACCAAATACCACTTCCACGAGTCTGCTGCTTTTCAAAGCTCCGAGCGTATTAGCACCCTGCTTCAGATGTGTTGACGGCTCTATTGAGCTTCGCAAGTCTGGGTTTGTCACGTCCCCTGCTTTATGCTAGAAAATGAATTGGAGATTCTTTTTTCAAGTCAACAGCTTTCATTTAGCTGTAGGATATCTTGATACCTGAAGGAAAATGGGCTTAGTGAACGATTAAAGACGCTTGAATTTTATGATTGAAGAAAATGAACGAAGAATGATTATTATGTATTTATTTCTTTTAAATTCCCAAAAATTTATTGAATCAACTTATTATAATCATAAAGAGGGAAGATAAACCTTATGATGGTTTCGAAGCATCAGCCAATGAAAACATAACTTTCAATGGCAGGGCGAATCAACCCGCGGTACATTGTTGCCTATTGAAATAAATTGTGGAAAATAAAACATACTTACTAATAACAAAAATAAAGTTAATAAACAATAAAGTTAATTACATTTTTTTGTTTATTTCATTATTAAGGTTATTATATTTTATTAAATATTTCCGTAGATCTCAAGAAACTCAACAATCTTTGGCTGTCTAAGAGAGGACCATGAATATGTTTTTGGTTTCGAGTGGCTTCTTAGGTTCTGCATTCTGTGAAAATGTGCTTAATGCTATGATAATAAACTCTGCTAAACTGCATTCAGGCCTAGGTTCTCTTTTTAAGAAAAAATCATGAGTGAGATTAGTGTGTGGTAATTCTTATCTTCGAAGGAACCATTTCATCTCGTGTAGTGTCTTGAGATAAGGTTCTCCATGCTGAGTTAGTGGATTTTATCTACCTCTTTTTTTGAAACCATTCTTATAGTCACTTTGAGGTGGTCAAATATTTTAGATGTGCTTCATTATGAGGGTAGGATGTACAAATACGGCCTTCTTTAATTGCTTTTTTTCTGCTAAATCCACTTTATGGCTATCTTTTATTCCATTGTCTTGTGATAAGGTAAGCTATTTACTCAACAAACAAACACATCACAATGTACTGGCTACCAGGGCATGAAGGTTTGGGAAGAAGCTCCCCTCCTGAGTCACATACAACCTTTGCTACAAGACAACCTGAGCTCGACCTATCAATCACACACGATGACTTGACCAATGCAATCAAACAAAATATTTAAAATCATTGGCAAGACAGCTGGACTCGACTAACCGACAATAGAGTTAACCAACCTGTAATACATGCAATAAAGTCTTTACCGTAAAACACCTACTTACGGAATGCAGACGGCGCAAACTAAATATTCCACACGATATGAACGAATTGTTGAGGGACAGCAGCCAGTACATAAACACAATATTCTCCTGCTTATACTACAATAAACTATACAATCTCATTTGAAGACATCTGCTGATTAACTAGTGGCTTTCTGGCACATTACAGACATTTCTATACCTCTGATTATAAGTGAATCATATTTTTAATCACGATGCTGGTTCACATACATCTCGAAAGTGTGAAGTCGCCATAGTAGCGATCACTTATTAATAATAATATTCCGTTGTGGTTAGGAATCCAGCAGAGTAACATGTTAGTTTCTTTCGTAATGTAACCAGTGATGTGGGGTGGGTAAATACCCAGTGGGTAGGTGAATATAAATTGGGTATTTACCCACAGGGAAGGTAAATACCCAAAAAGTGGGTATTTTCAGTTTTTGAGCTTGATACAACTTCTTTGAATATTTTTTGGTGCAAACGAGGACTGAAACTTACCCATTTGATCATAAAAACTTATTGAACATTAATACTTACCCAGTAATATTTTAAAGAAAGTTAAAAGTCGGTCCGGGTATTTACAACTTAATGTATATCTATGAATTTACATGATTACTTTTACAGTGGGGAAGGTTAATTCATTTTAAAAAGGTTTTTATGAAGCCAATTCAATTATTAAGGACTTATTTAAATTTAAAAAAGTCCGACTCGCAGGAACTGCATCACCTTAGCGCGGTCCCGTTCTTATCCGAAGTGCGATTAGTAAAGAAATAGTATCAGCTATCGGTAGGTTTTGATCTTTCGTTAAAAATATGAAATAAAATCTCAAAGAGAAGGAAGCTTAAAGAGCCACATATGGAAACTGACAGTTTTCTAAACGGATGGGACTCTCCCGTCATCGCGACGCTCACTCTAGGAAAACTCTATTACCAATATGATTCTTATTTTCTCAGCTTTAATGAAATACTCATTCCACCGTTAAATAAACTTAAAAAACAAAAGTGAGGTAAACAGTGACAAAAACCCGTCTAATATAACAAAACTAACACTTTCGTCGTGTTAAGCACTTACTTCTCCGACTGATATTGCCTCATCGAAATTTGCTTCAGAATCTTTTTTGTAGAGAATTTAGTAAGCTTTTGAATGGTTATATCGTACTTCCCACGATTTCTTAGCTGTTTTGAAGATATTAAGGGGGAGGGAAAATGGTGCTAATACCTACCGATAGCTGCTATATTCCTTCACTAATCGCACTCGAGATAAGAACGGAACCGCGCTAACATGATGCAGTTCCTGCGGGTTGGGCTTTTTTTTTCAGACAAATTAATGTATTATGTTTATATTATAATATAAATATTATATTTATAAGAAGAGCAAGTCACTTTAATTGCGGTGTAAAATATTGTTGCTAGCTAAATCTAAGTATTATATAAGCCCATAAGGAAAAAAATGGTGCTAATGGCTCAGATTTCGATGCACCATAAAAGAAAAAAAAATCAAGGACAATATACGAAGATTCCGAACCATTTCATGTCGGTTAATAAAATATTTTATTCTAATCCCAATAACGCTACACTTATACACAAATAAATTTTTTTTAGGTACCTATTTAATACGTATAGAATAAGGTTATAATGAGCGATCCGCTGTGGCATACACCAAGTACTACCACCGTCTGGAGTGCAACTAGTATAGACCGGTACGTCAGTACCACTGTGGTATGTAAAGCATAGAGCAGCTGTTCTGATACTGGCAAAAATTAGAAATCCTACATTCCTAAGGTTGTTTGGAGGCTTATCTTTATGACTCTAGAAAGGGATTTACAGATGACGAGGGTACACTGGGAGCTACCTGGGGACAGGGAAAATGCCCCCCACCCTAAGCCTCCTAGCTCCTCACCTTCGAATTCATATGATTTTGTTCAATGAATTTAAAAAAAAGAATTAATAAATAGATAAAAACTGCTGAAAATAGGGATTACCAAAAACAATTCTAAAGAACGAAATCAACACCAGTACAGTTATCTAGATATTCATTGGGCATGTTCGAATTCCAAGATGCCGTTGAAACAAAATATTGTTTCTATTTATACGTATCCTGTTTTATTGACTAATACATTTGTCTACTAAAAGCAATCACAAAAATAACGAGCAGTGAAAAAAACTGTAGGAAACACACAAAAAGATCCGTTCAAATAAACGAAATCACCTATGTTTTAAGCACTTATTTCTCCAAATATGACCATCCCATCGCAAATGTCTTCAAAACATTTTTTGTAGAGAATTTAGGAACCTTTCGAATGGTAATCTTTTGCTTGCCAAGATTCCGAACCGTTTACGTGATATTAATGAAAATATACGAAGTTCCCAAAACTTTTCATGACTAAAAATGAAATATTTTATTTTAATCCTTCCTTTACTCCAAACGTAACCAAATTTTCAACACACTAGTTTTGATAAAATTCAAACATGCAGAAAATGTTTCAACTGAATCCCATGATTCTAAGTACCAAAATCAAAGACAAAAAGAACAGTTCGAATAAGCGAAATCAATTACTTTAAAGTTTTAAGCACTTATTTCTCCGATTGGCATCGCCTAATCAAAACATTCATCAGAACCTTTTTTGTAGAGCATTTAGTAAGCTTTCTAATGGTCTGTTAATAAAATATTTTATTCTAACCCTTCCTTAACTCCAAACGTAACCAAAATGTCAACATATTAGTTTTAATGAAAGTAGAATAGGCAGAAAATGTTTCAACTGAATCCCATGGTTCTAAGTACCCAAACCAAAAACGGGTTAAATTTTCTCAAAAACGGTTAATGCTATCGCCTTGAAAATGGTTTCATTCGTTGGGTTCAAGAGGCATATAAAACGAGTACTTACAAGCTCATAAACTCAAAAACGTAAGCGTTACGATTTTTTTTGCGCGAATTTCGCCCCAAACGCCATCTTCCAGTGGGCGGATTTTGCTGGTTAACAAACTTGACCTTTCAAATTAGACGAAAGATTTTTGTACCAAATTTCATCAAAATCGGACCATTCGTCTGGGAGCTAGAGAGCGAACAGACAAATATATATATATATATATATATATATATATATATATATATATATACAAATTTTAACCGCTATCATTTTCGGTCTCTAGGGGTTCTGAAACGCAAAATTTTCTAGTCGGCACTTCCGGATTGCGTCATGAGATCAACCTTATAAGCGGGGTCCCTCCCTATAGGGGAGGGAGGAACCGCGCTAAAAAGGGCCAAAAACATTTTTGTTTATTTTATGTTTTATAATTGCTTATTATAATAGTTCAAAACCATTTTAAGTTAAGTTTAAGTTTGTGATCCTTGTTAATATTATTTGAAATTATGCTCATACAGTAGTAACATTACAGTAAGCGGAAATCTCACCAGAAATGAAAAGGTAGTAGCTTCTTGATAACAGAATGTTTTGAGTCCGAGTTGGGAAACTAGTTAACATCCTATATCCAATTGTTGAACTTATCATTGCCATTTAGTTAAATGCCCCTTTGATCCACACAGTTCATAAGATATTTAAGAATTACTGAAAACTTTTCTGCAAGAAACCCAGAATCTTCTTTTCAAAAAACGGAGGAAAAACTTGTGCTAACTAAATAGGAGAAATGCATTCAGTTTGGTGTTGGAAACGCACATCTTGCAGCAGACTTGTTGAATTCTTATATCTATTTTGTGTGTGAGTTAGGCAGAAGCATGGGATTGAAATCAGTTGATCCTCGGGAAAACATAGCTGACTGACTATAGAGACCAAGAGGGATTATGGCAAAGATCCTTTGTTTGGGAAGGTCTTGAAGACATTGACAAAGAAAATAATAAAATAAGTCCCATGTTATGGTGGAGAGGCTTAAAAGGTACATGTGTTTTGATCAATGAGTAGGTAACTTAATTTGTGTTTTGAGAAATTGAGATAATTCTAGTCCAAAGTTTTATCTGAGGCTACATATTTGTGAATGTAATACAGTAGTATCAAATTTAAGCAAACAACTTGTTTTATTGGTAGTCCGAAGGTCCATGGCAAATTTTCAGATAATAATTTATTGTGTTTAAACTTTAACTTGTATCTGAGTACTGTGTAGTAAGGTTTCATGACACTGGGGCGCACCGGACCTTCCTTTTGGTGCCAATGACCAAAGCAGTCGAGGCACCCAAATAATAATAAAAAAAAAATATTATTTATTAACCTCTCAGTGATCCTATTTTATAATTTATTAGTGTTTTAATAGTTTCTCAGTGTTGCAATAGCTCTAAACTGGCAAGATCCGTGAAATTTTACAATATTCGATTGCTAAGTCGCAGTTTAGTTAAATATCTTAAATACCCGGGTATTTATGAAATTGGGTATTTACCCTGGGTATAAACCCTGGGTATTTACCCTTAAGAATAAATACCCGGGTATTTTACAACACTGAATGTAACATGTTAGTTTCTTTTGTTAACAAAATGTATTGATCCACCATTGACGGTTTCGGACAAACTGCATCTGTTATAAATATTGTATTTTAATTATTAATAATATCAACTCCTCCATTGTGAGAACATTAAAAACATCGATATTATTCCGTGAAAATGATTGCTCCCAACTGGCCATTTCTCATTCGGCTCTATCGCCATGTTGCTGGCAGATATCGCATGCGGTGTGCGTGCCTGTGTGGTTGCGGTCTGCACAGCTGCTACGCGATTTTACCGGACTTCCAACGTGAAGGGTCGTGGGGATCAATAAGTCTTCCAAGAGATGCAACGCTACCGATGTGTTGCAACGACTTCGTTGCATAGTCATCAGGAATACATTATTATTAAACGAGATACCGTGATGCTTGACATATGATTTGGTAAAAGTGAAGTTTCACGCTCTCCAAACCGATTTCTTTCAAATTTTGTACAATAACGTATTTGGATGCACTAAACACGAATACGTTAAAAAAACCTTAAAGTTATTTAGCACTAAAGTTCACTGTTATGCGGGTTATGAGAGCTAACGTAAACAACTACATTTGTGACAACTTTAAGGCATACATGCTTAGCGTTTCCGCTTGCTATGCTCGCTCAAGAAGATAACGACACCCCAGTCAATTTAACTCGCTAAAATTAATAGAATTCTATTAATTAATTAATTAATTAAGCAAGCGGAAATGCATAGCACGTATGCCCTTAAGCGACAGGTGACGACGGGTGAGGATGCCCTTAAAATTAACAATATTTTTGAATAAATGGTGTATGAACATTTCAAATGAGAGTTCTGTTTCCCAATGTTACATATCTGCGCATGCGCGTGTTTACAAATACGCTGTTGGCGCCTAGATTTATAACCTTCCTAACAGTTAACTTTAGTGCTTAATAACTTCTTTCCTAGTTAAATGCGAAGGTTTTTTTAAACGTATTCGTGTTTAGTGCATTAAAATACATTGTTGTGAAAAGTGTTAAAGAAATAGGTTTGGAGGGCGTGAAACTTCATTTTTACCTATGATTTTCATTTATACTACCCATCTCTTCCCGTAAATCTTAACGAAATTTTATTATTTACCCTTGCAGGCAAGTCTTATGCCGGAAGTACGAAATAATGAATAAATCATATATTTTTGCAAAGAAATTTCACGACAAACTTACCATAATATAAATGACAATTGAACTGCAGGAATGTCAAAATGTAAAAGAACAGACAAATTATGGAGACCATAACACACTGGGGTTCCCCAAACAGTGATTCATGCGCGGAAGGATTTTGTGTTAGCAAGATTGAGGTAAGTTAGGAAAAAGCGATACGCAAAATTTTTGACATTAATCTGAGAGTTCAACATATACTCCCAGAATGTACCTGCAGATAATGCTTAGGCGTTCCACGAGACACGTTTTAACTACTTAGTACTAGAAATCATCTTGCCCCAATATTAAATGAAATTATTTTTAAATCTAATAAACCTCAGATCAAGCTTTTCAAAAGTACTTACAATGTCCACGGAACGCCGCTCATCGAGAAGCTCCCTCCGTCAAGTGCTGCACTCTAGCCGCGTGCACGGGATTGATCCGTCTACCCGCTGCAGTATGAATCTGCAAGAAAAGACAGGTACACAACATAGATTCACCAAGCATACAGAGTGGAGCTTCGGAGTCTTTCTTGCTAAGTTTAACCCTCCAAAATCATGGAGGAGTAAACTTTCAACCCACCCAGACTGAGCAGATATGGAGTTGGCCAGAACCCACAGCCAACCAACAATTTGGATAAGTATCAATCAGATCAGAGAATGCTTAAACATATAATCTTTCAAGACACCAGGTACCTCTCTTAATTTTATTATTTATGAAGATCCAGTAAAACCATTTCAACAGTTCAACCATCATCAGCAGATAGAGATGTGGGTAGGAACATTTTCCGATTTGGAAAATTTTCAGCTATGTTTTTCCGGAAAATTTTCCATTTACAAAAGGCAATTTTTTGGTAAATTTGTTATAGGACATACAGTCCAGGCAACGAATGCTTGAAAACAGCTATAGGTGGAAATTTTTGGAACACAATTTTTGACTTCGTAACTTTGTTTGGGCTGGATAGGAGGTGAACATATCAAAAGTCCTCGCCCCTAGCCTTTAAGCCGGTGGAAGGGGGGGTTTAGAAGGTCCCATTTTTCGGGTTTTCAATACTATATCTCGGAAACCCTGCGTCCTAACGACGTGACTATTCTATAACAAATGAAAGCTGATTAAATTTCCTACAAGTTTTATTCCATAAAGTTTTTCGAGATATCTTTAGTTTTCGAAATATCCGCTCTTGAAAGTCTGTCATTTTGGGAAAAACACTTATGCCGCATATTTTTTCCCCGTTTTGACCGGATAAATCTTCAACGATGTACCAAAATAATAAATGACGGTTTTAGGGTTGTAGAGTATTGCATTCCCTTCAATAATATATATTACTTTGCTATTTTATGCATTTTCCTTCAAACGTAAAAATCATTTCAGTGTTCATCGTGAAATCTGAAATGTAGCGACTAACAGCCCAGGAAACTGAGAGTTATAGGTGGAAATGTTTGGAACACAATTTTTAACTTCATAACTTTGTTTCGGCTAGTTAGGTGGTCAACACATCAAAAGTCCTCACCCGTTGCCTTTGAGCCGGGGGGGAGGGGGGGTTTAGAAGGTCCCATTTTTCGGGTTTTCACTTATATCTCGGAAACCCTGCGTCCTAGCGACATGACCATTCTACAATAAATGAAAGCTTATTAAATTTCCTACAAGTTCTAGTCAATGAAGTTTTTCGAGATATCTTTAGTTCTCAAAATATCCGCTCTTGAAAGTCTGTCATTTTGGGAAAAAACACACTTTTTTCTATTCTCGACCGGATATCTCTTCAACGATGGACACAAAAAATAAATGTCGGTTATGGGGTTGTAGAGCTTTCCATTCGCTTCAATAATATACATTACAATACTATTTTATGTATTTTCTTTCAAACGTTATATACGCACTCACTTGGTCTTAACAAAACCATTGCCAATATAATGGTCAAGATCTTATATAATTGAGTGTGAATAACTGGTCAGAGGCCCAAAATTATTATTTAATTAATGTGTTCGTTGCCTGGACTGATAAATGAGCTATCCATATTCTCTTATATTAGCTAATTTCTGAACCATTTAAACAAAAACTACAGGTTATAATTCAACTTTTTAATCGTGAATAAAATTAAATTTGATTATGTTTTACCTTACAATTGTCATATTTCTTATGTAATAACTCATAAAACCCTATTTCATAATAAAAGAGCACTCTCAGAAAATGAATCGCCCATTTCTCTTAATATTTAATAAACAAGGTTGTAGCGGAAACCAGAAGATGGCTCCACCACTCTGTACTAGATGTAACAGGTTTAAGAAAAGTCGCCTCATGTAAACAACACTAGATTGGAATTTAAAAACACTCTGTCAGGAATAAAGGTTAACCAGCAAAAAAAAAAATAAAAAATAAAAAAAAATAAATAATTGTGTGGACGTTCTACATTTTGTAGAAGTCCACGAAGGCAAAAAAAATATAGGTAAATGCAAATATTGTGATGCAAATAGATTGACAGATTAACACAAGGCGAAGCTGCTATCAGTTTCACAAAATCTTCATTTGACGAGCGATGACAATGTCATCCTTTCAAATTCTGCTTCTTCTTCTGAGCAGAGAGAGAGAGAATGTTGTTTTTGAAACAAAACACAATGTACTTATCAACCAGTAGGCATAGGAACTAAAGTTAAATACCTATATAAAAAAAATAGTCCGACTCGCAGAAACTGCGTCATCTTAGCGCGGCTCCCCTTCATATCTCAAGTGATATTAGCAAAGGAATAGTAGGAGTTATTGGTGGGGTTTGATCTTTAGTGAAAAATATAAAATAAAATCTCGAAGAGAACTTAGATTTAAGGCGCCACAACAGGGAACCGACAGTATCTCGGCTTCGGGACTTCCCCCACCACGAGTATTTGACCAAAACAAGGTAAGAAAATGTGAAACGTTGTTGTAGTGTGCCCAAGAGCGAACGTAGAGAAAATGTGAAACGTTGTTATAGTGTGCCCAACAGCGAACGTAGAGAAAATGTGAAACGTTGTTATAGTGTGTCCTAGAGCGAACGTAGAGAAAATGTGAAACGTCGTTGTAGTGTGCCCAAGAGCGAACGTAGAGAACATGTGAAACGTTGTTATAGTGTGTCCAAGAGCGAACGTAGAGAACATGTGAAACGTTGTTGTAGTGTGCCCAAGAGCGAACGTAGTCTTGGACACATTTTCTTACCTTGCTTTAGTCAAATACTCGTTTTACTGTTAAATGTAATTAAAATGGGAAACAACCAGTTACGTAAAACATTAGGTAAACAGATACAAAAGCCCCTTCAAAAGAGGAAAACTAACAATTGCGAATTTTCAAGTCCTTTTTTTCTCCGATTGACATAACCCCATCAAAAATTACATCAGAAACTTTTTTGTAGAGAATTTAGTAAAATTTTGAATGGTCATTACCTACTTACCCAAGATTTCCCAACCCTTTTCGGGGTGAGCAGCGTCCTCTGAGTCTTCTTCGGTTGTGGAGTAGCCCGCCGCATCTTCTTCGGAGCTGGTGGACACGTTTCGTCTGTGGAACATCCTGCGACGACGTCCTGACCGATGAGGTGCTTCTCAGAGTTGAGGCAATCGGTTGGCTCGTGAACGTTCTGAGATTGTTGAGACTGCAAGTATAACATAAACACAAATGAGTGCGCTGCAAGGACAACGGAACGTAACAACGTCACGCACCTATTCGGCGCCAGCACAAATAGAAAATGATGATTTTAGAAAATATACGAAAATCCCAAAACTTTTCATGCCTGTTAATGAAATATTTTATTTCTACTACTTCCTTAACTCCAAACGGAACCAAAATTTACCTATCATATATTAGTTGAATATCAAACGTCTGGAACAAGTTCCAACTTTATTAATTGTTTCTGAATACCCAAACTGAAAATTAGTTTAGAAAAGTAGGTGTTTCAATGTTTCTCGAAAACGGTTTCATTCGTTTTTCTACGTCAAGAAACCTATAAAACGAATACCTGCAAGCATGAGCGTCATGAGGTCAACCTCATAAGCGGGTTTCCTCCCTATGGAGGGAGGGAGGAACCGCACTAAAAATATGCAAATCAATCAAACAACAAACTAATTGAAAAAACTAAAACTAAAAATATAATATTTTAGCGCGGTTCCTCCCTTGCTTCATAGGGAGGAAACCCGTTTGATCTCAAGACGCAATCCGGAAGTGCTGACTAAAATTTCTCGCTTTAGAAGCCATTAAACTCGAAAATAACGCTGACTCAAATTTGTATATATATCTCACAGGCTCGTAAATGACCCGAATTTGATGAAATTGGGCATCTTTTGTCTAATTTAAAAGCTTAAGTTCGATAACCGTTAAAATCAGTCTATCAAAACATGCGTTTTGGAGCGACATTCGAGTGGGAAAATTCGTATCGCGGACTTTTTAGAGTTAATATGCTTGCAGGTATACGTTTAATAGGTTCTCTAATGAAGAAAAACAAATGAAACCATTTTAGGGCGATATGTTAAATGTTCGTTAAGTATGGAGTGAATGACGTATTATATCCATTACTTACACTCACTAGGAAAACATATATCTTTATGGTGGCTGCAAGGACATGAAAACCTTGGACTGAGCACGACTGCTGACTAGCATGCCAAACTGCGACCCAGGAAGACACTTACCCACCTTATGAACTTTACTAAAAAGACATAACAACAATTAACCGAAATACCATACATCAGAAGTGGCAACATGATTGGAATAATATGACTGAAAACAAATTGGGACAAATCAAACACATACTTACTGACTGGCCATCCGCTTACCGAAATTCCCGAAGGGAAGAAATAGTTCTAGCAAGGCTGCGAATAGGCCACACAGCATGACTCACGAATACTTAATGAATAATACTGAAATACCAAAATGTCGGATTTGCAATACAGAACTAACAGTTAAACATATATTAATCGACTGCCTTCTTATAACGAACTTGGACATACCACGGGACATTACTGCCCTACTTACTGACAGTAGCCACCATATTGACGACATACTTACACATTTAAAAAACGTAAACCTGTACGACAAAATATAAAAATCTGATAATTCTTTTATTTAAAATTTAATAATTTTATCATTTATCTCATATTTCAATTGTTGAATTTTTTTTTCTATTTATTATATTTTTTTTATTATTATTATTTTTTAATATGTAAATAGTAATACAGTATACTTAACTGGCGTAGGATAACAACATATCTATGAACAGCATATAGCTACAAAGTTACTCGATGCAGTTCACCTCAAAGTGGTGCATCTTTAAGCAAAATAAATAAATAAATAATGACGTATTAGAAAAAAAAAATTATTAGCATACATGAAATGTTTTGGAATCTTTTTATGTTACCCTAATATCTTGAAAACGGTTGGAAAATTATGGTAACTGGAACATAACCATTGGAAGGGTTACTACATTCTTGAACATAGAAAAAACGTTTCTAAAGTAATTTTCGATGGTGCGATGTCTATCGGAGAAATAAGTTCTTAAACTTCTATATTGTTAGTAATGTTCATTTCAACGGGGTTTTGTCACCGTTTACCTAACGTTTTAACTGCATTTAATAGCGCGAACGAGAGAATGTGGGAGAGTCATTTTCGCTTAGGATACTGTGAGTATACAGTTGTGGTGCCTTAAACCTCCTTCTCTTGGAGATTCTACTCCTTTACTAATGACTCTAGGGATAAGAACGGAACCGCCCTAAGATGACGCAGTTCCTGCGAGTTTGACTTTTTATGGTAATTCAGCTTTATAATGAAATGTGTCATTATTAGAAAAATGCCTTTTATGTTTTTGTAGAGAAGAGAAATATGCAGTTACATTAAAATATATTTTGATTTCATTTCGGATATATTCATTTAGCAAAGAAAATATTTTGTCCGATGTGGTATTTTTTAATTAATTACTGAAATATTATATATGCATAAGAGTTCTTAAAGAGTTATTATATTTTAACTTTTCAGCTACATATATACATGATTAAAAATTTATAAATCACATTTCTATGCTTTGTTCATTATAATTTTGCTTATTATTTTAGTTGGAAGGGGGAAAACTCAAAAGGGTGTTGACTGACAAAAATACTCTAGTGTTCCTTACTTGTAGTCTCTAACAATGAAAGTTTAATCTACAATAACGCTAACATTTAGTGGCCCGGAAAATTTACCAGAAAATTTTCCGATTCAAAATTTTCCGGAAAACCCACATCTCTATCAGCAGCTCATCATTTCCATATTCAAAATTTTACTAACCCAATAACCACTAGAATGTTCCTGAGTTTGGCCTTTACCCCCCATTCAAGTTATGCATAAGAAAAATAAATTCTGATTTTAAGTTACCATCTATACAAATCTCTGCAGTCCTTATACCGCCATATAAAAAAATGGTAGATAGACCACAAACATACACACATACTCCTCAATAAGAAATTATGTACTTATGGATTACAATAACTTTAGTATTTTATTTTATATATTTCAGTTAGTGCCTACGATTGATTTGACTACCCACTTTGTACAATCTTTTACATTTTCTTCAAATGAATAAAGTAAATAATTCTGTAAAAACGCGATGCCCAATAAAATAAAATAAGTAAATACACTTCATTCTGCTAATTAGTTCTTATTATCTAAATCCAAGTGTTTTTTTTTCTTTTTTTACGGCGCATCGACAAATCGTGGCCATTAGCGCCGACGTCCAGGAATTCTCTCAGCGAGCCCTGAGATGAGAAAATTTCTGGCGCCGGTGGGGATCGAACCCACCATCTCCCGCTTATGAATCTAGCGTGCTAGCCACTAGACCACGGGAGACCCCTCCTAGTGTTATATACTTTTCTTCTAGGGTTATTTATTTATTTTGTTGACCGATGCACCACTGTTCTTCTATGGTTTACAAATAGTATTAATATTTCGGTAATGTAAAACAGACTTTATTAACATTTGAATTGGTATTTGTCATTTAGGACTTTGGTGATTCATTCGGGTTCCAAATATTAACAGACTATTTTAGTAACCGAAATTTGGAACAATCTATTGTTATGACTGATTTTTTAATCCGTCTGATATGATACCCGCTTATATTTTCTTCCAGAGTTCGGCGTAACATTGTTCTCTATTACATATACAGCTGTAGTAATTCTCATATTACAGCTTTTTCCCAATAGTGTGCAATGCATACTATGCATAGATTAACCAAAAATAAATAAATTGAAATATACTATTATAAATAAATAAAACATAAAATCTAAAAAATTTTAAAGAAATTAAGGAGTCTACTGGTTCCATACCCATTCCATACGTCCTGCGGGTCTGACAACCCCCACCCTGGGATGTAGAACCCCTACCTGTACTGTCCCTCCTCCGAATTCTCCGGACATTAATTACCCCCTCCCCCCCGTTGGGTCTGTAATTGGCGCCATAAATTTTGGCGGGAAGGAAGCCCACGTGGCAAGCAGACGAAGGGGTTCGCTTGTCCAACTACCTTTGTAATTCTCCGACCTGTAACCACTTGTCTACCTTCCAGGATTTACTCTTCCAAGGTCTCGAACTGTTTTTAACAGCTTTTGGATAATTAGTCCTAATTAGTTTCTAAACTGTTTAATTTAGTTTTCATTTACCTTACACCTGACTCAATTAAACTTATTTTGTTCTTTCACTCAAACTTCATGTAAATTAATTATTCGTGGGCTACGAAGAGATGTACGAAACCAGACGTGGTATATTCTTTCAGCATCAGCAGGCTCAGAAACGTTGCTGGGCTAGTGGGGAACAACCTACCGAAGAATATAATGCCTGAAGTACTTGACGGATCAAGACACAAAAATAGTTTTAGATGGAGTGACATTGTGGCTGTTGATCCCCGGTCCTTATTGGGGGTAAGGAACAGAGGTATTGGATGGGTTTGGAGGCCGAGCGAGTAGTAGATTCGATTATTTTAGGAAATATGTAACTCATTAATAATATTATTTTATTAAGATATCAAAACTAAAAAGCTGTCTCAGATGCCACAAAAGTAAATCAATTAATTGACGAACGTGGAAGTCTCAAATTTTAATTTAACAATTCAACTAAAGCATTTATTATTTAAAGATTCAGAAGGCACTCTTTTTATTCGAAAACATCCTTAACGCAGGATGTGCATAACTTATCAAGACTTACTTAACGCCGAATTGCTAAAGAATGTTATGTGATCTACATAAATGCAGATATGTATACATTGAGATGTATAATGAATCAACATAAATGGGTTTGTTATTTTATATTTGTGAACTATCACAAACCTAAATCATTATTTTTTTTTTAGTTTTGTTTTGGAGAAAACCCCGACAATTGAAGGATTATTTTTTTTATTATTTGTTTTCAACAAAAACGTTTCAGGTCTTACCACGTGGTAAGACTGTACATCTGTTCTTACCTAAGGAGATGATGATTCGAGACCTGCCTGCGGCTGGTTGATTTTTTTTCATCTATGAGCCCGCTGAACCCTATACGTAGCCCGGCGCTTATAATCTAGATGCAGATGCGCTGTGAATTGTGAAGAGAAGAAAAAAAAAGTTTCTCATCAAATGGACACCCAGTGTTGTTTCGAGGAAGTAAATGTAATGACACAATTATGATTTGATTCCTTAGGAAACCCCCATTCCCGATTGGCCCTAAGTTGCATATTTTTATGACATATCCTTCTATTTAATTGAGCACTAAACATACCAAGTTTCGTTGAAATATAAACGAAATTTCGATCCTTTGAGGCATATTAACAATTTGGGTCCGGACAAAATCCTCTCTCCAGATTGAACAATTTTGTTCCACTATTTCCCAATCGTTGGCATTATAATAATCGCCATTGAGGCAGTATAATTGGAAGTATTTTTCCCCAACATGGATAATAAAATTACGATACGGATATTATCGGATAGTTTATCCAGCATCAGAAAATATATAGTATTTTAACATTCGCCTAGTATTGACATGCCACACAAAGCAGCAATAAAGCATAGCATATGCTAAACTCAACTTCAATATTCATTTTCTAAGCTAATTCAATCAGCCTCCTCCAAAACCTCAACTCAAACCTAACCATGATTGAATTCCTCACCTTCTCACCACTCCCATAGAGTCCCTTTGGATTCATTTAAATAATTCCGTATTAAACATGGAGAGCACTGGTCCTGACAGGCCTACTCGAAGATTGCGCGGCTAGAGAGATATGAGGGCGGCAGAAATTACATCAATTATGCGATGGGGGAAGCGCTTTGCGGCCCGCAAAACCCTAGAGAGAATCATCCCTGCGACCAAGATGTCGTCGGCAGCACGACATGACTACCCTTCGTCTTTCTCAATGACAGCCAGCCCTGATGAGAATGCGCGCAAATTGGAGCTTAAACAATACCGTCAGCTCGTTTTCCATACAACCAGAGCACAGGAAATGTGAATTCAGCGGGGTATTCCAACATGATGAGTTCTTACTTATGGCTTTATAAGTTGTCTTCTGACGGTAATTCAGTCAACACTTACCTTTTGTGTCTCGACATTGTAGGAAATAAATATGGTTAAAGTAGTTATACATGAAAGTCTAAGTATCAGATTTTATGTAAAGGGTACACCGATAAACAGTGCTTATTATTTATCGATGTTATGAAATAAGATTATTTAGACCTGTGTTTTTGAGGTAGGTGAGTACAGTGTTTATGTACCTGTTATCGTTGCCTAAAAGTTCCTGTAGATCGTTCGGTTGGTTAGAATGTCAGATCGTCGGGAGATGATTGACGATAAATTCTCTGCTACATACCGTCCCTACCATGTCAAACTATCGAATATGCAAATCGGCGCAAACTAGAGAACGAACATATTCTATTCATTGAAAAGTAATATATAGAAAAATAGTCTTATTCGATACTTTATTTAAGGCATTAAAGGCTATCCTAAAGGGGTAAGAATTGTGACAACTAAGGACAAGCCACAATCCAAATGCAACGTTTTGAATCCGAAAAACGAGTTTTTGCATATTCGATAGTTTTTGCATATTTGATAGTTTTTGCATATTCGATAGTTTTTGCATATTCGATAGTTTGACATGGTAGGGACGACCTTCTTCATCTGCCTGATGAATATGTTGCGGAAATGAACGTTAATTTGGCAATAGGTTAATTGAGTCTGTTCGTATTTGCATTGCAGGTTGAAACCGTTCACACAGAGGTGCCTTTAGCAGACCAAGACAGCGCTTCTTCAGTTGGCCGTACTCATTAATAATTTCTGTTGAGGTCTATCTTCGATATTCTTGTATTTTCATTCTTATGCTCTTAGTGATGCTACCGTCACTGTAACTTTAAGTGTATCATTTCGCATACTCTTTACGGACGAGTCTTTTGCATAAGTCCTAGGCATCCACTGGCAATTTTCTGTCGTGAAAATATTATTCTTTATTTCCAATGCAAGTCTACACACTTACACCTAAACAATCGCAGCCCTTAAAAAGCTTCAATATGTTCTATTTTCGCTGGAACACGATAGTCGGTCGCGGGAGGCATCTCATGAGCAGTCATGGACATACACATACTGTGCGAGTTAATTCGTAAGTCTGCAGACGGGCTTTGCTACTTTGGTCATTTTCTTTTCTAATTTTCCCGCAGTTTTTTTTTTTACATATCTGTCCACAAAATGTTATTGATGGCTCAATTATTTTTTAAAATTCGTCAAAACTACAAGATTTGTCATACTGTAAAACGAGAAAAACTTCTCAAGGTAAAACAAACCCCCACACATTAAATCACATAAATCTTGAAACATTTAGTAAAACTGCTCTTTCAATGATCTTTGACTTATTATTGGATGAATGCTTTAACAGCGATATTTGCATTGTTTATTTCTTACTTGAAGCGAAAGAGCGACCATGCAGGAAGGAAAGCAGGCAGGGAGGGTGAGACAGAAAGAAAGTTCGTGAGGGAGTGAGACGGACAGATGTAGTGAGATAGAAAGTGAGTGAGCGAGAGAAAAAGGAAAAATGAGAGACAGAGAGAAAGATAGAGGAGATATCTGTAGAAAAAATACAGTGTTGTAGAGCAACACTGTTGCAAACCCAGTGAACCCTAAGACATGATATCTATTTCCACTTTTAGTGAGGTAGACATGTCCACAGCGAACATGAAACGCTGATCAGCCCATTTATATACAGCCTCCGTGTAATCCTCGCTCCCTCTCCATCACTCTACATCTGACGCTATTCTGGAAATTTCATCCCTTCGGGGAGTCATAATTTTCATCCTGCTCTCTGCAATAAAGTTTTTATAGCCATTGTCTTGCAACATATTTACATGCCTGATGTAGGAAATTCATGAAATTCCTAGTTCTTGTTCCTTCTTATTGAAGTCATAATTTCCGAAACTCGAGTAGCTCAGAGCTTTATAAGCTATGCTTTTTGGGTGTAAAAAATATATGTATGTAAAGAGCTAAGCTTGTCCACACGCACTAATATATATACTGCAGGAACTGCGTTAACTAAAAACATTCCTCAGTCAAAGACCACAATATACATAAAATGTTTTACTATATTATATTTTAATTATTTGAGCTGTTAAAATAGGCACTGTTTAAATATTTGTTATATTTTATATTACAAATTAATTTTAAACTGTAAGAAATAATTCTTTACATATACTAGAGGTAGTACGTGAATGGTAAGAGAACAAGTACAGCAATTGTGGCGATTTTACCAAATTGATACTTCATTAAAAAAATAATTAAAATCTGCATCTAGTTGCTCAATGTGTAAGATTACAGTATGCGAGGTATTTATATATCCATCGGCAATAGTTTTTCTCCAAATTACCTAATAAATGATAGCTTTTAATGTTCTGACATGAATCGCCTGATTGTTAATTCAAACTCAACAAATCTCCAACCTGACACGATGGAAAGCTTTTCTATCGATTTCAGATAAACTAATCCAAATACTGGTCTTAGATAGGACAACACTATTGACCTGGACATGATGACAACAATTAGGTAATGTTTAAACCGTTTTTTCTTACAAGCAGTTATAGCTTTCACGTGCATGCTTCGAACATGGACCTCGAATAAACTGAAATTATTATTATTTTCAGCTGGAGCTACAACGATCAGTGACCGATTTCTCAGCATCGGTTATTCGGACCTTAGTTCTAGATGTGCTCCTTACTCGTTTTGGAATTTCTGTGCATGCGATTTTTTTTTTTTTTTTTTTTTTTTTGCTGGTTTACCATTATTCCTGACAGAGTGTTTTTTAATTCCAATCTAGTGTTGTTTACATGAGGCGCGACTTTTCTTAAACCTGTTACATCTAGTACAGAGTGGTGGAGCCTTTTTTTTTTTTTTTTTTTTTTTACTACAGCGTACCTGGCGCTAATGACCTAGATGTAGATGCGCCGTAAAAAAAAAAAAAAAAAAAAACTACAGCGTACCACTTGGATGGTCTCGAAATAAATTGAGGTTGTTCTGGAATGGTAAATCAACATTTACTACAATTTCGGTGATTGTATCAAAATGAGTAAAAAAAAAAAAAAATGAACGCGAGGTTGGCGAAAACAATTTTGTTTTTTTCCCAACTGTCTTAAGAATGATTTTCTTTTTCTTTTTTTTTCTGCACTGAAATTGTAGTTGTTTTTTTTTTTTTTTTTTTTTTTTTTTTTTTTTTTTTTTTTTTTTTTATTCGATAGGGGGTCAACATTCAGAGCAGATAATTTAGATTAATGCCACTTTTAGGGGACCACTTGGATTCCCCAAAATTCGAGCAAGAAACTTTCTGGGTGGACAACACATGCTTACCCAGCTAAACCCTTTCTAAAATTCTTTAGAAACTATTTTAAGAACATCTCTTACCCATACATAACAATAACACATTGTTATATCGCATAATGCAATCCCAAATCATCATATATATATATATATATATATATATATATATATATATATATATATATATATATAAACACGCATTTTAATTAAAATGGTGTCATATTCGGGGATTCTTAGGTAGGAACGATGAAAATTTATAAAAAATCTTTTAAAATGGTTTTCATGTGTCCAACCTGAGTAGCTACATTCCTTTGGTATTCGGTGAAATTGTTTTTTGCAGAAGATATTTGTTTGGACTAGAACACCACAAAGAAAACAACACCTATATACTTCCCCTATCCATAAAACAGAAAACTCAATAGGCAGTCAATAACCTTTACTGTTCGGCTTCTAGAGGGGGAATATAATAATAAAACCATCCCTCCTTTCAGGAGTATCTATTTGCCCTGTGGAGAATCTAGTTTCGGGGGGAGGGGATAGGGCGAGGTTATGAATGGCTGATCAGGCAATTTATATACAGAAGCCACCCTATGACCGATCTCTGGTGACTGTATTTAGGCTGATACCTGCATCACTGATGGCTTCCAGAGGTCTACAACCTTTCATGTTAATATTAGTAGAGTATAATGACTTAGTCAGGGCTGAATTATAAGCAGATTTCTCTCGGCAAAGATAACTTCCACTGCTATAAAGATAAACTATCCATTTTCTGAATAAAGTATATTTTCTACTAGCTGTTCGCGTGGAATAGTGACTTTGAGCAGCATTTTTTGGATATCTCTTGGTATATTTTGGATTATAAACACCGTTGTTTGGGTATTTAAAAACATCTGCTTTACAGAAATGACTATACAGGATATTAGACGTATAGCCATCGGGGATCAAGCATAGAGGCTGCTAGGATTGATAACAAGTGACAGAGCCACATAAAGCTGACTTTGCGAACAGCTAATACTTTGATCCACACCCACAAATTTTAGCTTCTTACCTTGGGCTTTATTAATCGTCACCGCGAAACATAGGCTCATTGGAAACTGGAATCGTTTGGAAAATATGATGACCAGTTGTTTTAATATAGATAGAAAGAATAGATTGATACAGATTAGTTTATCAAATGTTCTACGTGATTATTTACTTTTTTATTTATAAATCGATTCGCATAAAACAAACACTAGATGTTAAATGAAGCTTACCACAATATATTATTGAATACCTCATCTAAATCTGATAACCGTTTCTGAGATTAGTGTGCACAGACAAAAATCCTAACAATCATTGTTTTGGATGCTATTGCTTTGATAATGGGCCCCAATGATATCTTCCATGTACAGACAACGATCCGTTACCTTTTTATTATATGTATAGATAATAAAATGTTTAATTATTTGTTTGAAGAGATACACAGCGAAAATGATCCGCGCCCAAATAAATTATTTAAAATAATAATGTATCAGTAGGCAATTATTAAAATTAGATTAAAAAAATATTGAATTAAAAACGTAGGAGAAGTGTATAGTATAGTAGCGATGTGTGTGCTCACGTCTATTAGCAGCACCACAAGTTACGTAGTGCTTGTAAGTTGTGTCTTTTTATAATATGTTAGTAAGTGTTTTTATGTTTCTTTTTTTGTTCTTAACCCGTAAGTACTTATTTTCTGTCTGGTTAAATTTTAATAATGTTCACCTTAATGAAGGCTGCATAAGCTCGTAGGTTGGTAGGATTTATTCCTGGTAGAGCTTGGATAAAAGAGCGTCGTGCTTTAATATTTCGCTAGAGTACTCGAAAGTCTTATTCATGAACGTCATTACCCATAGGCGATGTTTTCTGTGCAGTATGACGAAACTTTCATTATCCTAATGAAAAAGTGTCAGTTTTCAACTTGGTTTGACAGTTCGCCCAGTTATAGCCTTTTAACATATACTGTGTGCACTCTATTGAAAGTTTACAACACGATCTTTTTTTTTTTTTTATCGTTCTGAAGGGTGTATTCAACCGCGGGAGGTCATGGGCACCCAACGAAAGGAAGGAACCTCTTAAATAAATCTTAAATACATTTTTTAATTTTATTACATAGAAAATGAATAATTGAATTAAAGAAGAAAAAGGAAAAAAAATTAAACAAAACAAAAAAAAATCTATAAGCCTCCAGCCCACACCGCGGAAAGGGCACCGTCCGAGCCCAGAACCACCGCGACACCGCTGCACTGCTCTCTTTGTAAAAATGCTTTAACAGGGGAAACTTAATCATGCAAGGCTCTACTGGGAGTTGTGCTCGCCCCCTCCCCCGGGCGGGCGTCCACAATCTCCAGAGCCCGGGACTGTGACAGTCCAGAGAGTACAGCGATGTCACGGCAGGACCGAACCCGGCGGAACCCAGGCCACGGATAGGGAGAGAAGCTGCGCCTCACCGAAGAAAGATAGCAGATATTGCTGTTTCACATTTACAGAACTAGATTATTAAAAAAAAATTATGCATTTTAAAGGGTATTCATTGAGGAATCAATTGAATATACTATATTTTATTTGTTGTTTAGGGAGAAACAAATAAATAAAATTAATAAGGTGAGGTGAGAAGAACGATCCGAAGTAGAGGAGCAGAGGACAGCCCGAGGACCCAGCACTAGCTCTCTCTTGGAGTCTATGATGAGACTCTTACAGGCATGAGTCGTGGGATGTGCTGGGTTTACATAGCATGGCTTCCTTAGTACCCACCACATCCCACCATGGCTGGGACCGTTCTGGTCTAGAGGCCGATTCAAACTAATTTTATATTGAGATCCAAATTACTAAAGCTATAATTTACCGAATAAACCTGTTGATTTAAGGAAGTTTATTAATTTTGTTAAATTTGTCGAATCATCGCCTAGAATATCATCAATTGTTGTCCCTAGTTGATTTTGTTGTCTTTCCATGGCGTAGGATTGGCAATCTAGAAGAATATGTTTTACTGTTATTACTGTCCCACAAACTTCACACATCGGTGGATCACTTTTTGACATCAGATATGAGTGAGTAACTTTCGTGTGGCCTATACGAAGACGGGTTATAACAACTTCCTCCCTTCTCGTCCGGCGCACCGATGACCTCCACGATGTTTTCCGTTTTGTGCATATTGCAAAATCATTTGATGTGATGCTGGAAATAAGAACCCCTTCCTTAATAGCCCTCTTTGCTAAAAAATTGACTTCCTCATTTTCTTTTATACCGGAGTGAATCCAGCAGAATGTAACTTTGCATTTATTTTTATTGAGAGATGCTAGAGAAGTGAATATATCTAAAACTACTGGGTGCCTAGATTGGGAATTTTTTAATGCTAGAAGGGCGGAAAGGGAATCGGAGAAAACTGCTAATTGAGAATTTGGAGTAGTTACTGTATGGAGAGCTTTGGATATGGCAACTAGTTCCGCGGTGAAGATGGATGCTTCAGGAGGTAAAGAGAACATTCCTGAACCACTGTCGGACAAAAATGCTGCACCAACACCATCATCGCTTTTAGAACCGTCGGTAAAAACTATAGAAGAGGATGGAATCTCGCTGCGGATCTTATTATATTCATGAGAAAAGATTTGTTGAATCGTGTGCTTCTTGAGAAATTTAGTTAAGGTAAGATTCAGTCTGATAGGTGGCAGAGTCCAAGGTGCCTCAGAATAAAGACATTCTGGTAGGATGGAAGAGCTATCTGCCAGATGTAGGCTTTCAAAAAGATCGTGGATTTTTGTTGTGAAAGGTTTTCTTCTATTCGAATAATTTTGTATACTATTGACGTCCGAAAAACATTCATTAAGTGGATGGGAGGGATTGGCTTTTATGGATACAAAATAATTCAGAGAAAGCTGATTTATGCGTGTTTCAAGGGGATGTTCTCCAGATTCCGCGTAGAGACTAAGTACAGGGCTGGAACGGAAAGCTCCGGTAGCAATTCTAATGCCAGAATTGTGAATTGTGTCTAACATTTGTAGAGTTTTCGGAGTGGCAGAGCCATAGGCCATGCATCCATTGTCTAACTTGGATCTGATTAGGCTTCGATAAAGCATGAGCATACTTGTGCGGTCACCACCCCAAGAGGTATTTGCTAACATTTTAAGTATGTTTAATGACTGAAAACATTTATTTTTTAAAGTTTTTAGATGGAAGCACCAATTTAGATTACGGTCAAAGATGAGACCCAAAAATTCAGCATTTTGATTAGACTTAATTAAAATGTTATTTATGTAGAGTGAAGGTAGATTGTCGACTTTACGAGGTGCAAACAAGACGGATACGGTCTTTGTAGAGGAGATCTCAAACCCATGCTCATTGAACCATTTATTTATTGCATTTAAAGCAGACTGCATTTTATTCTGAAGATTTTCTGTGCTTCGATCAGATGAATATAAAACGAGATCATCAGCATAGAGCATACCTTCTACCGGAGGTTCTATGATCTGTAGGACATGATTGATAGCGACGGAGAAGAGAAGAGGACTCATGACGCTTCCCTGCGGTACACCGTTTGCTTGAATAAATTCTTCAGACAGTACTGTTCCGTTTCGAATTTGATATGATCGGTTTCTTAAAAAATTCTGGATAAATATTAGAACATAACCACGTATTCCGATTTCGTTCAAACAATCTAAAATGTATCTTCTCCAAACGGTGTCAAACGCATTTTTAATGTCCACAAAAACAGCTAGTAGTTTTCTCTTTTTCCTAAAAGCTTCTCTAATTTCTACCTCAAGCTTTACCATGTTGTCCCGCGTGCTTCTACCTCGTCGAAAACCACTCTGCCACTTAGCCTGCAAACCTTTACTTTCCAAATACCAGTGCAGGTTATTGACTATTATTTTTTCAAATAGTTTGCACAGGGAACTCGTTAATGAAATTACTCTGTAACTCGATGCAAGGAAAGGGGGTTGGTTCTTTTTGGGGATCGGAATCGAAATTGATTTGGTCCATAGCTCGGGAATTATACCGGTCTGAAAAATTTTATTAAAATATTTTAATATAATGATTTTATTTTCCAGTGTTAGATGTTTTATCATTCCATTGCAAATATTATCCGGACCGGGAGAGGAATCTTTGCGAGTTTTGAGGGCTTCTTCAAGTTCTATGTACGAAATGGGGAGATTTAAAGGGTCAAGAGGATCTTTGTGTATATATATATTGGTTGTGATTCTTTTGCTTGCTTGATCTGAAGGAACTGTGGACTGTAATTTGAATCGGAGGAAATGGTTTCATAAAATCGGCCGAGATGGTTGGCTATTTGGAGAGTATCTGTTAGAATTTCGGTTGGTGTTTTTATATGATTGAGAGGATGATTGCTACTTTTGTAACGGCCTATTATTTTTCTGACTGTATTCCAAATTTCTGTGGGGGGCGTGTGTATATTAATATTAGAGACGAAATCTCTCCAGCAATCTCTCTTTCGTGTCCTAATTATAAACCTTGCTTGTTTTCTGCTGTTAATGTATTCTTCTAAATGCATAGAACACGGATGTTTCTTCAATTTTCTAAGACATTTTTTCCTTTTCTTAACAGCAGAAGCACAATCTTCGTTCCACCATGGAACTAGGACTCTACTACTATGAGGTTTTGTTTTTGAAATGGCCATCTCAGCTGAGGATAATATTACGGTATTAATTTCGTGTGTTAAAGTGTTTATACAGCCGCTATTCATATTTAAACGAGTAAGATCGGTATTGGTTTTATATTTGTCCCAATCGGCTTCATTCAACTTCCAGCGGGGTAAACGCAACTGGGGAGAAGAATGTCTTCCCAGAAAATTGATTAGAATTGGAAAATGGTCCGACCCATAAAGGTCGTCCATGGTGGACCAAGTGCATCTAGAAAGAAGGACAGGGCTAACTAACGAAAGGTCGATGAAAGATAGAGTTCCTGTAGAGCTGCAAAGATGGGTCGGCGAAGAATCATTCAAGACACCTAATTGAGATGAGTTAAGAAAAGACTCAACAATACGCCCTCTGGTATCTGTTGTATCTTAAAACCAAACACCACTATGACTGTTAAAGTCCCCAAGTAAGAAAAGTGGAGATGGAAGTTGAGCAACAAGATCTGTTAATTGGTTCTCATTAAAAGGTTGTCCTGGAGGTAAATAAATGGAGCATAATGTGAATGACTGGTGAGAGTATATCCGTACAGCCACAACTTGCAAATCCGACACCAATGGAACCTCAGTGCAAGGAATATCATGACTAACTAACACACTAACACCACCACTAGCAATAAGTCCATGACAATAATCTTTTCGGAAGTGACTAAACCCACTAAGATTGAAATTGCTATCTTCCTTCAGATGCGTCTCCTGCAGACAAATTAACGGACAACATTTTTCCTTTATTATTGATAATAGATCTGCTTTATGATAATTTAAACCATTAATGTTCCATTGCAGAATGGTCATGGAGTGTGCTTGGAAGAGTTTAATATAAATGTATTATCTGAAAATCGCGGAAAAATGTGAAAATCAATATTTATACGCGATTTAGCTAAAATAGCAAAGCTTTGGAGATTTAAAATTTTTATGATTCTAGCAATATTGAAGTAATTATTTCGAATTATGTTCATTAATAAATTTATATAGGAAATTATTTCAAGTACATTTTTATAAACAAAATATGTTAACTCTAATATGACTATTGTATTATGTGCTTGTAAAAATAAATTTTTGGGAAAGAGTTCTAGAGACGAAATAGTAGTAAGTATTTGGGAGTACATATTTAGCACTATTGTGTAAGGAAAAGGAAAAACACATTGAACTGATGTTGGATATTGGGAAGACATAACCGTGTGTTTTTGTTTAATAAATAAATAAATAATTATTATAATGGCGATGTTCATTTTTTTGTTGTTTTGTTTTTGTATTTATTACGAATTATGGGATTGGAATCCCCGTCATCCTCAAGAGAGGATGTTGGAGAGCCACATGACGAAGGAGTAGAATTCTGGGAAGGAGGTCTAGTCCTTTTATCTCCTATTTTCGGAAGGGGTAGTTGGCTTGATTGAGAAATATTCTGTTTGGTCGGGAATTATTGATATTTCCAATGTGTTTGATAATTTTTGGTTAGAAGGAATTTTAGATTTATTTTTATTTTCAGTTTTATTTTTAACTAATTGGGGAGATTTATTACCTATTGATGATTCTAAAAAATTAATTTTTTCAGCAAGAGATTGTACTAGACATGTCAGTTTTTCGAATTGCTCTAGGAGTATATTTTTAGTTGGTAATGCTGAGGCGACCTCCGAGTAACTATGAGAGGTACTAGGATGAACCTGTACTCTAGGCTGGAGGGATTTATCTGCTTGAAAATAAGATACTTTATGCTTCCTTCTATATTCCTCTATCTGTTTTTCCTTTTTATTTATCGGACATGAGGAAAACCAGGCCGGATGGGGACCCGTACAATGGAGGCACTTCGCCTCACATTCTCCCTCGTGCTTTGCCAATCCACATCGACCGCACAGGGAAACTGGTTCTATGCACTGACGTCTTCCGTGCCGATATCCATAACAATTAAAACATTAGAGGTCTATAATACGGAATGACTCGTACACTTAAAAAATCTAAATCTATCTTTTCAGGTAGATCAGACCGATTAAATGTCAGAATGATAGATGGAGTTGGAATTTTTGATCCGTTTATAGTTTTGAATATTGTCTTAACTTCGACTACATTTTGTTTGGCTAATTCTTCCTTAAGCTCATCTTCTGTACAATGAAGGAATTCATCGCAAGTGATGACTCCTTTGGAAAAATTTAGTGATCTGTGTAAGGAGAATTTTATATTATAATTTTCATAAGATTTAATTTTTCCGAGATTAATAAAATCTTTTTCGTTTGAAATTTCTAAAATTATTATACCTGATTTCAAAAATTTAACATTTATTTGAGGACCAAGACTTTTAATGAATCTACAAATTTTAAAAGGGCTGAAATCGCGAAAGGTTTTCTTTTCTCTATTAGGGGCTAAGGTCATAACAAGAAATTTTTTTGTCCACCGACCGGGTGGTAACTCAAATTTAAAGCAATTTATTGAAGAAACCCCGGGATCCGGGGGTTTAGGTTCTATAATTATATTATTTTCCATATCCATGGAGTAAGATGTACTTTATATTAACAGCACTAAAATAAATTAAATATAAATACAAGAAAAAATAATAAAAAGTCCGTCATGCAGGAGCTGCATAACTAAGCACTTTCCTCAGAATTTGGGTAGTTTAGACTGCTTTCCAGAACAATTTGCTTGAAATATCCTACATAAATAAAATAAAAACATGAATAGTTCTCTTTTAAATTTGTAATGAGTAACTGATCAATTATTAATTTGCTTCCAGAGTTATGTTTACACATGGTACCTATTACACTACGTAATAAATACAAAAACCTCATATTATCGTATTTTGATCTAACGCAGGAACAGGATACAGTCACTCTAGAGGTAAAAAGCGCTCCTTGCGGCGGCTTTGTGAACCTACGTCTGACGGGCTTTTCTATTGAAATATATTACAAATTAAACCCCCGCCTCCCGATTGACCGATTCAGCTCATTTTTACAACACTTCTTTCTCATGAGATACCCACGACGTATACCGCGTTTCGCTACAATACAGCAGAAATTACGACCGGTATGAGTATATTAGGAATTTGGGTCCGGAGTAAACCCCCTCCCCCTTCTAATGAACCAATTTAGTTTATTTTTACAACACATATTTACCTGTAGATTACCACTACGAATACCGAGTTTCGTCGAAATATACCAAAAATCACGGCTGGTAGTGGCGAATTGGTATTGTGGGTCCGGAGTAAACCCCCCCTCCTAATGAACCGATTTAGTTTAGTTTTACAACACATATTTACCTGTGGATTACCACTACGAATACCGAGTTTCGTCGAAACATACCAAAACTCACGGCTGGTAGTGGCGAATTGGTATTGTGGGTCCGGAGTAAACCCCCCCCCCTTCTAATGAACCGATTTAGTTCATTTTTATATCTCACTTTTCTCTCTATATTACCACTACGAATACCAAGTTTCGTTGAAATATAACAAATATTACGGCTGACATAGTCAAATTAGTGTTTTGGGTTCGGGGTAAACCCCCCCTTCCGGTGGACCGACTTTGGTGGTTAACGAACTCGTTCAATCGTTTGCTAATTGAATGCTATATACCAAGTTCCGTGACAAAACAAAAACTCTGGCCGCTATCGTGTTAACAGACACATATATATATATATATATATATATATATATATATATATATATATGCATATATATATATATATATATATATATATATATATAAATTTTAACGGGGGTCATTTTCGGTGTCTACTAGGTAGGATCGATAAAGATTTGAAGAAATTTTTCAAAAATTCCGTCATGAGTCCAACCTCAATAGCACTTTCCTTCGGAGGAAAGTGCTAATATAAAAAGAAAAATAATTGTTTATAATGTAAAGTCTACTCCCTGAGTGAAGAAACAATTTAAGGCAGCCTCCTGTCCCAACAATGTAGCCGGCTCCTCCTCTAGCTTCAGGTTAGCAAACTTCAATATTAAATATCTTCCCTCATAGGCTATTACTAGGTGAAAAAACTACATAAACTTGATCTGAACACTTAAATGAAACTATTCTGAAAATATTAAAAGAAATTTAAAGAAAAAACCACTTAAAATTGAAAAAAAAGAACCACTGAAAATTAGCAAGCGTCACTAGCAAACAGGGCCAAACAGCTGTGGAACACGATCTTTAACGATGGACAATAAGAGTGCAGAAATTTCCACTGTACTTTTTATTGAAAATCGTTTCCAGGGACTCTGCCGACCCTAGGAACAAGGCTCGGCAGAGAAGGGACCAATGAATTGAGTTAAAATGGGGCTAAGTCACTTATATGTTTGTCAATAAAATATATAGTGGAAATTTCTGGACTCTTATTTACCACAGTGAACTTCAATTTCCACCATCCAACAATTGCTACACAACAATTCGATTTTTTTTTCTAGCTCCATTAGTGTGCAAGAGTTCCAATTTGACCCACTTGGAATAAAGGAAGACCCATTTGAAACCACGTCATATAACCTTATATTGTACTTTATAACAAGGAGGGGCAACCTTTGACATGTTGTGGGTCAAATGTTAGTATGCAAATACGTTAGTTGGCCGCGTAAATGGTTTAAAACAAAATAACATCGGATTTTAAAGTAGTGTTCATAAGGTTTCATTCAAGGATAGACATGAGACATGAAATAATACGACAATGTTATTGTAATACAATTTATTAAAATAACAAAATGATATGAAAAAAAATAGCTACAATATTATAATTAAATCGTGAGATTTGGAATTATTACAAGCTAAGAGAGCTAAATAGCGACACGAAATCAATGAGACGCTCGGCTGGCTCGCTCACTTGATTCCGCAGGAGTTAGCGACAAACCCCATCTCTATCTTCCTCATTAGGGGTGATTGTAAGTAAGTAGTGTAATATTTTTTTAATTGGACTTTTGGAAATGTCTCTCGGAAAGGACCAAATCTTACAGATGCTTTATAGCATATACCATCAAGTAGTGCCCCTAAAATTATTAGAGTGTAATTGGAAGGGTCCCTGGGCTAATCCCTAAATTTGTACCTTTCTCCCGTCGTATTTATGTTAATGCTTCCCCTAGTGAGTGATATATTCCGGAAGACGACACTCCTGACGTGTATCTGCGCGGACGGATATCTATTTGCCAGGTGGAGGAACTAGTCCCTCAGGGGATGGTGGAGATATGAAATGTTGATCAGGCAATTTATATACAGCAATCCGGAGCCCCCTCCTCCATTCCCTATCCTGAAACGTTTAGGGACTACGCCCTCTACCCATTCCAGGTGACATGGTAATACGTCCAGGGACAATATACTCAAAAATCAATGAAAACGCCACTACGAATATAAAAAATATATTCTCTTTTAATTACACTCATAATAAAACAATTATTTTTTTTTTCATTGCAAAGGTACAACAAATTGCGCTTAATAATGCCAACTGTAGAACCTTGGTAGACACATAAATGGTTTCCAGGCTGCACATTTGACAAACTTACCTGACTCACTCGTACTGAATATAAAATCGGTAAAGCTCGGAATACGCTAAAATTAGATTATTGTTTACTTAAACTTTATGTTTGGACATCATTTTAGCGCGCTTCCTTCCATCCTATATGGGCGGTCGCAAATAACTGTGTGCATGTATTTATCTCTGCTACCAGCCATAAAAAGAATCCCATTTTTGATGAATTTTTGGGAGAAATCCTTTATCATTTTCAAAACATCAACTGTGCCAAGTCATAGAATTCTCCCGCTAGAACACTTTTTTCTGCGAAATTTGCGTTAATGAAAACTTTTCACAGAAGTGTCTGCGTCCACAGGGATTTCAGATAAACTTTTTATAGGTTTTCCGCTTTAAAAAAATTGCAAAAAGCTAGATTTATAGTTTCTGGAACTCACATATTACAGATTTACATCGAAATTATTTTCTACATTTTTCCAAATTAAGTAGGATTTATAGATTTTAGTTACTTTTGAAGAAAAATGAAGTTAGTTACTTTTAAAATGAAGTTTCTCCAATTATAGGGGTCAAATTAAACTACAATAATCTTGGAGCACCTTTATAAACACGTTATTATATCAACATTTTGTAAAAATATTCATACATGAATGAAAAAAAAAAAAGTCCGACTCGCAGGAACTGCCTCATCTTAGCGCGGTTCCGTTCTTATCCCTAGTCTAATTTCGAAAGATTAAAATAGAAGCAGTTATTATTTTGTTGAGAGGAGATCGTTGACCGTTGATGATGCAAGGTAGGGATTGTCCGGGTTAGGTCACTGCTACTTAATAATACATACCCCATATGTGTAGGTATGTGGGCATATATATGTACATATGTGTGCGTGTATATGTGTATGTGTATATGCATATATATAAATATATATATATTATATATGTATATATATATATATATATATATATATATATATATATATATTTACATAGATATGTGCATATATTAGTGTTAAATATGTCCTACTTGTATTTACAGCCCTGATGAAGGCTTGAAGTTCAAGCCGAAACGTCGGCACAATAAAACCATTTTTACGATAAAATGTAGTTTTATTAAGTAGCAGTGACCGAACCCTGACAGTTATATTTTGGTTCCACCAGTCTTGAAAGGTAGGATTTACAATCTGACCTGGAAGGGTCGGCAACACAAGAAACCGTCCCGCTAGTTGCAAGGTCTTGGAATCTTGGAAATCTATATTTCTAACAATAAATTGTTTTTGTTATTTTACTTAACCTGTTTTATTTTCGAATACATTATCCAACTATAAGCAATTAAAAAATAACAAGGAATAAAATACAGGCGAAAAGAACACTTTGAATAAGCGAAATCAATTACTTTAAAGCTTTAAGCTCTTATTTCTCCGATTGACATCGCCTAATCAAAACTTTCATTAGAACCTTTTATGTAGAGCATTTAATAAGCTTTCTAATGGTATTCTTCCGTTTACCAAAATTCTCAACAGTTTTCGAGATATTAAAGAAAGTTCCCAAAATTTATATTATTTCTAGCAACAGAAAATTGGCCTCATTTTTCATATCCTGTTTTACACACAAAATTTTCGCAACATAAGAAATTACAAAACTAAAAAGCAATAAAAAACGAAGGGAAAGAGACAAAAATTACAACAAGAACGACAAAAACCCGTTCATAAGAACAAAACAGACGTATTTGAAGTTTTAAGCACTTATTTCTCCGATTGACATAACCTAATCAAAAATAGTTTTAGAATCTTTTTTGTAGAGAATTTAGTAAGTTTTGTAGTAGATTTCAAATAGTTTCTATCCACTTACCACGATTTCCCAACCGTGTTCGAGATATTAATGAAAGTATACGAACTTCCCAAAACTTTTCATGTCTGTTCATAAAATATTTTATTCTAACCCTTCCTTAACTCCAAACGTAACAAAACTTTCAACATATTAGTTTTAATGAAAGTAGAACATGCAGATAAAGTTTCAACTGAATCCCATGATTCTAAGTACCCAAACCAAAAACGGTATTCAAAAAATATTTTTCCAATTTTCTCAAAAACGGTTAAAGCTATCGCCTTGAAAATGGTTTCATTCGTTTTCCTAGCCCAGGAATCATATAAAACGAGTACTTAGAAGCTTATGAACTCAAAAACGTAAGCGTTACGATTTTTTTTGCGCGAATTTCGCCCCAAACGCCATCTTCCGGTAGGCGGATTTCGCTGGTTAACGAACTTGACCTTTCAAATTGGACGACGGATTTTTGTACCAAATTTCATCAAAATCGGACCATTCGTCTTCGAGCTAGAGAGCGAACAGACAAATATATATATATATATATATATATATATATATATATATATATATATATATAAATAAATATATACATATATATATATATACAAATTTGAACCACCATCATTTTCGGTCTCTAGGGGTTCTGAAACGCAAAATTTTCTAGTCGGCACTTCCGGATTGTTTCATTGTATCAACCTTATAAGCGGGGTTCCTCCCTATGGGGGAGGGAGGAACCGCGCTAAAACACAACTGATATTTATATTCCACCCATGAAGAAAATCTTGAGGTATTGAAGTATAATGAATCGTAAGACTACTTCAAGCGCATCTTAATGCTGGGACAGAGACTGGTTTTTATGTAAATACGCTCTTATACTGCTCATACTAATGATAATTTCACTTTACAATATTACGCTGATTCCCATTGAATCACTTTATCTTTAATTCACTTATGATTCAATTTATCTTTGTTAATGAAAAAAAAAAAATCAGTCCCGTAACAGGCCACGAGGGCCCTGAGGGGCAGATACTATAGAGGTATCTGATTCATGACCATACGGCACACTAGGGAGATAGTGTGGTCAGTACTATGCTCCGGCCGCCTGATTTTCCCCTTGGCTGCTTCGACTGCTAGAGTCATTAGCACCAACCAAGGTACCCATTATTAAATTAATTAAAGGCTGGGTTGGCCTAGGGACGGTCAGGGAGGCCGAATTCAACCCATGAGCGAAGACACTGGAAGAAAAAATCTTTAGTGCTTGCTCGGGATTTGAACTCAGGCCTCCAGCTTATTAGTCCAGTGCTCTACCACTGAGCTAATCTCGCCCCACTTTGTTAATGAAAGAGAATTGAATTTCTTACGAAGCAGAGGATTTATGGTGTAAAAAAATGATATTAGGCTTTAGGAGTTCTCTAGAAACACTAGATTCTCTAGAAACAGATCTAGGCACCGGTAGTGTTCAGGTGTACGCACACTGTTATGTATATTACACGAGGAATTACACGATTTTTACCCTCTCATAATTTTGAACCTGTTAAAAATAAATTTCTGAAATTTTACACAGGTATTATACTAATATATGTGCGTAAAATTGGAAGGTTTCAGAATTATAGTTTTTCTAAGATCTAGGCGATGGAACATCGGAATTTATACGACTCGCTGACCCATTTATCAAAATTATTAGGAACCCGAAAAGCTGAAGACATTATAATAATAATAGACATTAGGGTGTTATTAAAGGCGAAAAATCTGAAAATTGGCGTTAGACAGCCGCTACCAGGGTTGTGCTCGTTTTGTACTTGTTGTTCCGTCGGAAACCCATCATGTAATGTACAGCTGAAAAAAAAATAAAGTAAAATTTTGTTGTATTATATACAATACAACAAACTCATTCATGATTTTTTTTATTATTATATAGATTATTTCAAGCAAATTACAAGCAAAGTTTACACTGAGTCCGTGGCGGAAGTTTTTATTAACAAAAATCTTAAATTTGAAGAATATCTGCCAGAGGGGGGGGGGTCAGTAAAACCAAAATTAACGTAGTAAATATTAAATTCAGTTCTACATGTTTCACTCCTTTGTAGGTGCTACTTCCGGAGACAAAATACTCAGTACATCCCAATAGTTCAAAGGCGATTCATCCCTTACGATGTTGAGCACTGAGGCTACTTCGTATGGCGTCAATCAGTTGAGAGTTGTCTTTCGATTCTAAATCGAATCTAAAAAATAGGTAGACTTCCAGAAAAAGTTCCTTTCATTTTCTCTTTTCAGCAAACCCATGGTGGAGAGGAAATCGAGGGCCTCCTCGTAGAAGGGTTGAATTTAGAGTCGACAGAGCGTTAAATAAAGCCACTTATCACCTACCAGCACGCTGTCTGCGAGCTAACTGATACCGAGGGCCACTATCCGATTTACACACTACCACAATTTTTCTTCTTCCTACACATGAATGAATGAATGAATATGGGTAGCATTCCATTGATTTTTTTTATTTCTCAAATCGTTAAGAATCAAGTATTAATACATCTTTACATTCGTGTAGATTGGACTCCTTTTCAGTAGATAAGATAAACTAACAACGAAACTAGTTTGGATTAATAATGCTTTTTGAGTCCGGAATGTCAAAATACAATAACAAAATAGGCAGATGTGTCAATAAAAACAAACCTAGAAGTAACGTACATTTATTTTTTGCACATACATTGGACCTCAATATTTCTATTCTGTCTATAAATTACATGAAATCAATTTGTTTCATTATATATTTCCTTCTTATGCAATAGAGACAACAAATCCAGTCATAAAAGAATTTCTCTTCAAATGGTGATCTTTTAATGTTTTCTATTTTGTTTTTTTTATTGTGTGTTTGAAGGCATATCAACTATTGGGCTATAAAAGCGGGGGTATCTCCTGATTGCCACCCGTGCCAACAGCGTGTCGTCGGTCACCCATTCAGCTACTGGCCAAGCCTCACGTTTCTTAAATTCGGTGATTAATGGGAATGAGTGCATTCTAAGTGGCTATGGTTCTTTTATTGTTTTTGAGTATTTCTAGTTCTCCTCAATTTAAAGCATAGACTTTTAATGAAAACAATGTCATATTTTGGATCAAGGATATGATTTTGAAAGGACAAACGCTCAAGACGTCTTTAATTCCAATTCAGTCATAAAACAACAATTCTACCTATAAAAACCTGAGGATTAGACTTTCGGATAAAAGTCTTCCTCAAGATCATGGATTCAGGCATTTGTATAAGAGGCCTATCCCTGAGTAATTGATTCCTTTGAAATTGAGACGACCGAGGAATCCCTTAGAAAACGTTCGCCTCAAAGCATCCTCCTTGATGGATCTCCAATTCTAGAACCGTCCATTGAGGAGAGACTCCAGGGCCATGCCGTTCTGCAAATCCAATTTGTACACTGGGCTCGGCTCTGTGTAAACAGAGGATCCCATCAAGCCAGTGGGTTTACACAGCTTAGAGTTTACACTCCGTGTCTTCTTAGGAGGAGAAGGCTTTCGGATCTTGAGGAGACATAAAAATATATATATACAAATACCTTTTCATGGGTTGTAATCTCAGTATTCTCTCAACCTGTTAATGTTAAAATCCGCATAATTTCTGACACAATCATATTTTTCCCTACTATTAATGAAATGGCCGAGGTTAGCTCAGTGGTAGAGCACTGGACTAATAAGTTGGAGGACCTGAGTTCAAATCCCGAGCAAGCACTAAAAATTTTTTCTTCTAGTGTCTTCGTTCATGGGTTGAATTCGGCCTCCCTTGACCGCCCCTAGGCCAACCCATCCTTTAATTAATTTAATACTGGGTACCTTGGGTGCTAATGACTCTAGCAGTCGAAGCAGCCAAGGGGAAAATCAGGCGGCCGGAGCATAGTACAGACCACACTATCTCCCTAGTGTGCCGTATGGTCATGAATCAGATACCTCTATAGTATCTACCCCTCAGGGCCCTCGTGGCTGATTTTTTTTTTTTTTTTTTTTTTTTTTTTTTTTTAATGAAATGAAATAATTTTTATTCCTATTCGTGGGACATACTGTTTGTAGCGTTCACGACCAGAAGGTGGAACTCGCCTAATTCAACTCTAGAGACAAATACACAATTTCGCCCTTCTGTTCTGCGCTGCTATCGCTCAAACCGAGCCCCTCGGTGTTTCTACGTTGATTTCTCGTATTATGCAAAGGGGACCTCAACAACCTGCAACTACCATAATGCGCGCTGTTAATGAATGAGACGAACAGTAAAATAAAAAGGCAAAAATCAACTAGGGAGGTGGCCCTTCTGATCGACCTTTGGAATAATTTATTAGAATTATAATAAGTATCCATCCAAAACATTACCTACCTACATTTTTTTTTTTTTTTTTTTTTTTTTTTTGTAGTGAAAACTGACTGAGGATTGAATGACACAGGCTTAATGATTAGTAGAATGGTGAACAGACAGAGGTAATTTATGACGATTTGGCACGGGCAAGAAATGATATTTCGAATGAAGCTCGAAAAGTAATATAAGGATCGGAAAGCAGATGTGAATTTGATTAGTTGTGAATTGAATGACTTGTTAAGAAAGTACTGGCGACGATTAACAGGCAGTAGTTCATACAACTCAGGGTAGATGTGTGGTATACGGAAACTATGTGTGGATTCTGTGGATAAAACAGAAGGAGTTCATGAGGCGTTTCCGTTTTGCCTTGATAGGTTAGACTCAGTAGACATCACACCTTATGAGGAACATATCGCCCTAGTATTTCTAAAGTGACACTTTAAGTGTCACACTTGCCTGTGTATGGGGCATATCATTAGGACAAAAAGGGTGACTCAAATGCCCTCAGATTCTGACCAAAATATAAAAAATTAATAATTGAATCAGTTGTTTGAGCAAAACTATTCATCTTGATTTTGTATGTAGTTATTTTAAGCGCGCCTGGAGGACTATTCTTCCGAGAAGTTCATCAACATATTGGTTAATATAAATGAGGAGAGTAGAATTAATTTATGGGTAGGGTTTTCCTGTTCATAAAGCAGTATTAATTAGCTAGAAATTCCTGAGATAGTTAAGCCTTCTTCGGGAAACACTCGAGTCCTCCACAAGTGGGCTCAAGTCGACCTCAACTATTACTCGAGCTGAGTAATCCTCGGTTATAAGTAAATCATTGTTCGCCCTCGTTTAGGAGTAAATAATTATTGTATCCTACTTCGGGGCAGATAGAAATTTGCTTTATTGCAAAAGTAAGTTTTTTTAGTTTGATTTAAGGCGTGTCAACCTTTAAGGACGCCAGAAAATACGTTTAAAGTCAACTTTTGAGGTATTACAATATTATATTACAATCTAAATATTTCTCTTAATGCCAACAGACCTCTAGTTTGAAAAGGAGGTTTCGCAATAGGGTATATATATATATATATATATATATATATATATATATATATATATACACTGTAGAAGTGTGGCTCAGTGGTAGAGAACTTGACGTGTGTTCTGGAGGACCAGAGTTCGAAACTCGGGAACGCAATAGATATTTTATCTTCTAGAGTCGTCCTTCGCGGGTTGGAGTTCCAGACCGTCCTTAGGCTAGTAGCACTTACACACAATCCTCCTAGTGTGCCTTGTGGTCAAGTATCAGATACCGGTGTACTATCACATACCTCGCTCTCTCTCTCTCTCTCTCTCTCTCTCTCTCTATATATATATATATATATATATATATATATATATATATACATATATATATATATATATATATACATATATATATATATATATACATATATATATATAACATATATATAAACACATAAATAATGTAAAACATGAGACATTTTATTTATGGCTTGCGATAAGGCACATGTAATAAGTCACACTTTCTAAATCGTGCTGTGGCTCCGGATGAAATTTCACGCAATAAACCAGTAAATTACAAGAGAAGAATGAATTATGCTGTGATATGGATCAGAGTTAATTACAGATACAGGGTTTTTGTTTGTTAAACCCCTTGGGATGTGGAAACGCATTTAATACAGCCTGGGTTGGGTGAGAGCCAATGGGGTGGCTGGGGGTAGTAATGGGCGCATTTCCAAATGTCCCTCTTGATCCCAACGGACAAAAGTAGGTTTCGCAATAGGGTGTATATATATATATATACATGAACAGCCCTACTTCGGGAATCAGTGCAGGATGATAAAATAAAGAAAAAAGTCCTTTCGCATATATCTCATTTTTGCTTCATTTCCGATGCGAACGCAAAAAAACTAAAAGAAATTATGAAGAAGTAGTGTTTTCATAAGGCTTGTGTAAAAATCTTTAAAATTATATATTTTATCCCCCACCCCCTCCACCACTACCTTCTTTAATCCCCCCACCACAAAAATATAGGAGTGAATATACCTTTCATTTTCCGTGGAATAATGAAATAATAGGTCCCCTGTTTTTTGACTCCACGACTTAACGCAGACTCTTTCAACGGATTCCACAGTAAACTATCTTGGTTCTTGGGGGGAATCCTTTTGGCACAATGATTAGGAAGCTGGTTCCAAGTCTTGGTTCTGGGGGGGAGTCCTTTTGGCACAATGATTAGGAAGGTGGTTCCAAGTCTTGGTTCTTGGGGGGGAGTCCTTTTGGCACAATGATTAGGATGCTGGTTCCAAGTCTTGGTTCTTGGGGGGAGTCCTTTTGGCACAATGATTAGCAGGCTGGTTCCAAGTCTTGGTTCTTGGGGGGGAGTCCTTTTGGCACAATGATTAGGATGCTGGTTCCAAGTCTTGGTTCTTGGGGGGAGTCCTTTTGGCACAATGATTAGCAAGCTGGTTCCCAGTCTTGGTTCTTGGGGGGGGAGTCCTTTTGACACAATGATTAGGAACCTGGTTCCAAGTCTTGGTTCTTGGGGGGAGTCCTTTTGGCATAATGATTAGGAAGCTGGTTCCAAGTCGACCGTTTTCCAGCCCACTACGGGAGGGACGTCCGAAATGTGTTGGACACTAACTATCCAGGGCGTTGGATAGGACCTGGTGGGCCGGTATCTTGGCCGGCGATTTCTTCGCACAGGGACACAAAAGATTTTGTCTACAGGGAGCCCATTGACTCAAGGGAGTATCTCATCCGTCGCATCAGATGGGCTTGGGACCAGCAGGGCAATGCACAAATTGCAACCAGTCTGTCAATGTTAAATTAAATGGATTATTAGGGAGAAGAATTGTTTTTTTTTTTTTTTTTTTATAATTATGTATGCGTCCAGTGTTTAATTCAACAATGTTTACAAATTGAAAATTTATTTTTATTAAAAATTGAAAGTTTTTTATTTTGAGTTTTTGCACTTTCCTCCGAAGGAAAGTATCTATTTTAAATTATGTTGAACCCACAGCTTTACAGTTTTTTTTTTTTTTTTTTTTTTTTTTTTTTTTTGTTTTTTTTTTTTTTTTTTTTTTAGACACCTTGTAAATATATGCATACACACGTACAGATATTCGTTTATCGAATAGTAAGTTACTTGTATTTGTTAAATTCTGAAAATCGATATAAAAAGCCGTGTTTTATTTATAAAGTAAAAGGTGATTGATGTTTTTTGGTGGTATGGTTACAATAGTTTTTATTGCTTCCAATCTTTTTTCTTAAGATTTTGGGATGGGAAAGGCACAAATTGTTTCTATTTTGAAATCACCATAATATCATAAACATTTTACATCCTCACTAAACTCTTCAATGTGCTCTACGAGTTTCATGTCATCGTAAGACTCTTAACGAGCAATTTTTATTTATGAGTATATAGCGTTTGTCCCTTGCCCTGGGAAGGCCTTCCACGGGTTAGGCTAAGAAAATAATCTAATGTCCAATTTATTCCTAATAACCTTTGTTTACCTAATATGTAAATAACAAAATTTTTCATGGCCTATTGACATGATTTAATATTTTGAGTTTTGGTTGTTGTATTTTGTATGTGTTTATAAGTGACTTTTGAAATCTGGTCCCCAAGCATATTGAGTGCTCGACAACCGAGCTAACCTTGCCCTTTTTCTAAAGATTACATTTTAAAATCATAGTAAATTAATGTATTATGCGTATAAGAAGCATTTAAACATGTTTTAAGTTTAAAAGTGAACGTCTGAAAGTTTGAGATTCCTTAGCGAAAATTAATAATATAATTATTTATTTCTTTTTGAGGATGATTCAAAATATATCTTAATAGTATTCACTTCATTGGTGGCTTGGGTCAGGTGAAGCAGTATACTCTCTATGAGGAGTGTTAGGCCTACATTTATAGAACGTGGGGACGAAAGGACTTTCTAACATGGATTGCCCCTAAAGAGGTGCGAAAAAAGGCACGAAACGAGGTTGGGCTTTACCGGTTTTTCAAGCCTCCAATGTAGTGAATACTATTTAAAATTATTGATCTCACTTTTATATTTCATTATTTCCTCTTGGGTTAAAAACTGAAGAAATCGCTAAAATTTACATTTCATATAAATTTTCTTTAAAACCTTAAGAATTTGTTAGGTACTGTTGCCGATATAAGCCCCTTATTTCTCCTAGCGACGGAAAAACCTGCAAAAAGAGGGTTGAGAGGGATTTGAATAAATTGCAAAAGCTAATGGGTAATTTACAATTCCCCCTTCCCCCCATTATCTCCCTTGGGGGGGCTTCTTCCTGAGGGAATAACTAGCTCCATTCTATAATAACAATGGCACTGGAACTCCATCATTGGGGGCAGGGCTGGATTTAGGGTCAGCAATTTGGGTTAATCGGTCTCGAATCCATAGGCTTCATTAAAACTTGGCATCATTCCAAATTTATAAAGAGTAATTAAAATGTTATTCTTTTGCTTAATGATTAGTTTAAATAAAATGAAGCGAATGTTGTATAATCGCAGATAGTCATATATTTTAACAAAAAAAGATAAAACAACATGTTAAAAATATAGACGAAACTCTACAATATAACTGCTTTAGTGGATCAAGAAATCAAATTTGACTTTGAAAATGTTAAAATAACGGATAAAGAAAAGTACTTCATAAAAATAAAGATATACTCATAATTAAAAATGGGGGGAAACAGTTATTTCTCTCCAGGAAAACGGAGATTAAATATTTAAATAATACATTTAACTTTTTTTCTTTGTTTTTTTCAATACAATAAGCTATATTTATAAATATCCGTGCTCCGGACCAGTGTCAACAAACAGGGTTTTACCGTGTGATTTTCGTTTAAGAAGGGAAGTGCTTAATTATAATAACACTTTTGAACGTTGGAAGTACATTAACCTTAATGAAAAGATACTACTCAAAAAAAGTAATTTAACGTTAAAAAATACTGTGTGCATGCAAGGAAATGTTTTTTGCTTTTAAATATTTAGAACGGTATATGCCTAGAACAAAAACAGATAGAAATGTGAGGTTAGCAGCGTTTAACTACTACGTTCTTTGTCTAGTTTCACTCCCTTGAGTATTGCCATCTTTTTCCGAAGCACCCTACATAGACGGTTGCTATGTGAGGCCTGCGTGAGTAATTTTATATTCTATACAATTTGAAAGATGGAAAATCAAAAGAGCCACTATACCGTTCAAACTAAAACAAAAAAAGACACTATTATTGTTTTTTTTTTTTTTTTTCCTTTTCTTTTGGTGCATCTACTGCTGAGGTCATTAATATTATTGTTATTTTTCTTATTATTTTGGACATAAAAAATAAAAATAGCATGTATTCTTTATGTTTGTTTGTATTTCGTTGGTACTGTCTCTGTGTCGGCTACCATCCTTCAACAGTTTAAACACGTTATATGGTACGTTTGAAGTTGTTAATATATCTGATCTTCCGAGGGAGAAGGACTTTCTTGTCAGTCTCCGTTTTCTGGGTTCTGGATGTATTTGTCTCGAGTGGTTTGTATTTTCAAAAGATGTGATTGTAATGTAAGAGTTAATTGTCATCAATTCTCTACAGAAATTTAGTTGTAGTTCAGGGCTATTTACAGGGCTAGATCGGAATGCTCGAGTTGCCAGTATGGTGGTATGCTATCATGCATTTGCAGAATTGTGGACGATTCTGACTATAAGCCACGCAGCCACAATGAAGCTTGGCTTTTACAAGGCTACAATATAGGAGCAACATGCTACATTTAGTGCAGGATAGTATAGTAGGAGAATATTTAATGATTTGATGCAGTTTGCTCGCAGAGTTATAGGTGCTTTTTCCAAATATGGTTTTGCTGAAAAATAAGTCTCAGGGATTTACCGCTTCCTACAGACTTTATAGATGCCCAATTTATAAATTATGTGATTTGATTTTCAACTTTCTATATAGAGAAGGATTTGCATTCTGTTTTAACTATTGATATGTTATTAGTTAAGTCTGTCAATATGTTGATATATTCGTCATTAAGTCTGTTTAGTAACACTTGTAAATTTCTGTGAATACTTTCAGTGACCCTTATTATTATAATTCATTAATTGTATATAAATTTCAACGGGCTCACTTTTGGTGCCTAGTTGATAGTATCTATAATGGATTTCAGAAATTTAAAAAAAAAGGAAAAAAATATTTTCATGAGTACAACGTCTTTCAACAATCTTTTCAATGGGTACATTCGGTCAACAAGTTTTATAACGATCCAATTATCAGTTTACGCACCCCTAGGTTTTAGCTTGGATAATCGAAGCTCTCTTATGCGAGTGTGTATTGAATAACAATTGTTATATTGCTTTGTACAACATTACATTTCTTTTCAAAAGGGAAAAAAACTATTTTCCGGCCTTTGTATGTCGGAATAAATATTTATAAGAATTCTCTTCCCTCGGATGAGTTTCCTCCGACGACATTCTCCAAGAGTCGTCGCGGAGAGTTTTGCTATCTCCTCGGAACGTCATGATGGAACGGAAATGCCGGGACTCTTTCCATCTCCGGAATCCTGCCTATCGGCCTCCTCCATCCACGTCTTCTCGAGTCGTCAGGAAATTAACGCCGTTTCCTTTCTTTTAAAATGTCACATCTAGAATGATTTTCTAGGAAAACTTTGAGCTGGAATGACGCTAGAATCTGTTCTTTTTAAATTATGAAATTTTATTTGAATACATTTCTCCTAAAGAGAAAAAACATACAATCGAACATAAATTGAATTTTATTATTATTTATTATTAATTTTATGGAGCCTATTGTTCCATCGCGCTAAGATGACGAGAGAGAGATAGAATAAGGGAATCTCGGCTATTGACAAGAAGCCGTCAAGATCGAGGTTTTGCCTGGATTTAATATCCGAACATCTCATCCTGAAGAGGTGCCGGTGATGACTTGGAAGGTACAAGTCCAATTTCCTCACTTCCAGGTACGGGCTTTCTGAAGCCGTCACCTCCCCCGCTGGGTAGGAGATATGCCCTCAGCAAACACAATAACCTCTATAGGATATTACAGTATCTCTCTTGGGGAGACTTCATTAGGGGTGGAATATGATTAATTGTAAATTCATAATATTGACTGAATAATGGATTAAAAACAATTTAGCATAAATATGCTTTAGCTATGAATAAACTAAAAAAAAAAAAAAAAAAAGTTACAAAAAAAAAGTGTCACAAAAAAGGGGCCACTGGCGTTCGCGCATGCAAGGTAGTCATGTGAAAAAGAAGACTGTATGTTATACAGTAGAGTTCATAGGTTCGTTGGGTGGACCTAAAGCATATTTATGTTCCTTAATTTGAAGGCTCTAAACGAAATTCCTTTGAACGGGACCATTTCCAGTTCACCATTTCTGTTCTTGATTTGTTATGGAAACAGAAACCAGTTTATTCTGGGATGTTTGTCCCTCAAGGATAACTAATATTCGTAAGTAAAAGCCTTTTATTTAATGGAGCTCAATTTTCATAAACGTAAATAATAATAATATGAAATAGGAGGGAATTTAGGGGTAAGAAAAGGAATTTTCGTTCTGGAGTAGGAAAGAACTTACTTAGAGGGACCTAGCGAGAATATATGATAGTGACACATAATGAACTTAATTTGTTCCAATTATTAATTAATTAGCTCTTTTGGAATTATTGGAGTAAATTTTTGAGTAGATCAAAAGCAGGAAACTTAGCACGTTTGTTTTTTAAATGTTATTCAAAATTTGTACGTTTGTATGTTGTTCAATACTTTTATCTTTGAAGAGAGGATAATTGTTCTTATGTGGGGACTGTCGTCTGTCGAGGGTTCGTTCATGTCGCCTGATAAACTTAGTCTGGCTCGTTTTTGACCATCAGTTAGATGGAAAAGTTCAATTCCCGACGGTTTTGCCATTTGCATTAGCAGTTCAATGAACTTTATGTACTCATCAAAAACAGATTATGTCTCGTTTAGGACTGAGGCAGGCTTTTAAGGAGTCAGTTAAGGGAGGTAGTCTTTATCAAAACTTAGCCAAAGCTGTGAGTGAAAATAATTTAAACTGTAACGTTGCTTATTTATTAGTAGATCTTGATCTTTCATGAAGAAAATAAAATTAAATCTCATAGAGAAAAAATATTTTAGACGGCAAAACAGGAAAATAAAAAAATCCTACGGAAAGATTAATCCATCCTCTTTCTCAAAATATTTGTCTCATTTTCTTATGCGAGGCAAACAGAGGCGGAAATCTGTTCGAAAACTAACACTTTTAACGTTTTAAGTACTTATTTCTCCGATTGGCATCGCCCTATCCCTCCTTCAGGACCTACCTTCTGAACATTTTCTTTAGAGAATTTAGTAAGCTTTCGAATAGTCAACTTCCACTAACCACGATTATCCAAGCGCATTTGTGATTGAAAATATTCGAAGTTCCCAAAACTTTTTATGTTAGTTGACATGTGAAATTTTCTTGTATTTACGCGATATGTCTACCTCACAAGCGGGTTCCCTCCCTGTGGAGGGAGGGGTGAAATGCCCTAAAAAGCAAAACTATTTATGGGTATTTTTTATTTTTATAGATTATTTCAAGCATTCCTCTGGAATGCGGTGTTGACGACCGCCTTCCTAAGGAATGTGCTTAAATCAGCTGCTCCTGCGTGACGGACATGTTTTTCATTTATATCACCTCAGTTTTCCTTTGTAAATTTATAAAATGTTTCCTCTCCATTTTCCCCATTAATTTTATAAATAACCAATAGCGCTGTAATGAGTATCAGTTTAGGGCTTAGATATCATTGCCCGCCCATGAGGAAGGAATCGAATAGGGTGGAAGGTTATTGGACAGGTTCGGCTACCGATAGCCGCAATGTTACCTTCCCTCCCGATTTAACCCCTGTCGTCGGTAAATTTTAATTAAACCCCCACTCCCTCCCCCCCCCCCCCCCCTACGACGAAGCACTGCCCAATTCGGGGTCCCCTGATAGCGACCCAACCTTCGTTCGGACTGGAGCGACATTTTTGACCCACCTCTTTTCCGAGGTAAAATCTTCGCTAGCATCGGGATCAATACCTGCCCGAAATTACACCGAGTTATTCTTGCTTTTAGAATTTTAGGCGAATATTTTCCATACGAAAGTTCGATTCAAATAAAACTAAAATTATGTCAACTAATTGTTGCCAAAAGTAGAAATCTCATAATCTCTTCCTCGTCAATCGGCCATTGTAAGGGAAGATTCGCCGTTGTACAATTTCGTTCTATAGTTTGTGTAATGCGTATTTGAGCTCCTGAAGAGGCATGTAGAGCTGACTTTAATAATTAACCACATACATACTTATATCATTATCTGTAGCAACTACTGTTTTGGAGTGCCATCGTTAAGTTCGACACCTGCATCAGCTTAATACAGGAAATTAAATGCTCTCCGCTTTAGATGCGGAGCATCATCATAAATAAATAAATAAAAATAATAATTAACCGGCCACCGGGCCTCCTTTGTTAAGATTTAAATTATATATATTTTAGTAGCATTGGAAAAATGAGTGTACTTCTGATGGTCAAGAACAGATTAGACTCTTTCTGGATGTCAAACAATTAATTTTGTCGCATTGAAACAATGTTGGTCTCCGTTTGTATTTGCCAATATAATATCCGATCGAAATATAAATGAGAGATAAACATTTTATTTCAATATCCAGATAAAGTTTACAAAGCTGGAGGTTTTGTTACATGATGGACCTTTTGTCAATTTCAAAAATTACCGGCCTCCTGCCAGTTTCACCGAAAACATTAAAGAGGTTATATGTATTATTACTGATAGCTTTGTTGGCTTTTGTGATAACTCCAACAGGTCTGCTTATCATGATTACCTTCAATTATATGAAGTTTTATATAATAAACTCAGTTCGGCCAACGGCCATAGCCACGTTGAATGCACCGGTTCCCGTAGATCACCGAAGTTAAGCAACGTCGGTGTGGTCAGTACCTGAATGGGTGACCGAACACGTGCCGTTGGCATTATAAAAGGGTGGCAACCTGTAGATAGCCCGGCGCTAATAGCCAACTAGTTGATGCGCCGTTAAAAACCAAAAAAAAAATAAACTCAGTTCTGTAGTTTAGATTAGCTTAAGTCCGCGATAATATAATTTTTAATAATGATTATAATGATTACTAAATGAAGGGTATTAATTAATAATACCAAACGGGTGAAGAATAACCCTTCAAAACTTTTTTCAAACTTTCCATTTATTACCCCATCACAACGTTTCGGACACACAGGTCCATCTTCAGGCAATCATGTCCTGTTCATTACTCCAGTTACACTAAACAGTCATACAATAAATAAACATGATTCCTGTAAGGAACCAAGTCAAAAATTCCACCTACATCAAACACTCATTATCACAGCCATCATGGCTGTGATAATGAGTGTTTGATGTAGGTGGAATTTTTGACTTGGTTCCTTACAGGAATCATGTTTATTTATTGTATGACTGTTTAGTGTAACTGGAGTAATGAACAGGACATGATTGCCTGAAGATGGACCTGTGTGTCCGAAACGTTGTGATGGGGTAATAAATGGAAAGTTTGAAAAAAGTTTTGAAGGGTTATTCTTCACCCGTTTGGTATTAATAATTTTTAATAAAAAATATATCCGGACCTTAGAAGAGAAAGGGCGAACCTGAAAAATCGATTTTTTAAAAAATGTTTTAATGTTTTTCGGAATCAGAAAGATGAATGGTAAAACGACGCTTCGCCTTGTTTCTCTGGTTCCCCTTTAGTTCTCTCAGAGTTTCAAGTTAAAGTGAATAGCACCATCTTCTTCTAAACTTCTATGAAACTCCTCTCCTACCATTTTGTTAACCATAAATTAATCTAAAACATATAAATTAAAATTAAAACATTGAATTTAATAGCATGTTTTTCAATCTGGTTTATGAACCAGCTTTCCAGAGAGAGTAGACATTCGTCCTTGCTATCCTGCAGCACTTTTAGAACTCTCACTTCGATTTCCCATCATCCGGATTTCGGGATTCGCCCTTTCTCTTCCAATGTCCTTAAATGTTAACAGTTTTTATGGAATATCAAATAAAAATGGAACACCGAGAAATAATGTTAATATTTATATTTTTCTCTTGCGATCAAATGGGGGCGAGGTTAGCTCAGTGGTAGAGCACTCGACTAATGAACTGGAGGACCAGGTTCAAAACCCGAGCGCGCACTAAAGATTTTTTCTTCTAGTGCTGCCGTTCGAGGGTTGAATTTGGGGTCCCAGATCGTCCCTAGGCTCACCCAGCCTTTAATTAATTTAATTAATAATGGGTACCTTGGGTGCTAATGACTCTAGCAGTCGAAGCAGCCAAGGGGAAAATCAGGCGGCCGGAGCAAAGTGTTGACCACACTATCTCCCTAGTGTGCCGTATGGTCAAGAATCAGATACCTCTACAGTATCTGCCCCTCTGGGCCCTTGTGGCCTGTTACGGGACTGATTTTTTTTCTTGCGATCAAATACCTCTCATCATTTCCCTTTTTTTTTAAGATCAAGATTTAGACTTTACTCAAATGAATCATTGTTCTCATATTTATTTTCATTTATAATATCGTAGTATTCATCGGCGGCTAGTTATTGGACATATATCTCTGATATTAAACGTCAAGTTGAATCTGAATACTGTTAAATGCAATAACGATTAAATAAATGCATTTTGGAAAGTCAAACATATATTTGGTTAATTGTGTTGTTAGTTTGTATTCCAAGGTATCGCAAAATAGACTAGTGAAGGATTGAATTTTCTAGTTTCGAAATAATGTATATTTTTCTACAATTCGGCCATAATGGGAGCGTCTTTTAAATATAAAAAAAGGTTCTTTTTGAAATTTTTTTTTTACTAACAGGTTCAAAGGAATTCATGAATTTTATGAAACCGTGAAAATGCTTCCAAATCCAGATCGTAACAACACAGGGAATTACAACAGGAATTTAAATTCTAGATGTGTGGCTACAAATTGCTTGTGCCCCATTTCCATATTGAATAATAATGAATTAAAAATAATAATTAAAAACAATCTACACGTCCCCACGATTTATCTTTACTTTATTCATAGTTGAGATTTTCCAAAGGTTGTCCAAAAGTTTGTTTTTCAAGGGACTTATCTTCAGAACTCAGGAATCAGAAAAATATGGTTAAACCGATGCATATTAATAGTATACATAAATATTAATATCCCCATAAATACACTTTTAAAAAAATGCATAATTTTTGCTTATTGGCTAGATTTTTTTATGAATTTATAAGATTAAATTAAAAACTTGATAAAAATTAAGTTTTTTTTTCTTAAAAAAGCTCTCATTTAACAAAAATAATCTAAAAAACATTTTCTAATGTGATAATATTATAAATAATATATTTTATAAATTGCAACAAATCGTTTGATACATCTTGAGATCAAAAACCTCACACACTCTTCCACATGTCAAAAAATGCTCCTCTAATGTGCAACTCACAGTGAAGCATATTTTAAGGATTTGCAGGGTTTATAAACAATTTAAAGAGCACCGTACGCTGTCAGACTCTGAAATATTAGCCGATTACCCCCGAAAAAATGGAAGACTTTTTGGAGGCCGCAAAACTAATCAGAAAAATTTTATTAGCCCGACATTATCAAAATCATAATTTTTATTGCCTCCAAAGTTGAATTATCTGTTTATCATTCACTATTCCAAAAGTGAAAAAATGATGTTTTGTTCTTTAGGCTCCTCGAGCCAAATTGAAACCACCAAGCAACAATGACCTAGTTTTATTTTCTTCTAGTTTTATTCGTACTCAATCAGCTCACCATTTAATGATCTAAATGTTCGGTAATTGTTAACGCTTCGATTAAATGCTTTGTTGCTGAGGATTTAGGGAAATATCCGAATTATAGAGATTTTCCCTAGGCTATGGCTCTAGATTAATTCAAAAATTGGGGAAACATCATATTCTTGATATTTGATGCATATTTGAATAAATAATAATATTTCCAGACTTCCGGCGATTCGTTCGCAGAAAAGAAATATGTAAATATATAATTTGCTTTGCCTATTATTTTAAGCCACCCGATATTCTTCAAGAGTGGATACCACTACTAACTAGCCCCAGTGATTTCACTTTCGACCCATTAAAAGTTATTTTTTTCTAAATTTTTACTTTTGAAATTTAGTTACGGACGGTGTATACATACCGTCGTATGTATTTCCAGTAGCTTAATAAAGGTTAAAATGACCTTCTAAGTGAAAAGAAAGATTATTTGATTGTTTCGAATGTGACGTAACTCCATAAAGAGGTTTCGTCATACACAGTAATAAAGAAAACAATATTATACTTCTTTTGTGATTAAATTAATTATTTAAATATGCTTTCTCATTTTCATTTATTAACCTATTTATCAGCTTTATTTGTCGAGTTTAATTTTCTTTTCCTCATCCTATTATTTCCCTTCATGTATATTATTCTGTATGAATCTGCTAAAGGCAAAGGTTAAACAAAATAAAATTGAATTAAAATCTCAGCAAAGATATAAAAGAGGAAATGGGATATATAGAACAAAAATGTCGACCTGTAATACCAAATAGACATTATTGCTGAATGCTTCAACAAACATTTACAATAACTTTATTAACTGAAGTGGTTTAATACAGCTAAAAGCTTTATAGACCAATCGCTGTTCCGAATATCGCCATGGCTCGTTATTTTATCACTTTCATTTACTTTAAGGGTTAATAGAACATTTTCCCCGTAATTGTTAACTTTTTTGGCTTATCGTTCCATTGCAACAATTTTATAATCAAGCTGTAATAATTTTCCGAATTTAGTAATATCCGTGTAACATTCACGGCTGTAAAGCAGTATAGTGCTTAAACGGTCGATCGCGAGTGCTTTTCTTGTCGATTTGGCGGGAAAAAAATCCTATATAGAACTATTGACAGATTTGGTTTTAGTAGATAAGTGACTAAACCAAAATGTAATGAATAAACAACTAAAATGTATTCGATCAACAAATAGGCCGGAATAACCCCCTCATCACTTTCTTTTATTTTACAATCCCTTGTAAATGGGGGCGTTATCGAAGGAACGCGCGGTACTGAAGATTGAAACGCCGAGTTTTTCATTCCCCTTGATTTTTGTAGAAACATCGGGCGGATATTTTGGCGTGAACATCCCAGACTTCGTTCGTGCCTATATAAATGCTTCACCAGCACGAATAGGAGTCACTCTGAATTGTAACGTCGATACAACGTTTATTAATAAATAGTGAAAAACTAGTGCGAAGAAGAAAAGTAAAACAGTTTAATGTAGTGAAATGTTAATTTTTCCCCTTTTTAAGTTCTTTTCATCATTTATTGTAAAAAAAGGGTTTTTTATTTTGAAATGTCTTGAGGAGGACTTGTGGCAGTGAATGTAAAGGCGCATTTAAAAACTTTTCCACCACATAAACGCTCTTGAACATCATTTTTGATTAGTTAGGGAAGAATTTAAGCCTATAATAAAAAAAAAGAAGAAAAATTACGAGGTAGTATTAGCTGTTAATGAAAGTACATCACTTTCCAGGTTCTCCCTCTTCTCCACAGCTGGGTTCTGATGAAGGCTGGAATTTCAAGCCGACACAAAGTCGGCAAAAATTCAACTAATTTTTGTTATAAAATTTAGTTTTCTTGACTAATCTTGGCAGAACGCGATTATTTTCACCTTCGCTATCTTAACTATCAACGATCTCTTATCAATGTTTGTCGTTAAGCGATAGTCTTGTTGTTCCATCATTGTTTGAAAATAAAAGTATATTTAATGGTCTAATCACTCTGCAAGTATGTATACATCGCACTTGTATTTCTAAAGTGACACAAATCAAAAGTCGGTGTTATTAAACACCGCCATAGTTATGACTATTAAGACATGTTAAATATCTCTTTATCAACCATCAAAGCTTCAGAGCTTGTAAACCATTGGGCACTTGTGTCACTCTTCCTGTCTTAATGCTGAGCCCCCTACATAAGCAGAAAGGACACATTTTCAGTTGAGTTTTATTTTGAGTCACTTTAGAAATACTAGTGCGATATGTCTGTCGTTAGTTAAACATGAGATTTATCCATGCCTTGGCACAATTACATGAATTAACTTTCTATGTTGTGATATGAAGCCTAGCAGTGCAATTGGCAGCGTATAACGGGGAGCTCTATAAATAAAATATTAATAATTTTCTATAAAATAATATTCTTAAAATACCTATTTGACGTTCGGTAGTGTTCAAAATTATAATTGTTTCCCAGGAGCCGAAGGTAAAGCTCGAACGACTGAGGATGAGGTAGCATTTGGACATTAATTTCCTGATGATAACTGCTTATCTGTGAATTTCCCGGAGCAGAGAAAAGGCAATTTCCCCTCAGGGAAGGAAAGTGGTGAAATGAGTTACCGAAAAGGTCGAACGCCGATTTTCCACCGTCGTTTATATCGATTCCCAACGGTAGGGGTCAAATAAAAATTCCCTCTTTTCCATCTTAAAATTCACTGCATCCCGTAAAAAATTAATTGAATGATTCTTGCTATAAGAATTTTTCTCATTAGTTACTCTAAATAGTTTTTTCCTAAAGTTTATTTTTTGGAACTTTTATAAACTTATATGATTACTATAACCACGGTTGGCTTAACAAATATTGTATTTCCTTTAGTACTAATTTTGATTTAAGAGTTAATTCTTCACCTAATATCTTAAAAATTTGCATGAAGTGGGCGCCACATCAATCCACAATAATTATAGGACAAGCTTTTATTATTCAAAAAGTTAAATATAGTATCAGAAAATTATATTCTATTATAATATCAGGATAATTGTAATGGTTACCAAAAAGGAAAACATTGAAGTTTTGCATGACTCGTATTGCATTAAATGTTTTAGCATAAATATGCTTTAGCGATGACTAAACTGAAAAAAAAACCGTTACAAAAAAGGTATGACAAAAAAGTGAACGCTGGCGTCGCGCATGCGCGGTGGCCATGTTCGAAAAAGAAGACTGTATGTTTTTTTTTTTTTTTTGTTTTTTTTTATATCAATTATTGTGCATAAGCTGCTGAGGCCATGAGCACAAAGACTGTATGTTATACAGTGCATTACATAGGTTTGTCGGTTGGAGGGCCTAAAGCATATTTATGTTCCTGAATTTGAGCAGCAGGCTCTAAACGAAATTAATTTTTCATTGTATTATTATATTTCCGGATAACTACAGTGTATTAGTGTTATGGAAATTACAAAAATTGCAGTACCAATAATCAATTAAAAGTAACAATAAATACCAAATAATTCTAGAAAAGAAAGAAGAAACATAAAATACCTACTTAAAACAAATAGTAACAACTACTTATAACAACTTCAAATTTAAATATTTCTTTAAATAAGTATGTATAAAAGTAAACAATGAAGTGTTATTGCCAGTATTATATTATAACATACCATAATATCGCTATAATAATAATAGTGGCAAGAAGGAAACATATTGTAGTATCATAATATTATTATTTCTTTTTGTTACATTACATTTTGTAAGATATTGTAGTATTATTAAAGTGGAATGTAGTAGTATATGTATATATATATATATATATATATATATGTGTGTGTGATACAGCGACATATTGAGGAGGATGACAGCTGTGGTACGCCCACGACATTTCCTGTAAAGAAGGAAATGGGAGAAAACCAATACGATAAAGTGAAAGCAAATACCCAGCAGTTTTGAACACAAAAGGACTGCCTCGCCAAGAAATGTTACAGACACCGACATGTCTTCTCAACACACATTTAGAACATTGCATTGAACAATTAATGGGGCTTTAAATATTATTTTATAAATGTTGTGAATACATTTTGGCTCTTCCACACTCCTGTCAGTAGCGGCCACAATTTTGTTTGTTTGTTTTTGTTATGTTTTTTATCATGACACTTGGTATTTAGATTTTCTATTACAAACGATTCAACACGTTCGGAATTAGCAAAAGTGGTCAATATGAAGGGGGAGGGAGGTGAACGTTCAGATACCCACATATCTACCGGATGTTTCAAAATGGATATCTGTGTTCCATCGTTTCTTTTTTTTTATAATGGCGTGTCAACCCTATAGGTCATTAACACCATTCCTTTGGGTGGTTATTTTCATTATAATTCTGTAAAAAGTAATAATCTGTGTAGATTCTGATTAAATTGCTATTAGTAATTGTTTTATTTGCACAGGTTTAGTTCAAATGACAAAAGAGAAATGGTGGATTGCTTGTCAAATAAAATTTAATATAACTATTTCATTTAATAAATAAAAATAAATAATAAATTAATATATAAAAGATGAATAAATAAAAAAATAAACAAAGGATCATTTCAGTTCTATATGTTATGTTCTATCTAAATTTTGTCTATCAACTTGGCGGCTCTCAAAAAGTCAAAAGTCCTCTCCACTCGGTTGGAATGATCGTCTAGAATTTAATCTAAGGAATCACAGTTGATAATATTTATTTCCATAATCTTGGAAGTTATAAATTATATGCCTCAAGAATTAAATTAAAATCGGGAAATCAGTGCACTAATTTTTAGCTAGTTTCCATACCGAGAAGAAAAATGTAGGTTATCTCTCAGTCCACATACACAGATTTTGGTTATTTTCACAACTTATTTATTAGCAGGTACGAGTAAATTAACAATTCAATAGAAGAATATTTTTAATACATTAACCTCCGCATTTTATAATTCGCGTGTTTCGTCTTTTTGGTGCCAATTGGACAGGGTCAGTAATTGTTTGAAGACAATTTTCAAAAAATTTGGAACATTACTAGATACATTCTTTTGAAACAAACCATCAGAAATCACCGATCAAGTTTAAAATGTCTACCTCCTATTTCACCCTACGGCCCGCGTCATCCGATAGTGAATGTCAAAACCAATTCAGTGCCTAGTCATTTCTAGCAGTGCCTGCCTCAAATTTACAATAGACAGGGAGGTACAGAAATCCGAAACGTGAGGGCGTTCTTGTAAAGCTGTTCAATAAAAAGGTAGGCGTGACTGCGAAATCGTCAGTCCACCGCATAGAATGCTGGCAGGTCTGTAGCAGAGTTTTGGATTTCACAGGTAGGTACGGGTTCCCAGGATTCTCAGCAAAGATCTCATCTTGATGCAAGGACACAGCTTCCGGGCTTTTCTAAAGATCGAAAAGTACTTTTGAACCACCCGATACCACGAAGGTTTAGTTGAAACCAGAATTGCACCAGACTTCACAATAAAGGGAAAAATTGATTTCTTCAAGCCAATGTCTCATTTGTCTTTGTTAGATTTCGTAATATTTAACTTTTTTTTTTTCGGTATTATATAACATATCTTATGTTGGCAACGCGTTTCAATTAGCTATATGAAAAATTTCATTGCTTATTACTACTCCTTTCAAGTTTTAATATAGTAAAATAAACATAAGATAATTTTATTTTCTTATAAGCTTTGCAACTTTAGCGATTAACTCATGATAAAGAAAGTGTGAAAAAAAATTAATAATAAAAAGATAAAAACTACAAGTCTTAATAAACTAATTTGAGTGACTTTTATCTTATGTAAATTTATTTAAATACTTATTGCTTATAGGTACATATATGTATACCTGTATATAGTTATGTATACAGACTCACTAATAAGCACTCGTGTATAGTCATGTCTTAAAATAAAAACTTGGGAAAAATTACAATAATAAAAGGATCAATTTTAAAAATAGGTGCGTCCATAAAACATGTAACACCAAAAAGAGTGGCAAAGGGTGTATTTTTTTGGGAATTTTTCTGAACCACGACAACGTCCTCTACCTGCAGATACCTTATTATTCATTCATTAAGCCATACCCTATATATATATATATATATATATATATATATATATATATATATATATATATATTTATATATATATATATATATATATATATTTATATTTATTTATATTTATATATACATTGTCGTTGCTTACCTCGTAGCTTCAAACTTCCTGCTCACTTATAAACCCTGCCTTCCTTATTTCTGAAGTATGAAGTTTCAATTTAACAGGGACAGGAATAGCCGAAACGAAAAGGGCATTATGTCCGAAAAGCTGGGAAAAGTTGACATTCTGATACTTTCTCGGATTCATTGTTTTCTCCAAAACATGAACCTAAACCCGTGACAAAAGATTCAAGAAGAAGAAGAATCAGGATCAATTTGCTGAGAAAAAGAGCGGGGAATGTCTTGTTAAAGGCGGTAAAACCTCTTATCTCCAGTTGTTGAGGATTTCTTTCAGACTTTTAATTGTCTTCCTTTATTAGTCTGGGCAAGGAATTGGTTGAACTTGGGAGTTAAACTTTTGAGAGAAAATCCTTTGTTTTAAATGATTAGGTTCCTTTTCGCTTTCAATATTTTTCCCCTGTGCCCGCTGAGTTATAACGCTCCGATGAATAACCACTTTAACTTGGCCAATTCATAACTTCATCAATGAGATAACTTTTTGGCGGTGTTTTGTGATTGTGTAATTAGATTCAGTCAATTTGGAAGTTGAGAGGAACGAGTTTTCTTCCTGTTCCAACAATTATTCCATAATTTCCTTTGGGTTAATGGGATTTTGGATGTTTCAGAAATTTATAATTTAACTAGACATTGTTTATATCCTAATGCTTAAGTAAGATCAAGTTTCTGAGAGGTACTTACTTGCCTTGGGAATTTTGCTCTCTGTTGGAAACAAAATACATTTACTAGCTGATCTAAAAAAACAATGTAGGTTTATTAAGCAACTGTTATTAAACAGGACCCGAAAACATTATCTTGTTTTTTTTTATGTTACATATCTACAATTTCAGTACAAACTTTTTGCGCTGAGAAAGAAATACTCTGCTTACTGAAGCATGTTGAAAACATGAGATTTATTTTTCTTACATGAATATCGAATGAAATCTAATAAACTATTCTCGAAAAATTTCCGACAGTAAGAAAATAAATTAAAAGGTATTACTACTTTGTGCGATCAAAAACAAAGTAATTTTCTTGAATTTATAAAGAACAATTAAATCAATATTTTTCGATTCTTCGAAAAAAAAAATTGCGACGGAAATTCTGACGAACGGAAACCCTCTTTTTTTATGGGCGATAGTCTGAAGGCAGCAATTTTTATTCAAGAAGGAAAAACTAAAATTATTTCGAAAGAAGAAGGTTAAATCTAGTAGAGTAGGATTTTAAATAAATATTCAATTTTTTTTCGAAAATGGTGAACTATTATTCATTTTATAGTAAAAAAACAGATATAAAATCGTAATAATACCATGAATCGAAAAAAATCCTATGTACATTACTAGCAAATATACTAAGAAAGCTGCAGTTAAAATTTGAAGTTGAGCGGGCAAAAATAGAAGACGCCAGAGTATCACCCGATTTAAAAAACATAGTCTTAAGAAAACATCTTTAAAATTTAATGTTCTGAAATGTTGATTTTTTCCCTATTTAATTTTTTTCATACTTTCTTGTAATAAAGATTAAAAAATGGGGGTTTATTTTGAAATGTATTCATGGAGGACCAAGAAAAACTTAATAATTAAACAGGGACGAATCGAAGCTCCCTCAAAAAATTATATTCAAACCAGCATCGCGTTAAATCGTATTTTTTGCTCATTTAAAATATTTTTCTTCACATATACACTCTTGGATTTCATTTTTAGTTTTTTAGTTAGTTAGTTTTTGATTAGTAAGGAAGAAGTTTAGCCCATAAAACAAATTGTAAAGAAAAAAAAATACAACGTAGTATACGTACGTACAACCCCTTAAGACAAATTACGCCTTTACTAGGGATCATTCAACGAGAACAATTGTCGATAGGAAATAGTCCTTGCAGGGTTGAGAATCAGACTTACCCGATTAATTCAACACTACAACATGCAACATTAAAAGATATCTTAACGTACTGGCAATTAACTATACTAGGACATTCCAAATGACAAGGCTTCTTGCAGATGGTAGCCAACATATTGCCAAAGTACTTTCATATCTTACAGTCCAGTCAACGAACAGTTATAGATGGAAATTTTTGGAACACAATTTTTGACTTCGTAACTTTGTTTGGGCTGGATAGGAGGTGAACATATCAAAAGTCCTCGCCCCTAGCCTTTGTGCCGGGGGGAGGGGGGTTTAGAAGGTCCCATTTATCGGGTTTTCACTTATATCTCGGAAACCCTGCGTCCTAGCGACATGACTATTCATTACCAAATGAAAGCTAATTAAATTTCCTACAAGTTCTATTTTATAAAGTTTTTCGAGATATCTTTAGGTTTCGAAATATCCGCTTTTCAAAGTCGGTCATTTTGGGGAAAAACACTTTCGCCGCATATTTTTTCCCCTTTTTGACGGGGTAACTCTTCAACGATGAACCCAAAAAATAAATAACGGTTATAGGGTTGTAGAGTATTGCATTCCCTTCAATTATATATATTACTTTGCTATTTCATGTATTTTCCTAGACTCAAAATGGAAAGAAACAACGTGTCTAATATTGAAATTATTTGTACAAGATGTATCTTACACAAATAAATATCTATCTATCTATCTATCTATTTCATGTATTTTCCTTCAAACGTAAAAATAATTTCAGTGTTCATCGTGAAATCTGAAATTTAGCGACTAATAGTCCAGGTAACTAACATTTATAGATGGAAATGTTTGGAACACAATTTTTGACTTCATAACTTTGTTTCGGCTAGTTAGGAGGTCAACGTATCAAAATTCCTCGCCCGTAGCCGTAGTGTCTGGGGGGAGGGGGGCTTAGAAGGTCACATTTTTAGGTTTTTCACTTATATCTCGGAAACCGTGAGTCCTAGCGACATGACCATAACAAATGAAAGCTGATTCAATTTCCTACAAGTTCTATTCAATAAAGTTTTTCAAGATACTTTACTATTTTACTATCTTTCAAACGTTACATACGCACTCACATGGTCTTAGCAAAACCATGAACAAGATCTTATCTAATTGAGTTTGAATAACTGGTCAATGGGCCAAAAATTATATATTTTGTACTATATTATATATATATATATATATATATATATATATATATATATATATATATAGTGAGTACTGGACTTATGTACTCACTGTATTTACATAATGGGGCATATTTTGGACTATACATTGACTGGAAATGGTGAGAAATTGAAAGGTTCATTGGTCAACAGTTGTCGCCAGATGCCACGATAAACATTACAACTGTTTTCACGTTTGAAGGTAAATACATAAAATAACACATTTTTATATTCTCGACCGGATATCTCTTCAACGACGAACCCGAAAAATAAATGCCGTTTATAGGGTTGTAGAGCATTACATTCTCTTCAATAATCAATAATATATATATATATATATATATATATATATATATATATATATATATATATATTATTGATTATTGAAGAGAATGTAATGCTCTACAACCCTATAAACGGCATTTATTTTTCGGGTTCGTCGTTGAAGAGATATCCGGTTGAGAATATAAAAATCTGTTATTTTTCCCAAAACGACAGACATCCAAAAGCGGATATTTCGAAAACTAAAGATATCTCGAAAAACTTTATTGAACAGAACAGACCGGGGGGGGTTTCCTCCCGGCACAAAGGCTACGGACGAAGACTTTTGATACGTTGACCTCCTAACTAGCCGAAACAGAGTTATGAAGTCAAAAATTGTGTTCCAAACATATCCATCTATAAATCTTAGTTACCTGGACTATTAGTCGTTAAATTTCAGATTTCACGATGAACACTGAAATTATTTTTACGTTTGAAGGAAAATACATGAAATAGCAAAGTAATATATATAATTGAAGGGAATGCAATACTCTACAACCCATTAACCGTTATTTATTTTTTGGGTTCATCGTTGAAGAGTTATCCCGTCAAAAAGGGGGAAAAATATGTGGCGAAAGTGTTCGCCCCAAAATTTCATTTCATTTGGTATTGAATAGTCATGTCGCTAGGACGCAGGGTTTCCGAGGTATAAGTGAAAACCCGAAAAATGGGACCTTCTAAACCCCCCCTCCCCCCGGCACAAAGGCTAGGGACGAGGCCTTTTGATATGTTCACCTCCTATCAAGCCCAAACAAAGTTACGAAGTCAAAAATTGTGTTCCAAAAATTTCCATCTATAGCCGTTTTTAAGCATTCGTTGACTGGACTGTTATATATATCGAAATATTTCACAATATATAAAGTAAAAATGGCATGAACTTAGATTAAATAGCTCGCACACTTTTTTTTTTTTTAAAAAACTTTTAATAATTATTTATTATTATTACATGACTGAGATATTTAAAAATAACTAACAACTTGTTATTTATTACGTATTTAATTATATATTGAATATATTTGTTTTTGTAAATCATGGTAACTCTTTTTATTTGTGTAAAGTATTTTCCCAACAATTCGTACATTTTCTAAAACTTGCGTAATTTTCTGGACTGGCATCGCTTGTATATGGCGAGTACCATACATAGGTATATATATATATATATATATATATATATATATATATATATATATTTATATATATATAATACAATACAATACAATAGAAAGGGACCTGGGCCCTTCGCCCTTGTTCACTGCGACCCTATTGGATCTATTGTGATTTGCGTCCCTGTCTTACTCCCTTTATATATATATATATATATATATATATATATATCTATATATATATATATATATATAGATATATATATAATGTTTTTCTTGTGAAATACACTTTTTTATATTTTAAATGAATGTGAAAAACTATTAATTTTCGCAAATAAATATAGCTTGATATAATGATTTAATTGTTTTATCGCCTTGTAGATTTAAACAATAAACAAATAAAAAATATAATATAGCTTAATTATCAAATTGTTGCAATGGATCGTTAAGGCAAAAAGTTAACAACTGTGATAAATAGGTTCTATTAACCCTTAAAGTAAATGAAAGATATAAAATAACGAGCCATGGCGATATTCGGAACAGCGATTGGTCTATAAAGCTTTTAGCTGTATTAAACCACTTCAGTTAATAACGTAATTTTGGATGTTTTATGTATTACAGGTAGACATTTTTGTTCTATACATCCCATTTAATTTCGTATCGCTAGATTTTAATTCAATTTTATTTTTTTAACCTTGGCCCTTTTAGCAGATTCATACAGAAATACACAGAAAAAATGAGAAACTATTCTGCCACCACTTGCGAAGCACTCAAAATCTTCTTCTTTTTTTGTTGGATAAATAGTTGTATTATTTATTTTAAAGTGTATTTCAAACTTTAATAAGCCTCTGTATATTACAGAATACGGTATACACCGGACTTAATTTTTAAATGCATTTATTTACTGAACTTTTAAAAGTTTGAAAATGAAGTCGTTGAGGCTGTTGGTCATCCTTTGAAGTATAATGTGGTTTAATAAACTTCAATCCTATGCAGTTTTTCTTAAGCATTCACTTTGTTAGATGTCCTAACACACTCGATGCTGGCGCAGTAATTATCTTCCCATGATGCCATAAGAATCCCGGTGTCGTATTTGATTAAGACATAATTTCCCGGCGAGATCATTTTTTTTTTTTTAACTAGTATAGGTGCTTGATCAAGGTGGATAAATAATCAATATTTTATTGTGACTGGGCATTCTTTAATCGAATATATGAATGGTGGAATGTCCATAGAAAAATAATTAACAAATTCAAGTAATTCATAAGATACATATTTCATGTCATCTTAGGTCCTCTTTGGAAGGTAAAATGCTCACTACACTGCTAATCTGGCCTAATTGTTAAGAGACAAACCTCAAACTACAATAGGCAACTCAAAACTGATTATGGTGTCAATGTGCTGTGAGTAGTCAACTGTGTAGAATCTATAGAGTCCAAAGAAAAAGCGTAGAACATCCATAAAATAATTAGTCATTTACAATAAAAGAAAACCAAAGGGTCGTGGGCTCGATTCCCACTAGGGGTGGTGGCTTTTCTTTAGAAAAAGGAAAAGGCATCAGCCCTATCCTGGCAAGAAAAGGGTGGTATCCTATAGTTAACCCGTCCTCGAATTTGTAGTTAATAATAAATGGGCGTTAAAATTTAATAAAATATGGATTAAATATTGAATGTTGTGTAGTAAATCCAGTTTTGCCAATGCACTAACATCTCTGTAAGTAATGACGTAACAGGGTCATAATAAATGCATGAGAAGTATATTTTTTAATTTACTAGACAATATTTCATGGTTCTAAAAAATTTATTTTATTTTATTGGGAATGACTAATCTTCTTCTGGGTGATCAATTTTTTTTTTTTTTTTTTTTTTTTTTTGGTGTTTTAAGGCAGTTCAACCACTAGGGTCATGGATGCCTATGTATATGCGTGCAGTTGAAAATTAATTGACGTAAAGATGCAAAAGAGAAATGAGAAAGAAAGAAAGATGTTATTTGAATGATATATTTAGATTAATCATATACTTAATATTTAATCAATCATATAATTAGTCAATGAATATATTTTTATTTTAGAAAAAAAAAAAAAAAAAAAAAAAAAAAAAAAAACTTTTAAAAAGTCAGAATAAAATAAGATAATAAAGGGGAAAAAATACTTAAAAATTTGGTGTAAATGCATACACGTAGAATGACACACACACACACAGAGACACACACAAGCAAGCGCGCGCGCAAACACGCACACACACACGCGCGCGCGCGCAATTGTATTTTCGAGATCTACTTCCCCTTATAGATTTAATTGTTTTTTATATTTTTGTGATCAGATCTGTAGCCCTGAGGAATCTCAATGCTCTCTGACACAATTCATGGTCGTCTCCAAGTATGTCAAAGAGAGTACCATGAATGTCCAGTTGATTTCGAATCTCCTCGTAGGCTCTGAAAATATGTTTAATTGTTAGATCTTCACCACATACTGTACATTCAAGCCTTTCTTCCCGTCTGAATAAATAAGAATGGGTGAGATTAGTGTGGCCAATTCGCACTCTCGACAGAACCACCTCATCCCGCCTACTGTCTTTAGATGAGGTTTTCCATGCCGAGGTAGTGGATTTTATCTCTCTTAATTTTTGTCGGAGCGTGTATCTGATTGAGGACCTCGTTTATGGCAACGCAGAATAGTGTTGCACTCAAGACACTGCCCTGTGGAACACCATTCTGCTGAACAAAAATATCAAAAAACGTTGAACCGCATCTTACATAGAAAGATCGGTCATTTAAAAAAATTTGAACGAACTTCAGCATGTAACCGTCAATCCCGTTCCTTGTGAGTGAGTTTATAATATGCCGCCTCCAAGTGCGATCAAAAGCACTTTCTACATCAACAAAAACCGCTAAGAGTCTCATTTTAGCTTTAAAAGCGTTATGAATAGCATTTTCCAGGCCCACTAAGTTATCAGTAGTACTCCTGTTCTGCCTAAATCCACTCTGCCAAGGATGGAGGTAACTATGTGTTTCCAAGTACCATTGAAGTCTTTTAACCACAAGTTTCTCCAATAGTTTGCAGAGCGAAGATGTGAGGGATACAGGACGATAACTAGCAACTTTGTCGGCTGGTTTATTAGTTTTCAAAATCGGGACAATAATGGCATGCCTCCAATCGTTCGGAAATTCACCTTGTGAATAGATACGGTTAAATACTTTTAAAATAATCATTTTACTTTGCATGGATAAATTTTTAATCATAGTTATGCATATTTGATCAATGCCGGGCGCAGTTTCTTTACGGGAATTGAGAGCTAAATTGAATTCATTGATTGTAAAAGAGAAGTTGAGCGGGTTATTTGGATCATAATTAATTATTAATGGCTCTGCCTCTTCATCATTTTTAATTCGTAAAAATTCCTCAGAGTAATGAATCGATGATGAATTGTTTTGAAAATAATTGCCGAAAGTATTTGCTTTTGAGTGAGGTTCTGTATACTGATTGTTATTATGATTTATTTTATTTACTGATTTTGAGAAACTTCGCCCTTCAATCTTTCTAATGGTTTCCCAGACTTTGAATGAAGGAGTACTAGTGTTTATTTTTGATATGAAGTCTTGCCATGATTTCCTTTTACTTTGTTTAATAATAAACCTAGCGTGGGTCCTGGCACGCTTGTAAGCCTCAAGAGAGTCTGAACAAGGTCTTGATTTAAATCTACGGAGGGCCTTTTTCCTGTTTTTAACTGCGGTTTCACAGTCTGTTGACCACCATGGGACAAGAACCTTTTTTGGGCAAGGTTTGGTTTTGGGTATTAATTGGTTAGCGGAATCTATTATCAATTTATTTATAGATTTAATTATTATGATAATATCAGGATGATCAATATTTATTTTCGTGAGCTCTGCTAGATCCTGAAAAAGCTGCCAATTAGCTTCTTTGAGTTTCCATTTAGGGCAGGGATAGGACTGTGGAACTCTGTCAACTGTCTCTATTGTAATCGGGAAGTGATCACTGCCATAACTATCCTCCGACACTGTCCACGTGAAACGGGGAGAGAGCCGGGGAACAGTTATGGATAAATCAATGCTAGATAGTGTGCCTGAGGAAAAGCAAATATGTGTAGGAGATGGAGAGTTAAGGAAGCAAAGGGTATTTTCTTCCAAAAACTCTTCCACAGTCCTGCCCCTGTGGTCCAAATTAGTACTACCCCAGCTGGGCCTATGGGAGTTAGCATCAGTAAGAATTAAACAAGGGTGAGGTAATTGATTGTAAAGATTATTGAGATCATCTGTAGTGAATTGTAAGATAGGTGGAAGATATAAGGAGCAAAGAGTAAATTCAAATGGCTGATGAATGCGGACAGCAACTGCTTGTAGATGTGTGTCCAAAGCAACATCAGAATATGGAATATCATTAGATATCACAATGCACACACTTCCGCAAGCAATCAGTCCTTCGGTAAAATCTTTCCGAATGATATTAAAATTTTTAAAGGTGAAATCTTCATTAGGTTTGAGATGTGTTTCTTGTATGCATGCTATGGCAAAGGCTACATCACGTAACAGTAATAACAGATCATTTCTGTGAAATTTAATACCATTTATATTCCACTGAGCAATGAGTACCATTTGAGTAATTCGGAAAAAAAAGAATAAAAATAAATTTTTATTTGGTTATGAGAAATGAAAAAAAAATGTTCTGTTTAATTAAGTTGATTAATATAAAAGAAAAAGTTATAAAGATATACAATGTAAATTGATAATGTAATAATGTTGATATCTGTTACTGGTAATCTATTATCTACTATTACTATTTATGATTTCCTGTTTCTTTCGGCGGCCTCTCGTATTAAGAGGGCCTTCAGGGTTTTTAGGCTTATTCGAGTTTACATTATTTGAACTGTGTTGGGTGACTATAGGTTTTGCGTTTTCAGGTGATTCAGGAGATTTCTGGTGCGAATTTGAAATTTCAGTGTTAACATCTGAGAGATTATTTACCTTAAGATTACTATTTGCTTTCGAAGTTTCACGCTTTTTATCAGTCAGAGGGCTGGGATCGCTTTCGCAGGTAGAAACTTGTTGGACCAATTGTTCTTTCATGGATTGCTCCATTTTTTCCATTTTATTTAATAAAAATTCAATAGTGGTTGTAAGTTTCTCCACCTGTGAAAGTAACGAGTCCCTACCAGATGGCACGGCAACTGTCTCAGCAAACGATTGTGTTTGAAACTGCTTGGGAGGTTCACTTCGGCTTAAAACATTATCAGCTTGTCTATAGGACAGCTTTTCTTTAACTCTCAGTTCCTCTATTTTCCATTCCTTTCTATAAGTTTCACACTTGCTAGACCAGGAAGGATGAGGGCCATTACAATTTATACACTTCATTTCAGACACACACTGTCCTTCATGTTTACTTTGACTACATTTACCACACAGCATGTTTTTGCAATTCACTCGACAATGTCGAAATGAACGGTTTAATGTATGCTCTCACTTTAATGGAAACGAAGTCCAAGGTAATTCTTTGCGGTAATTCTGGCTTTTCAAATAAAATAATAAAAGAATTTTTTTTTTTTGTGTTTATTTTGGTGCATCTACTACTGTGGGTGGTCATTAGCACCAAAATAAAAGAATTAGTGGCTGATTTGTTATTATTTATTGTTCTGTAAATGCGTATTACACTTACAACGCCCAGAGATGTCAATTCACTTTTTAGCTCTTCATCAGAACAATTTTGAAATTGTTCACATGTAATTATACCTTTTGAAAAATTTAAAAATTTATGAGTAGTTAATTTGATGTCATATCCCTCAAATGTTTTGACATTATTGATGTTAAAATAATCTTTTTCATTATTAATTTCAAGAAGAATACTTCCATTTTTTTGAAATGTTACTTGAGTAAGTGGAGCATACGATTTAACAAAGCGGCACACCTTAAATGGGCTGAAATTTTTAAAAGATGTACCGTCCCGACCGGTGAGATCCATAATTAAAAATCTTTTAACCCATTTCTTGCGTGATTTTTTCCGATTTATCTCATCTGAAAGCCGATTACGATCAGGAGGGTCTGGATCAGGAGGCAAATTGGCCTTTATCATTTCTAAACTCACCAGTGTAATCAAACCAAATCAAAACAACAAATAACCAGACTAGGTAGGTTATGGGAGTATCGATTCTAACCGAGCCGTTCCTGAACGATCTCCCTCCCTAATGGAGGTTAGCTTTACTTTAAGGTTAGTCACTCCACTAGCCAGATATAATCATCAATATCTCCACTAATATATCACTAATCACAAAACATCATTATATGTGCTATCAGCAGATATTAATGAATAACTTGTACACGTTATTAACACAATGGGCTATGAAAATCCCAATAATAATGCAATTATTTAAGCACTGGCTGCAAACAACGTGTTTCCCCCGGTGAAGCCCAATCCAAAGAGGGTGATCAATTTTTATTCTTTGTACTCAATGATTCTGCACAGATGGTTGAGGCCTTACTTAGCATGCTCAGTATTGACTTGGTTCTTGTAGGGAAAAGTACGCCTATTGACGAATGTCGTTAATTGAGAACATTCTGTAATCGACCTGTTAATATTTTTTTTTCTGTTATAATGAAAATGCTCGACTCAAAACTGGTTCTAAATACAAACTTTATAGCAAAAGATTTTTTTTTTTTTTAAAGTTGGTTACGTTTGGAGTTGAAGGAAGTTTTATTAGAAAAATAAATTCCTTGCAAAGAGAAATAATTTTTGTAATTTTCAAATTTCAATGGGAAGTCAATAGATCCAGGTATTCATTTATTGTAATAAATTGTACATTTATTGCAAAATGCCTTGCCATAATTTCCTGCCAAAATCAATACTTGGTCATGTGACCGAGGACATCACTTCCGTTACACTTTTGCATCACCCGCGACGCAAAATTTGGAGACCACAAGCCACATAAAAAAAATTAAAATCCTCGTTGGAACATTTACCTTCTAAGGATATATTGGAACCTAGTTATCCCAGCCCGCACATATGGTGGGATATGGCTAATACAGGACCAGATTACTGTCCTTAGGAGTAGCTCTGAAAAAAAATAATGGCGAGACACCAGACAAACATGGAAATACGCAATACATCCGTCGCAAGGGAAAGAAATGTTAAAAATCCCCCCTCCGACTTTTAGTAATATATTTGACAAGGGAATCGACATTTAGGTCTAATCAGGGATGGTTCTGGTTATTGATAAGAAGGGGAGTTTTCTGGGGGGGGGGGGGGGGATTCCAGCCCTTGGTTCGTTAGCTTTCAATTCTACAGCCAAGATGTTCCTTTTCAGCCCGAAGGTTAGATAAATATTTTTTTCAATTTGCTGATTTCTTTTTACGTTGAAAGAATAATTTATAAATTCTTCGGCAGTTGTAATTCAGGAAGTGGAAAGCAGAAAGAAGGTCGTAAATAAGCATTTTGAAATGTTTCATTTTTTTTATGATGGGTTTTCACGGATTAGTGGAAAGGACCGAATTAATTAATTAATTTATGTGCTCCGCAACTTTAGGTGAGTTACTAATAAAAATACAACAATGATTCTAAACTAGCTGTTACCCGGTGTGCGATGCTAAACCTAATTTCTGCATCTAAAAAAGCCCAAATAAATTACAAACCAAATAAGTAATATTAAAGTCTAATAACAAAAATCTGTAACTGTTCGGGTTCCCAGTTTCGAACCCGTGACCTCGGAAATGTTAGTCTTAGACGATTTTAACCTAGCCTATGACATTTCCGACTAGCCCCGGATCAAGACCTAGATGTGTGCCAAGTTTGGTCAAATACAGTCAAACGGTGTGGATTTTTATAAGGAACAAACATACAGACAGACTGGTGGTTGACGTTCTTGGCTTAGCCTACGACTCCCCCCCCCCCTTATCAACACCTACCTCCGTGCCAAGATTGATCAAAATCGATCGAACAGTGTGGATTTGTATAAGGAACAAACAGAAAGAAACGTGATTTATACATATTATATATACCATTTTGGGGGTATGGAATACTAAAAATCTGGAACTTGGTATAGTTAGCATACTAAAACGATGCTATTACATTTATTTTTAGGATTTTTATGACACATTTTTACCGAAGAAATCAAAATTTTAGGGGGGTCTGCAGCCCCCCCCTTATATACGCCCATAGATTGTAGATGTAAATTGATACTCTTATTTTACTCTTGGCGAGAGACTCACCGCTACATTTTGGAATGTTGCTGGTTCGCTATAAGACTTTTAGAAGGCGTTTTCTTCTCTCTTGTGTTGCGGGATTGCCTTATTTTTAAAGGAGTACTTTTCTTCTTTAACATCTTTTAAAATTTATTTTATTTTGATTTTAACGTCCATTATTATTAGCTAAAACTTTTAGGACGGGTTATCTATAGGTTACCACCCTTTTCTAGGCAGTATACGGCTGATTTCTTTTCATTTTAAAATTTCATATTAATTAATATCATATATTCAAATAATTTTTAATGTCAAAGCTTAATATAATTTTTTGTAATTTATTTTCTTAAAGTTTTATTTTTTTAAAGCAAAATTTATTTATTTATCTGCATTTTTAAGGAATGTTTTGATAATTGTTAATTTTTTTTATTCGAACTTCACAAGTAAGGCAATCGCCTCACAATATCCTCTGAGAAAGAATATGCCAACTAAACCTGTTATTTTCAAGGGTTTTGAGCATAAAAAATGTGAAAAGAGAAATACAATGTCATAAATTAAAAAAAATATATACATATATATTTATATATATATATATATATATATATATATATGAATATAAATGTAGTTAACTCAATAGTTATTCTTTCCTCACCCGTGCCTTATATCTTTTTTAACAAAAATATCTGTTCAAACGTGCTTACTGGTAAAAGATCGATCATCACGCTGCATAATCAGTCTACACTGTCTTGTCTAGATATGTATGTGTGTGTGTTTTATATATATATATATATATATATATATAGGTCGATTTTATAGAATTTTGTTTCATAGATTTGATATACCAAATCCACTCGTAAAATAATTGTTTTCTGTCTCTCTGTTCAAAACAAATTGTTTAACTATAGTGTCCATCTTGGCTATTCCATATTAGCCATATTTGATTTTTGGTCGTTATATTTTTTATTTAGAAAACACGGCTTAAAATAGTAAGAAGATGCTGATTAGAACAAAAGTCTTGGATTCTTGAGCAACCTAAAGGGACAAATTCTGAAATTTGGTTGCTAGGGAGTAGATTTAGACAGTAATTTTCGGGTAGGGAATTGAAAATACTATAGATCTTGTGTCCTGTTGGCTCAGTCTGCTGCATCTTGTTTATTTTAAGTGTTCATTCTAAGAGTAGTATAAAATAAAAATATAAGTTTCTACATAAGGCAGCAGTTTCTATATTTTGTTAAATAAATCCAAAATGGTTAAGAATTGAAAGTCGAACATGATTGAAGAGAATTAGCGAATTTCCTGCAAAATTAGTTTAGACTTAAATGTCAACTGGATTACTCAATACACAGTAAAATTCTCTTAAAATGTTTATATCACACTATGGATAACCTTTATCTCTGTAGTTCCTGTGGGTTGGACTTTTCAATAGGTAAGATCAAATAAGATTGAATAAATTAATTAAAACAGTTCTTCATTCTGATACAGTTTTTCCTTAAAAGTACCAAATAAGCAACATAATGAAAATAAATAAATAATATTTTAACTCTATTTAGAGATGTACAAGGTTTATGGGATCCAGGAAAGGAGAGAGATGGAGTAGAGAGATTCCTATTATATACAGAGGGCGGCACAGAGATGAATATATATATATATATATATATATATATATATATATATATATATTGTAATAATAACAGCACTGTAATTAAATTAAAACAAGGAATATTTTACTCATACATATTATAATATGTATATGTATATATATATATATATATATATGGCATAGGTCAAAACATAGTACTCCTTTTTCTTACGTAATACATTATTCTTGGCTTGCTCTATATGTTACGTGGCCTTCATGCCACCTCCTCAAGAGCCATTAAATGCTACACATTTAAAAAAAAAACAAAACAAAAAAAAACATTTTTTAGTTATGTTAAGCTAATCAAATTCCTTGTCATTAATATGTTATACAAATAGTAGCTTTACATTTCCTATCCAAAATAATAAACTTAAATTTATTATCAAAATATAATAAAAATGTTTTCGTTGTACATATCCCTACAGCTAATCACCTGTGTCCGAGAAACTTAGAAATCAGCTGATGACCATATGTTCTATAAAGGTTTGAGCTATTATTTTTTCAATAGATTATTTACTATTTAAGTTTAGGATTTTGGAGTGGCATGAAGGCCACGAAACATGTAGGGCAAGCCAAGAATAAAGTACTGAAGTAGTACTTAAGAAAAAGGAGTACTATTTTTTGAACTACACCCATATATGTATATCCAAAAAAGTGAGTATCCGTAATTAATTGGCCAGAAATATGTAAAATATAATATTAAATATATATACATACTTTTATATAAAAACTATGTATATTATAAATGTACATTAATGAAAGATAAAATTACCTCAAAAGTTGACACATTAAAAAAAAAACAAAAAACAAAACAAAAAAAATCTTCTAATGGCAGGAAAAAAAAATTACACAAGACTTAAATCTGAACTTTAAGAGTGTACTTACCTGTGGAATGTAGGTCAAATTGTTATTGGGTCAATCCATTAGAAATCACCCAGACCTTGTTGCTCGGTATTTTTGATTTTCCTATTTTTTTTACCAGTTATTCCCATCTGCTAGGTGAGTTCAAACCTGCAGTAAACAATTTTTCTGGTTCATAGTTTTTTTTGGCGGCCATTTTAAGTTGGCATTTTAACTATTTTTTGTCCGAAAACAAGTTTTACGTGAATGTATCTAACTCTCTTAATTTCATAGACATCTAAACAGAATAAAGACTAAAATGATCAGAGCGATATGTTCTTGATTTTTGTTCCTGCGTTATGTTTTATAAATAGTATAAAAATTGAAGAAAAAAAATCACGAAAATTGATAGAAATTAATCTTAAAATGGGAGTTTTATTGCTGTAAAATTATTAGAAGGAGAAAATACTCATCTTCAATTTTTTTTTCTTGGATAGATTTACTATATAACTACTTCCTGCATAAGTTTCAAGCTTGAGAAATTTTTCCTTTTTTTTTATATAATTTTTCAAAGTTTGCCACAATCGTATTTTTCGCAATATTTGAAGTTCAATACCTCAAAAGGGCCAGAGTCGAAAATTATGAAATTTATACAGATAATACTTTTTTATGACATAAACAAATGATATCAATTTGGTGACTGAGACTCAACTGGTTCCAGCGTTATAGTGCATCAAAGTTGGGCTAAAATTATGTTATACGCACACAACATTTAATGACAATTCATAGTATAAATGGATTTACCTAGTATTTAAAATAATTTTAGCCTAACTATGATGCACTATAAATCTGGAGCCAGTTGAGTCTCAGTCACCAAATTGATATCATTTGTTTGTGTCATAAAAAAGTGTCATCTGTATAAATTTCATAATTTTCGACTCTGGCCCTTTTGAGGTATTGAACTTCAAATATTGCGAAAAATACGATTGTGGCAAACTTTGAAAAATTATATAAAAAAAAAGGAAAAATTTCTCAAGCTTGAAACTTATGCAGGAAGTAGTTATATAGTAAATCTATGCAAGAAAAAAAAATTGAAGATGAGTATTTTCTCCTTCTAATAATTTTACAGCACTAAAACTCCCATTTTAAGATTAATTTCTATCAATTTTCGTGATTTTTTTTTCTTCAATTTTTATACTATTTATAAAACATAACGCAGGAACAAAAATCAAGAGCATATCGCTCTGATCATTTTAGTCTTTATTCTGTTTAGATGTCTATGAAATTAAGAGAGTTAGATACATTCACGTAAAACTTGTTTTCGGACAAAAAATAGTTAAAATGCCAACTTAAAATGGCCGCCAAAAAAAACTATGAACCAGAAAAATTGTTTACTGCAGGTTTGAACTCACCTAGTAGATGGGAATAACTGATAAAAAAATTAGGAAAATCAAAAATATCGAGCAACAAATTTTATGCAATTTGGGTGATTTCTAATGGATTGACCCTATTACCAACCATACAAGTATTTTCATGAATAAGTATTATAAAAATTACCTAATATTTTGGAGTAGTTAAAGCATTTTTCGTATAAGGCTATTCTTCAGGATTGTTAGTTCAGCGGTTCCCCGCTAGAGTCCACCAGTGTGCAGTGTTTGGGCGGGAGCGGTAGGTCAATGCTCCCGCCCGTTTCCATGGAGATCTGTCAACACCCCGCCGGCCGCTCTCCTTGTCTCCCTCGGCCCCTATGACCTGCCCCAAACCCCCTCTCCCTTTCTTAGCACTCCACTAGAATAAAAGGAGATCCCTTCTCTGAGGAATGCCTAGAATTTTTATGGTCCAATCCTTAGGAGGGGAGGAGATACGTGTCTTCGGAAAGCAGCCCCTATTCTAGGGTACTTGAATTGGCCTCGAATTGTACGCCGATCTTCATTCTCAATATCTAGCAGTGTAGGTTGAAAAAGATCTATAAACCAATCGAAAGAGACATTGATAAAATGTTTCGGTAATAAAATATGTATATATATATATATATATATATATATATATATATATATATATATATATATATATATATATATATTTTTAAATTAAGCAACTTTTAATTCGTGCTTCAGCCCTAATGTAAGCTCCCAGCTGTTTCTGGCGAAGGGAGGGGTTATAAACAGAAGAAAACAATCACAGCCAACTCTCGATAAATCGATGTTCAAGGTACCGTGAACGATTTTTCGACTTACCTACAGTTCGAACATCGATTCATCAATTCATTCAACTCGACTTATCTATGTAAATAGGGGGGGGGATGACACAAAAGAGGAGTTATAATCATCTATGTGAATTTGACTCAAATGCATGTTGTTTGTGCGTACATCCAAAGCCTTTTGCCAACATACATAAGTGCACCTAACTGTTCAGTAACTGTAAAATTATCTCCAATCGTTTTTTGAACATGATTTTCCTCTATTATTAATCACTTTTGAAACGTTAATTAGATGTGTAATCTTGTGATGATCGCCGTTGTCACAGGTTTCCGAGAAGGTCCAAAGAGCATTAACTGCATTTGTGTTTTCTCTAATTGTAGGCTTCTCTCATAATCACTTTGGAATTTAATGCTGTCCACTATTGACTACACTACCGACTCCACTATAGAATTCCCCTACCGGGACGCGTATTTTCATTTCGACTTATTTGCATAATTTCGCGCGACTTCGGCCTGAAATTGACTTATTGAGGTGAAATTTAAGTATAACGAATCATGCTCACAGTTTCTGTGAGACTTACAAAAAATATACGTCCACGAGACAATCAGATTGCAGTGTGTTATGATTGTGTGGTGTTGTGTATTACTATTACTATGCATTAGTTGGCCTACATGTACGGTTATTTATTAACCGAAAAGAAATGAGGAGCTTAGTATCAAAGTTGGACAACTCCATTTTTTTCAGTTTTGAGATTTTTGTCGATTCTTAAGTGGATTTTTATGCTGCATTCGATTTTACAACTGTTTTCCATTAAATACGGACAGAAAATAGCGTTTATTTCAACCGTTCAGAATCAAAATATGGACAATTCCAACATAGTTTGGTTTCAAAAAATGACAACTCCATCAGTAGCCAATGAGAAGCTTGCATTCATGCAATCCGCTCCCAACATGCATTGCAAATCCATCATGACTGAATGTTTATAGTTACTTGTAATAAGTGCATTTGGCGATAATTCTTATTAATAACTAGCTGTTATCCGGCACACTGTGGTTCCGAATGCCGGATTTTGGGACAAAACTTCTAGGTACTTGAATCTTTCTGATTTAGGTATGATTTTTGAAGAATTTCTTTTGTGCCGAGTAAAATGAGACCACTACCAATTCTATAGAATAATTATTTTATTAATAAACGGGCTTTATATAACAATAACCGTGAAAAACAGCAAGTATTTAATTTAAAATATTCATACTTTACTCAAGTGGTAGAGCTATGTATCCTTCTAAATATATTTTCAAGACCTCAGGTGAATAAATTATCAACTAATGTGGTACTGGTCACTATTCTCGACATATTTCTCTTTATTTAAATTTTCGCGTATAACAAATAAATATTGACAGTTTCACACTAGATATTAAATAGATCTCATCGTTAATGTTCAGTTATTTGCTATTAAAAACTTTTCAACAACTCTCTGCAGAAAATAATAATGGTTAACTCGTTTTTCATAAAATAATCGCATGGCTAATTGATAACTTTATTTTATTAGCTGTGCACAGGTACGGCGGAGTAAGGCGATGACAATTATAGCACAGCCACTTCAATACATGTAGTTATAGGTAAAACTGTGCGAAGAGGATAGCTAAGTACCACTTTTTTTTCTAAACTTAATAAAATAAGGATAATTTAGTTTCATTTCAGTTTTGACAAACTGTATTTAAATAACATTTTTCATGTAATTTTTAACTATATAATTTTGATTTAATACATTAGACATAATTACATTATATTAAAACACCCTCGAGCATACCAAATTCATATTTGTTTGGTTTCAAAAAAGGATAGGTTCAATTTTCAAATGGCTCCCTTTGGTTTCAAAAACAGACAACTCCATGACTTGGTTTCAAACATAGACAACTCCACCATTCCAAGTGTAATTACGTCCTTAATACTTATATAATTTTGTAGTGCTTTTGAAATAATATTTCTGAGGCCTATAAGAATAACATATAAAAAAATCACCATGATACTGACATCAATATAGTAGATATGTTTTTTTGCCTCTCCTGTAAAAAAAGCAAAAGTGGAGTTGTCCAACTTTGATACTAAGCTCCTCAAATGTCAGCTACAGCCTTTTTTTAACACGATATTGGTAATATAATAAACACCTTTCTAGTGTGCGTGATCAACAACAATATCTCAGGGTATTGCATGATTTACTTAAAGAGCCTACTCAACCAATATATCACTCTTGCAAAAAAAATGAACGTAAACACACCCTCATAACATTAATTTGAATATTTTCCTGCATTAGGTATTTTAGCCGTTCCATTATTTTATGTTGTTTTTTAATGGATACATTTTCTCTTTTAGCGTGTTCCCTTTCCTTATCAAGAAGTAAAATGAATTTGTCTATACAACTAGTCATCTGGACTGTGAAAGAGGTTAGTGTTAGCGCGGTTCCTCCCTCCCCCATAGGGAGGAACCCCGCTTATAGGGTTGATACAATGAATTTGTCTATACAACTAGTCATCTGGACTGTGAAAGAGGTTAGTGTTAGCGCGGTTCCTCCCTCCCCCATAGGGAGGAACCCCGCTTATAGGGTTGATACAATGAATTTGTCTATACAACTAGTCATCTGGACTGTGAAAGAGGTTAGTGTTTTTGTTTTACGGGGTTTTTGAAAATATTTGAGTATTTTGTTCCTCTTCGTGCGCTTCTCACATCAGTAAAAGTTATTAAGTGCTTGCAATAAAAGTATTATTTATTTTTATTATTGCATGCAAGTTTATCTCATTGCAAAGAGTTGGCCTATAACTTTGTTACGTCTATATTAATATTATATATATATATATATATATATATATATATATATATATATATATATATTATTTAAATAAGTCACTACCTCGCCTTTAATTGATTTAAATAATAAAACAGTAATAAATAACGAACCATTAATAAATGGACTTTTTATTTATTTTAAGTTTACAACACAGTATAAAATAAATTTCTAATTATAATTAGGAAAGTTCATTTCCTTACAATAATTATTGTAAGGAAATGAACTTAAAAAACATTAAACATTTTCTAAGCATCAAATGTAAACAATATGTATATACGTTTACTAAGTACTTACATTGATATCATTACTGCAATATTATTTGTATTAAATTCTTAAATTCATTCAAAAAATATGTAAGAAAAAAATAGCGGATTCCTTTTTTTTTTTCTTTTTTTTTTAACGGCGTGTTAACAATTTGGCTATTAACGCCGGGCTATCTGCAGATTGCCACCCTTTTATAATGCCAACAGGGCGTGGTCGGTCACCCATTCAGGTACTGGCCACGCCCGATGTTGCATAACTTCGGTCATCAACGGGAACCGGTGCATTCAACGTAGCTATCGCCGTTTGCACGGATTCATGTTAAAATTTTTATTTTTACTTGAAGTACTTTTTATTACTGAAATTAACCATGTATTAGTAATTCTCTTAATTTTATAAAGATTTTTTTTTTTTTTATGTAGTTATAAATGTGTATGTATTCAGATAAAAGTATTCACTTACCTGCATTCAATGATAGACTCCATTTAAACATCCATGTAGTTGGGAATTAAGTAGGCTGGTTCATAAATACATAATCATACAGAGGGTACAGTTATTCTTTAGGTTAATAATATGGTAGATTATTTCTTATGGTTTGTTTTATTTCTCAAAAGTAGCCATCAGTCGTCATGTACCAAGTTTTCTGCAACTTTTCTGTAATAAACCTCCCAGTTATAAGTAAAAGTTATGATTTCGCCAAGATATTATTGTTCAATTAAATTGATCGTTTTCAGAAACACTTAGCTTATATGACTATGATCCCCAAAATTGTAGGAGAGGCAATAAACAACAAATTTAGTTTTTTCGCCATCAACAACAAATGGTGAACTTTAAATTGACTAATTTAATGAAAAATATGTTTTGCACTGATTGTACTTTTGAAGGAATAGATCACATGTTTGTCCAAAAAAATGAAAAAAAAAACAACCTGTTTCCTTAATTTATGACGTGTTTTGTTTTAAAAGTAAATTTTGTTATTGTTTAATGCTAATTATTTGTAAAAGTTTAACTTTCACGTTTCGAATTTACCTAGGCTGTGTATAATAACTTCAGCAACTTAATTTCTTAATGTGGATCATCTATCTAAAATCTTAAATTAGTCTTAATTCTATTCATTTGTTCATTACACTTTGAAAATTGACGAAATTGTGACTGCTACTACCTCTTCAAGGGCAGAAACATTAGTAAACTAACATACGTCCCTGCAGAGGCATTCTATCAAAAAATATGTTTGTAATTCCTTTTCAGATTGATCTAAATGATCTTAAGGAACAAGCCGCGATAACGTTTACTGGATTAAACCCTGACAATCTATAACCAATTTATCTTAAGAAGAGCGGCAGACATCCCGAGGAGCCCGAACAGTGGAGCAGACCGATAGAGTTGGCAACAGCGCCTCAACCCGGAGGCAAGGACCGGCAGTCTGAGTGCGGGCTTGAGGTGTGTAAGTTGTGCCTTCTCAAGTGTGTACCCATCACCGTCGAGATACAGCCATCAAGGACTTCGGCAGGCAAAGTGTACTACATCAGGACCACCAGCCAGCCGCTCAATAAGGTACTTACCTCGCCGTTGATAAGGTCAGGAGACTTCGACGCGTTCGAGGATGGGACAAAGCCATTTGTCATAATTAATTGCGCTCTATAAATACTAACTCTTGTCTGTAAGACTAGTCCTGTGCTTAAAAGACAGGAAAAAGTAATTTTCTACCGTCTGTGAGTTGTACGAGTATTCTGTTGGATTGTATAATTGTATATCAGGACCACCAGCCAGCCGCTCATTAAGGTATTTCACTATCTCCTCGCCTATGATAAGGTCTGGAGACTTTAACGCGTTCGAGGATGGACCAAAGCCATTTTTCATAATTAATTGCGTTCTTTAAATACTAACTCTTGTCTGTAAGACAAATCCTGTCCCTAAAAGACAGGAAAAAGTAATTTTCTACCGTCTGTGAATTGTATTCCCTTATATTGTGTAAATGTATATCAGGACCAACAGCCAGCCGCTTAATAACGTATTTCATTATCTCCTCGCCTATGATAAGGTCTGGAGACTTTAACGCGTTCGAGGATGGAACAAAGCCATTTTTCAAAATTAATTGTGTTCTATAAATACTAACTCTTGTCTGTATGACAAGTCCTGTGCCTAAAAGACGGGAAAAAGTAATTGACTACCGTCCGTGAATTGTATTATGTTATATTGTGTAATTGTATATCAGGACCAACAGCCAGCCGCTCAATAAGGTATTTACTATCTCCTCGCCTTTGATAAGGTCTGGAGACTTTAACGCGTTCGAGGACGGAACAAAGTCATAACTAATAGTGTTCAATAATCACCAACTATTGTCTGTAAGGTAAGTCCTGCGTCTTACAGACAGGAGAATTAATTATGTGTCGTCTGTGAATTGTATTCTGTTATGTTATGTCAATTTAACTACCATAACATAACAAAAAGAAATGAGTTTTTTTTTTAAACAATGGCCGCAATATAAACATTATTAAACGATTGTGTGTTATATTTTATCTTTTAAATATTCAGATATAAATGTGTGTTTATACGTTATGTAATAAGTTCATCTATTAACCGGAATGTCATTTTGTCGGAATACGCATTTACCCTGTCTGAATAATCGTTATGGATGTGAACTCAAATACTTCAGCTTGCAACTAGTCCATCAGGACCAATTTGCAGAAGCTAAGTAAGTTATTTACTCTCTCCGCGCAGTTGATAAGGCTTGGAGACTTTAACGCGTTCGAGGACATAATAAAGTAATTTTTCATTAGTAATTGCATTCTATAAGTATCAACTCTTGTACGTAAGAGATGTACTGTTCTTAATGACAAAATACACAGGGAAAAGTAATTTTGTGTCGTTTTTGAATTGTATTCTGTTATGTTGTGTCAATTTATACTTCTGAATATGTTGTATCCTTTACATAACAAAGAGAGATTAGCTTTTTATTTGAAGAATGACCGCAAGATCAACATTACTAAATAGAATGTGCCATCTGTTCTCTTTTATCCAAATATAAATGTCTGTTTATAAGTTATGTAATAAGTTGATATATTAAACGCAAAGTCATTTTTGTCGAAATATGCTTGTCATTTAGTCTGTCAGGATATGCTTTATCGATAAGCAATCAAGTACTTCGGAGGACAAAAACTTCATCAGGAACAGGCGCACAACTCTAATTTGCTGGACTGTCGAAGAAGTTTAGAGACTTTTACGCGATCTAGGACCAACTAAAATGATTTTTCATAATTAAATTCGTTCTATAAATAGTAATAAGTTTTTTTCTATTGTTAATTTACAGGATCTTATGCCAAATAGACAAGCAGAAGTAATTTTAAGCCTTTTCACTCGTCCATAATGTCAAGGCAAGACACACCTACTTGTACCTATTGTAATACGGACTTATCCATAAAGCATACTCCGACAGATTTTACACTCAGTACAAATCGAACATGACGATGGCAGCCAATACATTGATGAACTTCTTAAAGATCTCATACTCACAAAACAAGAATAATAATAAAAAGAAAATATTTAGTGACCGCAACCACATATTGATTATTTGGCGTCCATTGTCCCAAGAAATACGTTTTTATTTGATTGTATAAATATAAGTACTAATGTACATATTATTGCTTTATCACTGATGATGTGACATACGACTTGAATATACCATCTGTGGAGGGATTGGCTATGATATTGTTATTTTAACTCCACACATCCACCTTTATATAATGTGAAGACATTTTAGGTCGCCTCAGGACTGTTTGGGATCTGACTCATTCTTGTATTATGTCATGACTGGACAGATCTACCTACTGTAACACTGATCAATGCATAAATCATATTCTGATATCATTTTAATATCTTAAAATTTCCCATTATACGATATTATATGTTATTTTACGGAACTTTTAGCACTTTCCTCCGAAGGAAAGTAGCTATTGAGGTTGGACTCATGACGGAATTTTTGAAAAATTTCTTCAAATCTTTATCGATCCTACCTAGTAGACACCGAAAATGACCCCCGTTAAAATTTATATATATATATATATATATATATATATATATATATATATATATATATATATATGCATATATATATATATATATATATGTGTCTGTTAACACGATAGCGGCCAGAGTTTTTGTTTTTTCGTCACGAAACTTGGTATATAGCATTCAATTAGCAAACGATTGAACGAGTTCGTTAACCACCAAAGTCGGTCCATTTGACTATGTCAGCCGTAATATTTGTTATATTTCAACGAAACTTGGTATTCGTAGTGTTAATATAGAGAGAAAAGTGAGATATAAAAATGAACTAAATCGGTTCATTGGAAGGGGGGGTTTACTCCGGACCCACAATACCAATTCGCCACTACCAGCCGTGATTTTTGGTATATTTCGACGAAACTCGGTATTCGTAGTGGTAATCTTCAGGTAAATATGTGTTGTAAAAATAAACTAAATCGGTTCATTAGAAGGGGGGGGGGGTTTACTCCGGACCCAAATTCCTAATATACTCATACCGGTCGTAATTTCTGCTGTATTGTAACGAAACGCGGTATACGTCGTGGGTAACTCATGAGAAAGAAGTGTTGTAAAAATGAGCTGAATCGGTCAATCGGAAAGCGGGGGTTTAATTTGTAATATATTTGAATAGAAAAGCCGGCAGACGTAGGTTCACAAAGCCTCCGCAAGGAGCGCTTTCTACCACTAGAGGGACTGTATCCTGTTCCTGCGTTAGATCAAAATACGATAATATGAGGATTTTTGTATTTATTACGTAGTGTAGTAGGTACCATGTGTAAACATAACTCTGGAAGCAAATTAATAATTGATCAGTTACTCATTACAAAATGAGAACTATTCACGTTTTTATTTTATTTATGCAGTTTATTTTAAGCAAATTGTTCTGGAAAGCAGTCTACACTACCCAAATTCTGAGGAAAGTGCTTAGTTATGCAGCTCCTGCGTGACTGACTTTTTTACTACCTAGTTGAATCGATGAAGATTCAACAAGAAATTGTTCATAAAATCTTTCATGAAGCTTTACCTTCCTTTTTTCTTGATTAACTGTCCCTTACGTGAGCATAGTAATAAACACGTATTTATGTTTCCGTTACTAATTCCCAATGTTATATTAACATTCATTATTAGATGAATTTAAAAAATGTATAGACTTCTGCATTATATGTGACTAATATTTTTACCGACTATTTCTATGGATTAACTTAGGAAATATTTATTTTTTGAAAATTAGAACTTGTATTACAGTTAGTTAGAAGCATTAGGCATGAGAAGCATTGAGGCATGTCTAATCCTTTAGGGGTTTTCCACCAGCCTTCAAATATCCTGGCACCTTTAAGTCCTTAAATTCCTTTTTCCTCAAATTCCTGTTTTAAGTATTATTCATAGAAGAAAGAGTGAAATATATTGTAAAAGACAAGAAAATAAAAAGGGAGCGTGTGAGAGGACGTGGATAGATGAAAGAAAACTGAGGAGTGTGGGGCGATGTTATTACTGTTGGGAGGTTGTGCTTGAATGGTGGTTACCTTTGTTTATAATCTTCTTAGAGTTTGAAGTTTTACTTCAACCTATCTTTAAACCCTTCTTGGAACAAAGGGGTTTTTAATATTATTTTAGGGAGCTTTAGCAAGTAACGGTTGAGGATGGCAGGAATCGTCCACTCAAAGAACGCTTTTTGAAGTAATAATCTCGTTTTTGCCCCGGAAAACTCCGAAGATGAATATTCAAGGCTAGTATACTCCCAAAGACAATATTAATTTGTTGAGAGTAACAATCTTTTAAACTAAGCAGGTGCAAGGTGGGCCATGAATTAGTTAACATTTAAAAGAATCATATAAAAAACTATTTGGCATATTTTAACGATTGTTTGTTTACAAGGAAGCTAATTAGTTGGAGTTTTTGAAAATAAAATTACATCATCTAAATGTCCACCGTTTTGACTTTTGCACTCTTTGCAAGTTTAACCGACTACCGAAATTTCCGAATATTCGTTAACAAAGAGATCGCGAGATCGCCGACATCTCTTGGCTGATTTCTTCTTTTAGTTGACGTACTGTATTTGGTTTATGGATGTAGACTCGACTCTTTAAATAGCCCAATAGAAAGAAGTCTGCTGGGGATAGATCTGGCCATGGGATGTCGCCTCGTCAGGAAATCAGCTTTTCCGGAAACATTTCTTTCACCACCGTTGGAGGTGTAACAAGTGGCTCCACATTGCTAAAACCATGTGTCATGATTGTAGCCAGGAAATTCCTGTAGCGACGGTGCCAAGAACTCCCGTAACATTTTCACACAGAATTAGCTAGTGGTCATTTAGATGATGTAATAAAAAAAAATATCTCGAAAACGGTTGGAAACCTTGTTAAGCGGATGGTTACTATTCGAAAGCTTACTAAATTCTCTACAAAAAAGATTCTGAAGCAATTTTCGATTAGGCGATGTCAATCGCAGAAATAAGTGCTTAAATCTTCAAATGTGTTTGTTTTGTTCTTTTGAACGTTTTTTTTTCTTTGTTTAAATCACTTTTTAATTGATTTTGTTTTTGTTTTAAATTGAATTTAGCTATAAAATTAGTATTATAGTAAAAGAAAATAAGAAACAGTAAGTAGTGTTTCTAGAGCGAACCTTAACAAGGCCAGGGAGTTATTTTTCTATGTCAGGTATAAGGTATGTACCCTTGCAACCGTGACCTATTTGGGGTCATAAATTATTTAATGACAGGTCTAAAAAAAATTATAATGTGATTTCTGATATTTCTGTTTGTGTAACCAAGTCTCATGTAATGAATTTCATAAATATAAATAAATATGATGGTTTAATCCAATATGACACTGGTAGTTTTTTAAAATAAAAGTGGGAAGAATGTTGTAATTCCAGGATTTCTTTATAAATAGCAGCCAATTGAAGTTTTCCCCAACTTATAGATTTAATTTTCCAATTATGATTGTATTGCATTATTTTGATACGCCTCAATTTTTCTGTAAACATATACAAATTAATGTAAAAAATATTGGATCATTTGAGCTTTAAACGTGGAAAATCCGAAAAGCTCTCAAAACGACCGATAGTAATAGTATTAAAGAGAACGAATGCTGTTAGGGGGATTCGTTCATGGAAATGGCCCTAAATTGCATGGGTTTTGTTCTCGCTTGTGGTAGGGCTATTGAGCTAAGTGGTGTTTCGACACTTCAATCAAAATTCTCCATTCTCATTTTGGCGTAAATAAACATGGAAATTCCTATTTCTCGGGATTCCAGATTATCTGTGGGATCTAAAGTCAACTATCAGTATATTTTTTAAATGGTTGTGTTTTATTTGAGAAAACATCTTAAAATTTGGTAGGATTTTTTTTTTGTTAATAAAAAGAAAGAAAAATGTGATCGTTTGTGCATGATTAGAAAATCATCAGAAGGTAAGATGGAACAGTCTTCAATTCTCATGAAAGACTTTTTTAAACATCTCTCTCTCTCTCTCTCTCTCTCTCTCTCTCTCTCTCTCTCTATATATATATATATATATATATATATATATATATGCATACACACATCTACATCGGTATTCACACACACACTTATGGACATATTTCCGTTTTAGAAAAGTTACAGATTTGAATAATAATACTGCAAAGAAAATTATAATTGAACTGAAAAATAAAGGAACATAAAAACATTTTTCTAAGCATCACAGTGATACAATATTTATATACCTAAACTTAATATATAATAATATGCCATTACTATAACATAATTTGTATTGAACTAATTCTGAATTAGTGCTAACAGCGGAATCCTTAATGTTAACGTTTTCGTTTCATTTGGATTTGTAAGAATTTTCTTTATTATTTTATCAATGTTGTTTTAATGATCTATTCAATTTATTTAAAAATGTTTTATCTAGTTCTAAATGAGTAAGTATTCAACTCTCTTCATTAAAGAATTAATTTACACTTTTATATACAAAATGTTTTCAATTCCTCCCTTCCAGATGGGTACGCCACGAGGGCTGTGCCTGGACAAGGGGCTGTCTGGAGTCCCCCAACTTCTGGATGACCTCCAGAGATTGTCTGAGGACAAGGATAGCGCAGACATCCTTTTCTTAGTTGCCAGGGAAGAGGTTCCTGTGTATGCTCATCGCCTCATTCTCATGGCAAGGTATTTAAGCATATTTATTAGTTTATTGTATTATACTAAATATTAGTTATTTTTTAAATCTGCGGAAAGACAATATAACATCACCATAATCATTTCCCAACAAGTTTCCCCCCCCCCAGGGGGGTGATACTGAAGTTTAGTGTCCTCCGAACCGATTATTTTCAAATTTTGTACTATAACGTATTTTGATGCACTAAACACGAATCCGCTAAAAATCATAGTCGCTCTCAAGAAGGAATGGAGTTATTAAGCACTAAAGTTCACTGTTATGGAGGTTTTAAACAACGTATTCATAAATCGTAAATACATAGGTTTATAGCCTTATTTTGAGATGGATCATCTAGTCATGATCCTACTGTTGGAATGTTCTCTTCATGTTGAGGCTTTAAGCCTCTGTATTTATATTATATTCCCCTCAAGAGGCAACAAAAGGTTGTGAAACATTCAGCGAAGTGAGTAAATAAATAAAGTTAAAGTAAATGTATAGTGAAGTTTTACTAACCTGCCGCATATTTTAATAATACATAAATTTGAGTAATCAAATTATAAATTAGAAACCACCTTCTGTTTGTTGTTTTTAAATTGTATATTAGTAGCATTTTCTTTTCTTTTTTTTTTTTTTTTTTTTTTTTAGTAACTTTACGATCATTCTTATGGCAAGGTAATTTAGACATATTTTAATGTTTGTATCCATTGCTTTATTATATGTATTAGTTTTCTTCCTATTATTGACTAACATATCATTGTTATGCTTGATACAATGCGTGTTTTGTGGAGTTCTCCTTAGCAAATCTCATTTGAAGTACTTTTCACTCCAACTGTTCAGCTTTCTACAAAAAAAAAAAAAACAAAAAAAAAAACAGCAATTCATGAAAACATTACAAAAAATTGAAGACCTTTCTTGCAGGTTGTTATTTATTTAAATTTTGACTATTCAAAAGTGAAACCATTTATTCGTTCTTTTAGGCGAAACGTCAAAAAATAAAATACATGAGGTCTTTAAAAACTTTTTATTATTCCAAGTGCTACTAATTTAATTGGTGCGTCATCAATACTGTGACGAGGGACCAGATAGTGGAAGGTTCTTTCGCTTATTGTGGTTGTAAATAAATTGAATTTCAGCTTCTGGTGAGCGAAACTAGTAGAGCTTGGAAATATGGATTTTTATGAATTTATGTATTTAATTGTTGCCCTTCCGCCAGTTCTGTGATGGTATTCGCTATGCAAAAACAACAGAGATATGATAAGAAAATAAGAGCCCCAATTCCGAACCGAAAAGTAAATAAGCGTCTGAAATTGTTTATTTCTTGAGACGAAGCTACCTCTAAATACTCTTACTTTTTTTGTTCTGAAAACCACAAAATCGCTAAATTCGTAATAGTGCTGAAATGTCATAAATTTTTATTTAATAATTTATTGACGCTGTTATTTTCAAGATAAGAGAGCAAAACTTCTTTTGTTGATTGTAATGGTTGGGCTTCGGACGAATGTTCTCAGGTTACACTTCTGCTGCGTGACGGAAATTGATACACAACAAACTAACGGGACATACATACAAAAAAAAGCGATTGTATTTTTATATATGTGCATATATGTATAAGTAAAAATATAGATATACAAAAAAATAAATTAAATAAAAAAATCTGTCGAAGTAAACTATTCGTAGATAGTATCCAAGAACCTAAAATACAATTAGATTATTTAGTGTGCTTAATCATAAAATAAATAAATAACATTAGTACATGTTAACCAACAATTTATTTATATTAAATGTAGGAATATCTTAATTTAGTGCATACCTAATTTTCTATGCATCCGTTGCATTCTGTGCAAGAACTACTAAATACGTCATTGTCACAGTAATTATCTGGAAAAGAAAAAAAAAAACAATATGTGGTATTTTAAAAAGTTTTAAATATATTTGTGAATAGAGTTTCATTAATCCTATAGTAGGCATTGTATTTAGTGCATTAATTGATGTGCTGTAAAATTGTTAGGACTATAGTTTATTAATACATATATAAATATTTATTACAAATTCAACACACTCTTGCACGGTTATATCGTTGTAATGTTAAAGTATTTCAATTCACCTTTTAGGAGTTCTGTCAGAAGAAATTGTTGTTCGTAGATATGATTGAGACACTCCATATTTAGCCACATGACACAATGACTGAACAAAAACAACTTTAAAAAAGTCCGTCACGCAGGAGCTGCATAACTAAGCACTTTCCTCAGAATTTAGGTAGCGTAGACTGCTTTCCAGAACAATTTGCTTAAAATATCCTACATAAATAAAATAAAAACATGAATAGTTCTCTTTTAATTTTGTAATGAGTAACTGATAAATTATTAATTTCCTTCCAGAATTATGTTTACACATGGTACCTACTACACTACGTAATAAATACAAAAAACCTCATATTATCGTATTTTGATCTAACGCAGGAACCGGATACAGTCCCTCTAGCGCTCCTTGCGGCGCCTTTGTGAACCTATGTCTGGCTGGCTTATCTATTGAAATATATTAGAAAGTAAACCCCCCTTTCCGATTGACCGATTCAGCTCATTTTTACAACACTTCTTTCTAATGAGTTACCCACGAAGTATACCGCGTTTCGTTATAATACAGCAGATATTACGACCAGTATGAGTATATTAGTAATTTGGGTCCGGAGTAAACCCCCCCCCCCTCCTAATGAACCGATTTAGTTTATTTTTACAAGACATATTTACCTGTAGATTACCACTACGAATACCGAGTTTCGTCGAAATATACCAAAAATCACGGTTGGTAGTGGCGAATTGGTATTGTGGGTCTGGAGCAAACCCCCCCTCCTAATGAACCGATTTAGTTTATTTTTACAACACATATTTACCTGTAGATTACCACTATGAATACCGAGTTTCGTCGAAATACACCAAAAATCACGGCTGGTAGTGGCGAATTGGTATTGTCGGTCCGGAGTAAACCCCCCCCCCTCCTTATGAACCGATTTAGTTCATTTTTATATCTCACTTTTCTCTCTATATTACCACTACGAATACCAAGTTTTGTTGAAATATAACAAATATTACGGCTGAAATGGTCAAATTAGTGTTTTGGGTTCGGGGTAAACCCCCCCTTCCGGTGGACCGATTTTGTTGGTTAACGAACTCGTTCAATCGTTTGCTAATTGAATGCTATATACCAAGTTTCGTGACGAAAAAACAAAAACTCTGGCCGCTATCGTGTTAACAGACACATATATATATATGCATATATATGTATATATATATAGATATATATAAATTTTAACGGGGGTCATTTTCGCTGTCTACTAGGTAGGATCGATAAAGATTTGAAGAAATTTTTCAAAAATTCCGTCATGAGTCCAACCTCAATAGCTACTTTCCTTCGGAGGAAAGTGCTAAAAATAATAGTTTTCTGTTTGCCAACGTTTCGGCTTGATTGTAATGCTTTTATCAGGGTTATAAACATAAAATGAACTAGATAATGAAAAATATAGGTAAATGTAGAAATAGTATATAATATTCAGTGCAAACTCAAATGAATAATTCAAATGACAAACATTAAGATCTAGTTTAAATAAAGTTTGCTATAAATTATTGAATTAACAAAAAGCAAACCTGTGATGAATTAAAAAAAATTATGAGGTTTAATATAAACTGGTAAAATAAAAACGTCCGACACCGCAGGTTTTCTTAGTGCGTTTCTGTTCTTATTCCAAGTGTATTTTCAAAAAGTCCGACTCGCAGGAACTGCGTCATCTTAGCGCGGTTACGTACATCTCAAAGAAGTGGAATGGATTAGCATCACAAATCACAGGAAACTGATAGTAGCCAACTTACACAGAAGCGGATAATTCTTAATCTGTATAAGTCAATACAATTATGTACTGAAAACGTACTTACTCTTCGACTACTGTTGAGAAAGCTCTATTCTAAACAACCAAAAAATCGTTGTCATTTTAAGTATCTTCTTTTAGTAGCAAATTCGTTTTACTGTTATAATCAACTGTAAATATGTGCTTCAGTAACGATAACTTCAGTTGGAGGCTATGAGGAAGGTTATATAGAGAGGGGAATTCAAACCTATGTATACGCCATCATGATATTGGCCACAGCCATCTTGATTACCACAGCCACTCCAAACTTATTACCAATACCTTTTATAGTTTCTTAGCTTCTTTTATTAAGATACTAATTTTACTGATAAATTCAATTTAAAACAAAAACAACTAATTAATAAGAGAGATAAACAAAGAGAAAAACCCTTTCAAAACAACAAAACAAACACTTTTTCAGTTTTAAGCGCTTATATCTCTGATTGACGTTGACCCATCGAATATTGCTTCAGAGTCTTTTTTGTAGAGAATTTAGTAAGCATTCGAATGGTCACTGTTCAGTTACCACGATTTCCCAACCGTTATCGAGATATTTACGAAAAATGTATGAAGATCCAAAAACTTTTCATGTCTAGATTTTAGGCGCCACAGGAAACACTGATAGTGTCCTGAAATTACTTACTTTCCTTCTAGGTTTACTTTCTCATTTATTTATTTATTTGAGGAGCTGCGTAACGCAGGCGAATGGCTCCATGAAATGTTTATTTAGTTACGGAGCACCGCAACAGCAAAGTGATTTGCTCGCATACTTCGTGAAAATTAATTCAATAAAAATAAACTTAAAACTTAAACTTAAAGCTTAAACGGGTAAAAATAAATTATTAAAATGTATAAAGTACACTTTCTCATTTGTGGTTTTACTAAAATATTTATTTTACTATTTTATTTATTTTAAGAGTTTCGCAACAAAGGTGATAAGCTCTAAACAATGGTATCTTCTAGGCGAGGAGGAGCTGTGCCTTGATCAAGGTCAAGTTCAGAGCCACTGTGATTATCAGTGCCGGGGAACTTTAACAAAGCAAGCTTTTCAAACCTTTGCAACATTATTTCTGCTGCGCTCAATAATTGGCACATACTGGTATCTTCACGTTTTTCCCCTATATCTTCTGTAATATTTTCCTTTTCCTCTAAATTCTGTTCTATTATGGAAGTAGGAAAATCTTGGAGTCGGTTTTCTTTGGATGAGTTTTGGTCAGCAGTAACAGAAAAAGGGTTTGTGAAAGATGTTGAGGCTCCTTGAGTACTGTGAGAAAAATGTATAACTTCATCTGTTTCTTGAGCCAGTGAACCGATTTTTGGTGTGATAGCATTTCCGTGTATGAACGCTTCTGGTGGAACAGAATTTTCGGTTGAAAAATCGATCTGATTTTTAGGAGCGTCAGGACACCCAGCGGCCAAATGGTGGCCTTTACCTATAAAGCAGCTGATTTTTTCAGTCTCCAGGAATATTTTCCAAGGCCTCCCTTCAACGTCTATGATCAATGAAGAAGGTAACTTTTCAATGCCTTCAGGATTTATTCACAGCTGCCTCCTATGACTGAGAATATGTGATAACCTCGGTCATGAAGGCCAGCTCTTAAACATTGTATGGGTGAAACTATTTCTACCCCAAGTCTTTTTATAGCTTCTTCAATCGCTTTATTAAGAGCATTAGAAACAACAATTCTTTTAGATGGCTTCTTAAACGTCTTAATAAAATATTATGGCCTCGAATTCTTATATTCCGATGCTCATTTACCTCATTCTTATTATTTAAGTGAATACAAAACCTGCCTCCTGAAATATAGCAAGTAAATTTAATATTTTTAGCACCAACTATATCAGCCAAATGTAATAAATATTCTTCCTGTTTTATACCTTTTACAGTGTATAAAACTATAGCACAATCACTAGGACATAAAGGATTGTGCTTTAATAATTCAATCTTAGAGGTTATGTTTACTACTCATTCCATAACGTTTATTCTTTAGATATGGCCTTACTTCTTGATAAAAATTTGCTACTCACTAATTTTCGGTAATTAATCGCTTGTTTCCGTCACAATAGCTTCAATTAGTCTACACTTTCTTGAAGAAAAATAGTAATTTCTCTTCAGTAAACTATAAACGTGTTCGTTTTACATTCGTGCACAGCTCCTATTTTACTATTAAATCTAAATAAAAAAAGTCCGACTCGCAGGAACTGCGTCATCTTAGCGCGGAATTTCGCCCCAAACACTATCTTCTAATGGGCGGATTCTGCTGGTTAACGAACTTGACCTTTCAAATTAGACGACAGATTTTTGTACCAAAGTTTGTTAAAATCGGGCCATTTTTGAGCTTTCTAGAGCGCGAACAGACAAGCATATATATAAATATATACATACATATATATATATATATATATATATATATATATATATATATAAAGTCCGTCTCGCAGGACTGCATCATCTTAGCGCGGTTCCGTTCATATCCCTAGTCTAATTTGGAAAGATTAAAATAGAAGCAGTTATTATTTTGGTTCCACCAGTCTTTTTTTTTTAAATTAATTATTATGATGGCGTGTCAACCCTTAAGGTCACTAACGCCATTCCTGTGAGTAGTAAAGTCTTGAAAGGTCATGATTTACAATCTTACCTGGAAGGGTCCGCTACACTAGAAACAGACCCGCTAGTGACAAGGTCTTGGAATCTTGGAGATCTATATTTCTAACAATAAATTGTTTTTGTTATTTTACTTAACCAGTTTTATTGTTAAATACATTATCCAACTATAAGCAATTAAAAAATAACAAGAAATAAAACAGACAAAAAGAACCATTGGAATAAACGAAATCAATTAATTTAAAGCTTTAAGCACTTTTTTCTCCGATTGACATCGCCTAATTAAAACTTTCTTCAGAACCTTTTTTGTAGAGCATTTAGTAAGCTTCCGAATGGTAATCTACCGCTTCACAAGATTGTCAACGGTTTTCGAGATACTAACGAAATTATACAAAGTTACCAAAATTTTTTTGGTCTGTTAATAAAATATTTTATTCTAACCCTTCCTTTACTCTAAACGTAACAAAAATTTCAACATATTAGTGTTGATGAAACTCCAACATGCAGAAAATGTTTCAACTGTATCCCATAATTCTAAGTACCAAAATCAAAGACAAAGAACCCTCCCTAGGAAGGACGCTAGGCAGTTGAAAAGCTATATATCTTGGAAATCCATATCTCTAACATTAAATTGTTTTTCTTATTTTTCTTAACCTGTTTTATTTTCAAATACATTATCCAACAATAAGCAATTAAAAAATAACAAGGAATAAAAAACAGATAAAAAGAACAGTTCGAATAAGCGAAATCAATTACTTTAAAGTTTTAAGCTCTTATTTCTCCGATTGACATCGCCTAATCAAAACTTTCATTAGAACCTTTTTTTTAGAGCATTTAATAAGCTTTCTAATGGTATTCTTCCGTTTACCAAGATTCTCAACCTTTTTCGAGATATTAATGAAAGTAAACAAAGTTACTAAAACTTTTTATGTCTGTTAATAAAATATTTTATTCTAACCCTTCCTTAACTCCAAACGTAACCAAAATTTTTAACATATTAGTTTTGATGAAAGTAGAACATGCAGAAAATGTTTCAACTGAATCCCATGATTCTAAGTACCCAAACCAAAAACGGTATTCAAAAAATATTTTTCCAATTTTCTCGAAAACGGTTAAAGCTATCGCCTTGAAAATGGTTTCATTCGTTTTCCTAGCCCCAGGAATCATATAAAACGAGTACTTAGAAGCTTATGAACTCAAAAACGTAAGCGTTACGATTTTTTTTGCGCGAATTTCGCCCCAAACGCCATCTTCCAGTAGGCGGATTTTGCTGGTTAACGAACTTGACCTTTCAAATTGGACTAAGGATTTTTGTACCAAATTTCATCAAAATCGGACCATTCGTCTTCTATCTAGAGAGCGAACAGACAAATATATATATATATATATATATATATATATATATATACATATATACAAATTTGAACCACCGTTATTTTCAGTCTCTAGGGGTTGTGAAACGCGAAATTTTCTAGTCGGCACTTCCGGATTGTTTCATTGTATCAACCCTATAAGCGGGGTTCCTCCCTATGGGGGAGGGAGAAACCGCGCTAAAAATCAGTCCCGTAACAGGCCACAAGGGCCCAGAGGGGCAGATACTGCAGAGGTATCTGATTCTTGACCATACGGCACACTAGGGAGATAGTGTGGTCAATACTATGCTCCGGCCACCTGATTTTCCCCTTGGCTGCTTCGACTGCTAGAGTCATTAGCACCCAAGGTACCCATTATTAATTAAATTAATTAAAGGCTGGGTCAGCCCAGGGACGATCTGGGACCCCAAATCCAACCCTCGAACGGCAGCACTAGAAGAAAAAATCTTTAGTGCGCGCTCGGGTTTTGAACTTGGTGCTCCAGTTCATTAGTCGAGTGCTCTACCACTGAGCTAACCTCGCCCCCACATATATATATATATATATACAGGGTGTCCCGTAAATGTCTAGTCATATTGTGAGGGGTAATAGAGGACCCTTAGGGGAACAAAAAATGTTCTATGACGATTTCCCAAATTCTCGCCCATAAGGGAGAAAACGTCGTTTTGTCGATTTTTCGAGACAAACGTGGTTTTTAAGAGAATAATCTTTGTAGCTCTGTCCCAGGTGGTACTACTAGACAGGGAGGGAAACCAATCGAAAGCTGAGTAAATTTACTATAAGACTAGTTGGGAGTAAACGTACAAATAAATGAATGTATGTATGTATATCTTACCAAAAGAAAGCTATTCTAAATTTCCTGATATTTTATTGATATTTCTTTCCATAGTTACTCCTCAATGGGCAGGATCTGAGATTTCCGGGTTTCAGAAAAACTTTTTCATTTAACCAGCTTTCCATTCATGTATCACAACCCTGTGTTATTGAAGTATTTGAACGATTTAAGAACAAAAGTTTAAAAAAAAAACATGGATCTGTGAAAAGAAAATTATATATTTTCTTCAGTTTATTCAAAAAGCTGAAGAGAAATATTTATTTGTATAAATGTTTACATAAATATTAAGTAAATATTTACTTAAAACAATAAAAGAAAATTAATTTACGAATTTAAAAAAAATTCCTAAAACAGTAAATAAATAAAATACACAATTTGTTAATTACAGTAACTAATTATGGGTCCAGGAGGTTGCCATTAATGAACCCCAACCATACATTAACCTCAAAAATTACTATTTTTACCTAGATCAAGCATTTGAACATATTTTTACAGGTATTTATTTAGAAAACAAATGCTTTACCTTGAATTGATACTGATGGCTATGCTTGTGAAACTCACTGGGATTCTCGTGAGCCCTATGCGTTTTTGTTGTGGTAATTAAAAATTCTATCCCTCATAAATAAGATGTACATAGTCCTGTAAAAATGTGTTCAAATGCGTGATATAGGTAAAAATAATAATTTTTGAGGTTAATGTATGGTTGGGGTTCCTTAATGGCCGCTTCCTGGACCCAGTATTAGTTACCTGAATTAATAAATTCAAAATAAATGTGTATTTTATTCATTTACTGTTTCAGGATTTTTTTTTATATTCGTGGAAGTAATTTTTTTATTGTTTTAAGTAAATATTTACTTAATATTTATGTAAACATTTATAAAAATAAATATTTCTCTTCAGCTTTTTGAATAAACTGAAGAAAAAAATATAATTTTCTTTTCACAGATCCATGTTTTTTTTTTTTAAACTTTTATTCTTAAACCGTTCAAATACTTCAATAACAAAGGGTTGTGATACATGAATGGAAAGCTGGTTAAATGAACAAGTTTTTCTGAAACCCGGAAATCTCAGATCCTGCCCATTGAGGAGTAACGATGGAAAGAAATATCAATAAAATATCAGGAAATTTAGAATAGCTTTCTTTTGGTAAGATATACATACTTACATTCATTCATTTTTACGTTTACTTCCAACTAGTCTTATAGTAAATTTACTCAGCTTTCGATTGGTTTCACTCCCTTTCTAGTAGTACCACCTGGGACAGAGCTACAAAGATTATTCTCTTAAAAACCACGTTTGTCTCGAAAAATCGACAAAACGACGTTTTCTCCCTTATGGGCGAGAATTCGGGAAATCGTCATAGAACATTTTTTGTTCCCCTAAGGGTCCTCTATCACCCCTCACAATATGACTAGACATTTACGGGACACCCTGTATATATATGTATGTATGTATGTATATATACAAATTTGGGTCACCTATATTTTCGTGATCTATAGGGTCTGAAACGTGAAAGTTTCTAGTCGGCAGTTCTGGATTGCGTCATGAGGTCAACCTCATAAGCGGGTTCTCCCTATGGAGATAGGGAGTAACCGCGCTAAAAAACATCAACCAATTAACAAAGGAGGTATACAGAAAAAAAAATCAATATTTGACAAAACAAAAGCTCGGGCAATAACATGTTTTTTGTCCTTTAACGCAAATAAAACAAACAAAATTTAGTCTATTTTTAACTTGAAAAATGAGCGTGTCGGTTTGAAAAGATATAAATTGACACTAATCACAGCTCTATGCAATGTTGAATAAGAAAATTCCCTTGGGTGACAAATGCCTTACCATAATCTACACTTTTACCAAAGAAAAAAATTCTTATCGCATTTACAGTATTTGTATAAATATCTGTCAACAATATTGAGACAAAATAAGGTTTGCTAAAGTAGCTGAAAATATATAAATAACATACTTATAAAGCACTCCCAAACCTTTAAGTAATACATAAGAAAATTTTACCAATTTGACCAATAAATTTCTCCTTGTTTAAAGAAAATTCATTGTCCGTGAAATAATAGTGCATACTTGTAAATCTCTAACTGTAACAATTTTTTGATTAAAAGAATATTGGAGAAAATATTTTTCTAATACTATTGCTATTACTTACCGATGTAACCAAAGGATAACCGATTTCAAAAAATCCTCCAGCAGTGAATTTCACCTCAGGTTTCGAAAGGACGTATAATGAAAGTTTCCCCTGAAAATAGATTGTAAACGATTAGTTTAGTTCGGTACTCAGGATTACAGATTTCTGCATAATCCTATAAAGTCCATCTGATAGTAGGAATTACTTCAATGTTTAATTTCCCGAATCCTGGTTAATTGGAAAGATTTTTCTATTTTCCCCTATCTACTACCATGGCTACGATTATGTCTATGATCCTTGCTTTTTTAACATTCTTCCCTACTGGTGTAATAACTTGTCTGTGAAACCTGCAACTTTTTTTATTTTTATTTCAGCGTATCAGCCTTTAAGATTATTAATGCCTCAGATTATAAAGTTAGGCATAATTGAAGGGCTCGGGGCAAAACAGTGCCAAGCAACATTTTTAACCAAACATAACTGTAGCTGCTATATGTTGGATATTATGTGGGACTGTCAGGTGAAATAGTTAGGAGCAACAAGATTAAGTAGCATACAGAGCTTGTAGTCACATTGCACCATAGACTGATAGTCCCTCATAATAAAAAACATATAGTAGCTACAGTTATGTTTGGTTATAAATTGTGCGTGGTACTGTTTTGCCCCGACCCCTTCAATTGTTAGATGTATCTTCGTCTAAAAAGTTTACGTTGATAATGTGGTGGTATTTACCGGGGAGTTTCACTGCTGAACAGGATGAATGCCTATCACTCACTGCTTAAAGCTCGTCCTGGGGGTAAATATTGAATTATCTCTATTGTTCGGATTCAATAGCTTTGAACGGACATCTGTTTTGATTAATGCTTTTATTCGACTATCAATTTCATTTGAGTTGAATGTTCCTGGAAATTTTGACATTTGTTCAGACAGGCAAAGCTCTTTTTAATCAATTAGTCCACATCATAGGCAAAATCCTTCCTATAGACATCTCTTCTTAAGTAAAGGATTTTGCAGGGTGTTATATGACCACATGACAATTCCAAATGTACAAGCGGAGGACTGGGAAAGTATAAATACTTATGACCTTTATTTTAGGATTGATGTAAGTTTTGGGTACTTCTTTCTTAAGTAATATTAGCAACATCCTAAATATTTTTAATAGTATAATTACATAAATATATATTTATATTAGTGAATAATATAAGACTCTTATTAAATCCCATATATTTTACTTCTAAATTCACTAACTTACATCGCTGCACAATTCTGCATTACGTAACATCAACTTCAGTAATTTCCTATTGAACTGCTGCGTCTGAAAATGAAATAAAAAATAATAAACTTTCATCAATGATAATCCTTCCATTGGAAGAAGACGTCTTGTGTATAACCATGGATAAAATGAATAATAATAAACTTTCATCAATGATAATCCTTCCATTGGAAGAAGACGTCATGTGTATAACCATGGATAAAATGAATAATAATAAACTTCCATCAATGATAATCCTTCCATTGGAAGAAGACGTCATGTGGATAACCATGGATAAAATGAATAATAATAAACTTTCATCAATGATAATCCTTCCATTGGAAGAAGACGTCATGTGGATTACCATGGATAAAATGAATAACAAAAAACTTTCATCAATGATAATCCTTCCATTGGAAGAAGACGTCGTGTGGATAACCATGGATAAAATGAATAATAATAAACTTTCATCAATGATAATCCTTCCATTGGAAGAAGACGTCATGTGAATAACCATGGATAAAATGAATAATAATAAACTTTCATCAATGATAATCCTTCCATTGGAAGAAGACGTCATGTGGATTACCATGGATAAAATGAATAATAATAAACTTTCATCAATGATAATCCTTCCATTGGAAGAAGACGTCATGTGGATTACCATGGATAAAATGAATAACAAAAAACTTTCATCAATGATAATCCTTCCATTGGAAGAAGACGTCGTGTGGATAACCATGGATAAAATGAATAATAATAAACTTTCATCAATGATAATCCTTCCATTGGAAGGAGACGTCATGTGGATTACCATGGACAAAATGAATAATAATAAACTTTCATCAATGATAATCCTTCCATTGGAAGAAGACGTCATGTGGATTACCATGGATAAAATGAATAATAATAAACTTTCATCAATGATAATCCTTCCATTGGAAGAAGACGTCATGTGGATTACCATGGATAAAATGAATAATAATAAACTTTCATCAATGATAATCCTTCCATTGGAAGAAGACGTCATGTGGATTACCATGGATAAAATGAATAACAAAAAACTTTCATCAATGATAATCCTTCCATTGGAAGAAGACGTCGTGTGGATAACCATGGATAAAATGAATAATAATAAACTTTCATCAATGATAATCCTTCCATTGGAAGGAGACGTCATGTGGATTACCATGGACAAAATGAATAATAATAAACTTTCATCAATGATAATCCTTCCATTGGAAGAAGACGTCATGTGGATTACCATGGATAAAATGAATAATAATAAACTTTCATCAATGATAATCCTTCCATTGGAAGAAGACGTCATGTGGATTACCATGGATAAAATGAATAATAATAAACTTTCATCAATGATAATCCTTCCATTGGAAGAAGACGTCATGTGGATTACCATGGATAAAATGAATAACAAAAAACTTTCATCAATGATAATCCTTCCATTGGAAGAAGACGTCGTGTGGATAACCATGGATAAAATGAATAATAATAAACTTTCATCAATGATAATCCTTCCATTGGAAGAAGACGTCATGTGGATTACCATGGATAAAATGAATAATAATAAACTTTCATCAATGATAATCCTTCCATTGGAAGACTTCATATGAATAACCATGAAAATGAAATGTGAACTTATTTTTTTTTTAATTACATGCAGTCGCGCTTCAGCCATTGAACAGTGAAGTCGTGTATTTTTTAGCTCTCGCATTTGTGAAAAGTTTAGTGGTTCATTTAGCTCGAAATTGAACTAAACTTGCTCAAATGATTAGTTAATCGTTGAGTGTAAATTCTGTGAATTTTCCTCGGTATTCCTGTGACAAAACAACTTGAAATAAGTGAGTAAAGTAATGTCTATGGTGAATTCTCTGCCCTGCCTCACGGTAAGCGAGAGGTGGGGCTATTCCTGTCTCTGCAGAACAGTCCCCCTCTACTAGCTGCCTCCTAGCTAGCTCAGAAACTACGGGCCTTCAGGGGAATCGAGATACTCTTCCCGCATCTCCTCTCTGGCTCAGGGCTAGCGTCTTGAAGTCTGAAACTAAACAGTCTGAGTTCGATGCTCCTGCTGGCGCCTATATTATTTTTTATTTGCAAAAAATTATATATTTATTTTTTCTTCTCGTTTTATGGGAGGATTCTATCACATGGTAATGGCAAGCGGTGGCAAAAGATCAAGATCAGCTAGCAGCTCGCCACCTACGTCACCTTCATAAAACACGCGCTCTACAAGGAAAATTACAAAAAGACAGCCACTAAAAAATGTTAATTCCTCTATACCCGTTGAGGAAGCACCCGGTACTTCCCGAAGCAATGAAGAAACTACGGAAGAGTCTGCATTTTTCAAAGCGAATCCATTTCAATTACTACAGAACAATCAAGAAGATGAATTGGAAACTGAAAAATCCCAAAGCTCTAAAATCATGAGGCCTCCGCCCATATTTGTGAACAATATTAAAAATTTTCTGTACGCACCTAAATCAAAAGGTTGATTCACAAACGTACACCTGTATAAACCGAACCAACACAACTAAGATTTCATGCTCAACTCCTGAAACTTATAGAGCAATAATAAAATACCTAAACGAATCACAGGCTCAATACCATACTTATCAACCAAAGGATGAACGTGCCCTGCGAGTGGTTATCAGTAATCTCCATCCCTCCACCCCTCCAGAAGAGATCAGAGCAGAACTCGCTACGCTTGGCTTCAAGGCAAGGCAAGCCACAAATGTCATAGTGAAGCGATCAACCGAACAGGGAGTGACCAAAGTTGCCTTGCCACTCTTCTTTGTGGACCTGGATCAACAACCAAATGTTGAAAAAATTTATGGCATTACAAGACTTTACCGCTGCTGGACCTAGCCAACAACCAACCATCGATGAGACAGCTCCTGCCGACCAACATCCAGGCAACGAGGCAACACCAACTCCAAGACGGGCCACTCCATTCATTCCATCCCCCACTTCATCCAATGACATCACTTCCCTCCTTAATACCTTCCTAACAGACTTCAGATCCCTCATTAGCCCTCTCATTACCCTCCTTAATACCATAGTCACTCATCTGCTCCCGACCCTTTCAAAATGATTCCCTCTCCCACACACAAATCCTTGTCCATCCTACTTTGGAATGCTAATGGCATAACAAATCACACAAACGAACTGACTACATTACTACGAGACAAACGTATCGATGTAGCACTCATCACTGAAACACGACTGACTAAGAATAAGCATTTACGAATTGAGGACTACAACACTTACCGTACTGACCACCCAGACGGTAAAGCCCATGGATGGTCTGCTATCCTTATACGAAGGACCTTATCCCAACACCCCCGTCCTACCATTCCCACAGATTCTGTCCAAGCAGCCACTATCACTATCTCTACATTTTCCTTTCCAATTTCCCTGTCAGCTGTTTACTGTCCTCCTAATAAACCTCTACTAGAATCTGAAATCCTAGATCTTCTAGAATCCCTTGGTACCAAATTCCTTCTAGGAGGTGATTTTAACGCCAAGCATCTTCAGTGGGGGTCAAGGGTAACCAACTCCCATGGTCGTACCCTACTCTCTGCGCTTTCCTCTAAGCACTGCTCAACCATTTCCCCGAATTCCCCAACATACTGGCCTACCGACCCAAACCGTATCCCCGATCTAATAGACTTCTTCGTATCCTTTGGCCTTACATCCGTCTTCACCTCAATAGATTCCCTAGATGACTTATCCTCTGACCATAGTCCTTTAATCCTTACACTCTCGCTACAACCTATTCCGATCCCACCTTGAAGACACCATCAACCTCAATATTTCCCTCAAAACCCCTGAAGACCTAGATATAGCTGTCCAACAATTCACTACCTCCATTCAACAATGCGCATGGAAATCCTCCCTTCCTAAACGCCATCATCAACCAATCCCAGCTGAAAGTCCTCTACCCCAATCCCTAAAACACACAATTGTATCCCTCTGACCGTCGCTCTTACAATCGATTATGCCGATTAGTAAAGCGACAATTAATCCTACATCGTTCCGAATCCTTTAGTTCCTACCTTTCATCTCTATCAACCTCAGACAAATCCCTTTGGAATGCTACTCGCAAAATCCTAAAATACCATCCTGCATCTCCCCCACTTCGCCGAGAGGACGGCACATGGGCCGCTTCCGACGAAGAGAAATCCGAGTTACTTGCCAATCATCTAAAAAGAACATTTACTCTTCACCCCCCTCCTGAACCTGATTCCAATTTACCGGAATTAGATGATTTCCTAAAATCCCCACTTCCCCTCTCCCTACCACCAAATGCAGTTAATCCATCTGAAGTTAAATTTCTAATATCCCGACTACCTTCCCGGAAATCCCCTGGTTACGACCTCATCACCTCCAGAATCCTCAAACAGCTCCTCACCTACATCTACAACTGCATCCTCCGAACAACCCATTATCCCATACTCTGGAAATTCTCAATTGTTGTCCTTTTTCCTAAACCTGGTAAACCTCCCAACAACCCTTCCTCCTACCGCCCTATCAGTCTTCTTCCGATATTTTCCAAACTATTTGAAAATATTTTATTAAAGCGCTTACTACCTATCCTAAATTCCTTAAATCTCATCCCATCTCATCAATTCGGCTTCCGCTCCCAACTCTCCACAGTGCAGCAAGGGCTTCGTGTTGTTGATCTCATCTCCTCATCCCTCGAGCGAAAAGAGTATTGCACGTCTGCCTTCTTGGACGTTGCCCAGGCATTCGACCGAGTCTGGCACACAGGCTTACTCTTCAGGCTCAAAACCCACCTTCCCAGCACCCTTTACCTAATCCTTCGCTCCTACCTCTCAGACAGGTTTTTCCAAGTCCGGCATAGAACAGCCTACTCAGATTATTGCCCTGTGGAAGCGGGAGTTTCTCAGGGTAGTGTACTCGGACCCATCCTTTATACAGCTGATATTCCAACACATCCTGATACCCTCCTGGCGACGTTTGCAGATGATACAGCCATCCTTTCACCCCACATAAATCCAGACACAGCTTCCCAGAACCTACAAACCCACTTAACCGAAATTGAACAGTGGTGCAAAAAGTGGCGCATCAAGATAAACGTCGAAAAATGTCACCAAATAACCTTCGACGTAAAACCTGTCCTACTGTCTCCTTCAACGACAATCCTTTACCCATAACCAACACCATCCGATACCTTGGGTTTTATCTTGACTCACGACTAACTTGGAACGCACACATTAAACATAAACGACAAGAACTCAATCGACGATTCGGACAACTATACAGACTACTAAATCGAACATCACACTTAACCGTACATAACAAACTAACTATCTACAACTCACTAATAAAACCGATATGGACTTACGGAATCGAACTCTGGGGGACAGCCAAGCATTCCACATAAATGCTATTATGTTATCAGTATGTTTGTGTTTTTCCTCATAAAACGTTAATCCAATATCCAAGATATAAATTTATATTATGATGCCTTTCATAAATTCAATTCTATCTTACAAAACTTACCGACTTTCGTGTAAATTCTGCCGGCCATGAAAACATATAAAGTAGCAGAAGATATTTCGAAAGGTAGATGACCCTGTCTATTAATGACAGGAAGTCTTCGTCTTGATACCATTTAATAAAATCTTTTTCACTCCTCAATATATCAAAAATGAAATCTTTCCTTAATTGATTACCGTAATAAATTAAGTTTGCACTTATCCTTAAGAGCATCATGAAATTCTGTAGCGAAAAGTATGAATTCACTTTTTGAAGTTCGATCAACAAATGCATATACATACGGCATATGGCTTGAACGTTGTTTTTATTTATTTTTAAAGTCTTGATTTCAGCAGAAACTGTAGAAGATAATGTGTAGAATTGTGAAAGGATTAAAGTTATTATGATGTCGCCGTAAAGTAGTGACCAATTCTCAAATGTTTGGAATAACAGAGCAATATCTGTTGTTATTACCATAAGTGGGAACAAAAAGAAAGAAACCAATTCTACCGTCAAAGCTAACAAGCATAATCGTAGACATTTTGGTGTCCGGTTATTTTTAATCCTAGTCAAATCGTCAGATTTTGACCAAATTACGAAAATATGGACACAACCCCCGCCTACTTCCCAAAGTCCCCTCATTGTATACAGGCTCTCGTACCATTGTTTTTTTAAGCCTGCTAAAACGTTTGTTTTTATCCAAATCGTATACCCACCGACGAAAGCCAGGGCGAAAACTGATAGCAAGAGCTCTTTTGCTGATCGCGGATGAAGCCCTAAAAGACGAGATACAAACCACACGAACATGTCTGCAACTATGTTCATTTCAGGTAACAATTTAATCACTTTATTAGATCCAAATGTCAAAGATTCAATCTATTATTGACCTTCCTACTAAAGTATCAAATGTTATTAGATTGCTATATGTATGTTGACACTGCTTGGCATATTGACACTGGACTCCAAATATTAATGATATTCTGTATTGATTTGGTTTAAAGGTCATCTAATATTCGTAATATGGTGCCTCTATTTTCTCATTGTTTATATAATTAGGGTCGTAAGCTAAGGAAAATATTAGTTTAATCGCAAAAATACAAATGTATTTACATATCTTACAACAATTGCATTGAAAGATATATAGAATTAGGGTTCCTGAAGGGAAAGCAACTCGACTTAAAAGATCTATTGTGCCCCTTATAGTCTGCTGCGCCACCTATAGTAGGCCAGCTCCCTTGACGTACCCTCTGATCTTCCAAGGTGCAGGCTCAAAATCTCTCCCGGGTCCCTTAGTTTCGCACAGCCAATGTACATGGTGCGCCGTCTAGTAAGTACGGTGCATTTACAAATCTCATCTAAAGATGTTCCTCCTCTATTCCACACATCCTGCATAGGGAGCTTGCTGCCTGGCTCATGTTATGTAGATATTTGTTCATCCTTGAATGACTTGTATGTATGTTCTTTGCTCGTTTCTTATTTATCTTACTTAAGAATGTCTTTGTGTTTACATTCTTTCCCCAATGCCTAGATTTTCCTTACTCAGTCTAATAAGCTTTTGGCTAGGTTTAATGATATTCCTCAGGCTAGTTCTGAACCACGGAGTGGGTTCGTTGGCCACCTTTCTGGCCAATTGGTGAGTTACGTCAACAGCGTTCGTCTACATTCTTCTGAAGTTTAGATACGTCTATGTGCCTAATGTATAGAGTCTATGAAATGATCAAATAAATGAGTATAATATGAGGATTTGACTTTATTTTCATTTTTGGTGGTTTTGGCCTCTTTCCGTACATGTCCATGTCTGTCAGGCAAACATTTTCAGGCAGACTGCTAGAGACGATGCAATATTAATCTTCCGAACGATAAGCATGAACATTTTGGCAATGATAACCACTATACTATGATAACAAATACATAACCACTATACTGACCTTTTTCAAAACCAGAGGACTTGGATTTGGATGAGGATCGGGATTTAATGGGGATCAACACGTAGGTCAGTATTCCAACCCTTAGGACTATATAAAGGGTACAGGGAAATAAGGATAGTCACAAATTCTTCGTCGTGAGAAAATCTGATTTTTAAGTTTAAAACGTTAAGAAAATTCTAATTTTTTTATTGTCCTGCAATATTATTAGACCCAGTACTTCTCGAAACCACAAAATGAACTAAAAAATTATAAATCAAAAAATTATGGACTATCCTTGTTTTCTCCTGTACCCATCATATATTCATATTTGATGACTATGGACTGGAAACATATTATATTGTATGTATTGATGCTATGTAACATTTATTCTTGTACTCTTTCTCTAAAATCTCATAAAGGTACTCTTATACCTAGTTAAGTAAAAATACTTTAGCCTTGCTTATTTTCTTGAGTGACAAGATTCTGAAGTTAACAGTTCTTTCTGTAATCACCAATTACGCCGTGTACAATGACAATTTAACATACCGCAAATCAAAAATCATTTTAAAAAACAAATAAATAATGTATATGTATGTACACTTACATTTCTCCTTGTGAATTCTCCAGGCCAAGTGAACATAAAAAGAAGAATAAGGTACTTGCAAATGTATAGTATTCTGTCGACCAGGGTAAACATTTCTCTTTCCAAAATTGACCCTGCGTCGACATAATTAAATCCGCTCAGATACAAACTTTTAATGTCCTTTCTGAAAAAGTTTGTGTAATACAGTAGATTTAAGGACAGCCTAAATCCTAACAATAGATTTTGCATCCTGAATAGCCGATTGACACGCTGCAGTTCTTTCAAAATCTGAAGATACTTCCAGCAGGTGATAGAGGCGTTGCCTTTGGTCAGGGCGAGGGTCTGTATTTCTGAAGAAATGGTCACTGTCATCGTGAAGAACTGTTCAATAATAAGAACTACCATAACGTCAGAGGATACCAAAGATAAATTCAGTTCCCAAGATTCGTCATCGTCGAATCCGCAAACCAGGGGGTACAACCAAAAACTGAAATATTCAAAAATTATTAGGGCGACATTGAGCCACAAAATATTCGGTTTCTCCTTCTTGGAAAGTCATCTCATTATGAGAGCAAGTTTTTCTTTCCTCCGCCATAAAACCAACAGATGCACCCAAGCTATACAAGTTTCCAAAACTCCTCTCGATGTATAAAGCGTCGTGTACCATTTTATTTCCTCCATAGCTGGGCTCATGTAATATATTATTTTACTAATATACATCGTTAACGATATAAATGTTAATGTAATAACCGGGACTAAAAAGTGATTTTCCTTTATTGGAAAAACAGCATGTACTGAAGAATATAGCCAGACAAACTTGAATGCTCCCATGTTCCCTATTAAGAGAATGTCTAAGCTTCAAAATATTGACAGAGAAGGAATGGTAAAAGATAAAAAATACTATAAAAAATATTTTGTTTACATAGTACTTGACCTTATAATGTTTGAGCTCTATAATGTATTGAAATACATCTTTCTTAATGGATTATTGATTAAATATAATTTTGTTGATGAGACGTTATCAATAGCCTCAGAAAGGTTACATATTGTTAACCTTAAGGTTTAGGGAGTCTAAACGTGGAGGTATACCACAATCTAAATAGATAAAATAATCAAAACTTCAATCAACAAGAAAGATTTTTTAACGTTGCCCTTGCCAACATCGGATAAGACTTTCAATCTATATGTCTAAAAATCAGGTGTTTGTCTGTTTTTTCCCTGCACAAATCCACACCGTTTGACCAAACATCGTACACAAGTAGGTCTTGATAGGGGCTACGTATCACAGACTACGTCAAATCGTCAATCAGCTGCCTGTCTGTTTGCTCCTTATACAAATCCATACCGTTCGATAGATTTTAACCAAACTTGGCACCCAGGTACGTCTGAATGTCGAGGACTCAAATCGTCCAGAACTCACAGTTCGGAGGTCGAGGGTTCGAAACTGTGTACCCGAACAGCGACAAATCTGTTTTATTAGAATTTAATTACTTAGTTGGTTTCTAATTTATTTTTGCCTTTCTAGATACAGAAAGTAGGTGTAGCATGGTACGTCGGGTAACAGCTATTTAATAAAATTAGGTGCAGTATAGCACACCTTAACACAGATAATATAATATATTCATTGATATATTTTGAGACCCCAAAATAAACCGATTCAAGATTATAGTGGTCAGAAAACATTAACAGGTTATTAATAACAAAATAAAAATAATTGAATATACCGTCAATTACTGTTAAAGCCAAAGATCGGGTATTTTTCGTTCAATACTCGCAATTCTAATTTAATGTAGAAATCAACAAATTTTGAATAACGTAGTAAATATACTAAAATAATATTTGGCTATATTTGCTAAAATATTATGTTATATATACTAACAATAATGCGTTAGTGCATTTACAACAGTATTAACCTATTATGCTGCTTAATTTGAAAGGTCGAGTTCGTTAATCAGCAGAATCCGTCTACCAGAACATGTTTTTTGGACGGAATTCACGCGTTTAAAATCGTAACGCTTACATTTTTGCTTTGATAGGCTTGGAGGAACACTTTTTCTAACATAAGAAAACGGATAAAGCAATTTTTTCGGGCGATATATATAACTGTTTTCCAGAAAATCTTTACTAATTCTTGGTTTGGGTATTCAGAAATAATTGGTGAAGTTGAAAATTGTTCCAGACGTTTGTTATCCATCCAAATTGACTATGTTTTATCCTTTTTTTTTTTTCAATTAACAATGTTAAATATTATTTGAATTTTATATCAAGAATGCTAGTTAAGTAAACCTTTCCGTATTAATTAATTTTCATTTGATTGCTATTCCCCGGCAGAGAAGGGAAGGAAATGGTTTCGGAAGAGAGTCTAAAGAAAACGGCAGCCTTTGGCAATTAAAGGTCCTTCAATGTAGTTAGTTGTAAGTAGGGACTTCTGATTCGGGAAGTTAATAATCATTCGAAAATAATCACTTTCAATCAGTAGCTTCAAGAAATTCATTTTTTCCACCAAGAAGCCTTCTCTTAATTGGAGTGAATAAATGAAATTTCGCCTTATTCAAATTGCTACTCCTTAAAACCAATAGATATTTCTATTGTTACTAACTATAATTGCTTTTTCGAGTAATTTTTAAGCATTTATATTTAGGTTTAGAAAAAGTAAAATTCAATAGGTAATATATCTATCTAAAAGAAAAAATAATATTTTAAATTTAAAGAGGAATCGTATATTTTTCCACTAAAAAAAATATTTTATAATGTTTTTGTTTACAGCTACATTATTTGAGAAAGCCACCTTTTTTTTAGCATACTGCCGATTTCTTTGCAAATAAATATAGATTTTAATAAAATATATAAATTAAGCGGTAGCATCTAAATCCATTGAGTCTCATTTATGCGACCTACAATTACATTTTTTCTGTTTAATCCTTTTTATGTATGATTTTTTACGTTTTTATTTTTACGCTTACGTTTTTATAGACTGATGTAGTGCAAGACGTGAAAGTGATGTTGCAAAAATAAACTAAATATATATTAAATTATGCAATGAATATCTTGCTTTGAACGTTTTACACTCAGTTTTTTTTATTATCTTTAGGGCACTTCTTTTTTGGATGCATGTGTAATATTGTTTAATTGTACTTTTGTTAATTATACAATTTATTGAATATTTCTTTATATTGTGTTATTATTATTATTATTATTATGGGGGTGGGGTCTCTCAGATTACTGGAGAATATTTTTACTGGGGGATAGTTCCAACCAGTAAAAAGAATTATATTTATTTTTTTTAAATATATATATATATATATATATATATATATATATATATATATATATATATATTTTAATTATGGGCATTAAGAAATTTTCTGACGATTCTAGCTGTGTCGAGTAGAACTGCTTGCTGGGATAGTATTAGGTGTTCCTCTGACAATTTCAGATATTTGGTGGCACTAACTGTAGTATTCTGTATCAAACCATTGGTCGAAATGATAACTGCAGTAACTCTAGCGGAATCTAATTTATAGAGATCTTTTAACTCAATGGCCAAGTCTTGATATTTTCGCAGCTTTTCGGCATATGCTTTCCGGATATTCTCATCATTCGGCACTGAGATATCAATTATATCAGCAGTCTTATTATTATATTATTATTATTATTATTATTATTACGAGGTGTTCCTGGTGTTTCTGGAGCATTAAATATTGGACCCCTATGTCGCCGATGCGGTAGAGAGACCGAAACCCCTGCTCATGTGCTAGGAAAGTGTCCAAGAAACATGCTCCTTGTTACCAGACGGCATCATAACGTTAAACATAAGATCATGTCACTCCTCGAAGAAAAAGAGTTTAATTGTCTTGAGGAAGTTTATGGTGTTGACGATGACGGCTCGCCGAGGTATGCCGATATTATTGCCTTCAAACAAAAATCGAAGATGGCTTATATCATCGACCCGACAATAAGATTTAAGACGAATGATCTCCTGCAGGCAGAAGAAGTCAACAAGGATAAAATAGCTATATACTCTAAGTGCATCCAATTCTACGAGGAAAAATTCCAGGATACTTTTGGAAGAAGAAAGTATGTAGTCCAAGGCCTATGATTCAGGGCGAGAGGGACGATACCAAAATCGACAAGCGATTTCCTGCAAGAACTAGGCGTGGAGCCCAACAAACTGTATCCTTGCGGAATCAATCTTGATAGATTCCCTGGGGGCCAACGGCCATAGCCACGTTGAATACACCGGTTCCAGTAGATCACCGAAGTTAAGCAACGTCGGGCGTGGCCAGTACCTGAATGGGTGACCGACCACGTGCTGTTGGCATTATAAAAGGGTGGCAACCTGTAGATAGCCCGGCGCTAATGGCCAAGTTGTAGATGCGCCGTCAAAAAAAAAAAAAAAAAAAAAAAAAAAAAAAAAAAAATTCCCTGAGGATACGCGGTTACCACATTCACGAGAGCTAACCCGCTGCTTAACAATCTTTCGGAATTCATTTCACAAAATTTACGTCCATACTTGTAAAATTAATTGCATAAATTTAAAATTTCATTCAAATTTATATTATTTATTTTATTTTTATATTTCTTATTAAATTCGTCACCAAAATTTATCTTCTTGGAAATACTCCTAATTAATTTAAAAATAAACCATATTTTACCCAATTGAAATGAATTTTCGAAAGATTGATGAGTACTCTGTGTTTTTAGCAACCCAATATATTTGGGCAGCCCTCTTTATTTTGTTTTAAATAAAGAATTTCTCTCTTATTTATTTATTTATTTTTATCGTTAGCCTCTCTTAACTCTCTTTGGGATTTTGGGTCCCATTCCCACCCGGATTGTTATTATCACATTATTTTGGGTCCCATTCCCACCCGGATTGTTTTTATCACATTATTTTGTGAGAATATTTTGAATGTTTATGTCTAATTCTTTGTCTTTTAATTACGAATTAATTCGTTATTCTTATTGAAATAACCAAATATTAAAGACATTTTGGTTATATTTATATATTAAACTCTTTCCTCGTTTCAGAATATTTGTAAAGCAAATGCAAATATGAGAAATGATTATGAAAACGCAATATTTTAGAGTAAATATGAGTGTTTGTATTCCACTAAAATATAAATTATTCTAAAATTGTAATAGACTTGAGCTGGAGGTTTCTCTCTCTTCCTTCTCTTTCTCCGTCTAGCATTTTGAAAGTTATTTTAATCCATTATTATGTCAGTAAATGAAGGGAAATAAAGCACACACATCGTTAGCTTTCGGAGACCATTTTATTACAGAAAATACCTATAAAACTATATTCTAATGCAAATAGATCAATTTAAATTTTTCGTTATTTTTGTTTAAGTAGAATGTTTAGTAAGTTATGAAATAAAATGATAACTGAAGCCTCCAACACTCTATATAGAATATTTTTTCAATCCAATGAAATCTTAATACCCAGTTGATTTAAGAACACCAAGTAAGTTACACCTGCTGCTAAAATCTACAATAAAAGCATAACATAATATCTTAAAAGTTGTAAATATTACTTAAAAAATAAATTAATAGCTACATTAAAACTTTATAAATTTAATATAAAAGAGTACAGCTTACCGAAGCTAAGAATGGATATCCTAAATTAAAAAATCCACTTGCGCAAAAATTAGCTGTTGGTTTTCTCAGAATAAATAGTTTTAATTGAGCCTATAATAAAAAATGAAATATGGTTATTAAAACTTAATAAGTAAGAAAATCCCTAATAAGTAAAGATTTTGATGGACTGGAACTGACATTATTTATTTCTGTGTCTGGCAACAAGCATATGAATTACTATAATTTTTCTAGCTGTATTGTCCTAATTTTTTCAATATGTGAAACAAGCAAGCTTATCATTTTTCATTAAAACTGCAATTGCCAAACTCTTTTAAAATTCGACAATCAGGGAAAACCACTGAGGTTGATCATCATAACCGTTACGTTTATTAACTCGATGTATTTTTCAAATGATACAAGTTATTACATCATATCGTCGATACAAATGCAAAGTATCGAATGTGAAAAAATGCATCTTTCATTTTCAATCTTTATGAATTTCTGCTGAACTTATGCACGGCGAACTCTTGAATCTTAGTTCACTCTATAAAAGGGAAAGTATTCCACTGTCAAAAGGTCAAATCTGCCGAATATTTGACTGTCCAAAAAAAAGTTATGTATAAACGCTTTTCCACTCTGAAAAGTGGTGATTTTCACATTCGATACTTTGCATTTGTAACGACGATATGAACCATTACTAGTAATAATGAACCAAAAACCCACAAATAAAACTAGTTTATTTATTCTAAAGCGCTTTCAGAAACAAGCGCCGTCGTCAGTGACAATAATTGAGGCCTCACCATATTATTAGTACTATCTGATAAATTTGTAGTATGTGTAGTAGTTTCTGGTCCTTCTTTTTCCGTTAGTCATTCACCGTCCGTCGGTTATATCAATATTAATTGCTACAGAGAATATGATCAAATTATAATTTTTTTAATACTTACGTCACTACATAATTCTGGATTTTTTCTCATCAAATTGAATAGATTCCAATGAAATTTTTCGGTCTGTGTACAAAAAACAAAACATATTTTAAATTTAGAAGTTCGATCATTTTTGTTACTATGGATTTTAACATTTTCAAAACTATGTATTCTTACGAGAATACTATTCATTTTCATACAGATAATTTAAAATCTGATGTTCTTCCTTTTATTTTTATTTTTTCATCTGTACATTTTTTTCATTGTTTTTATATTTCATTTTTATATTATTCATATTTCAAATTTTGTTGTTTTGAGCAGCTAAAGCTGCGGTGCACTTGTCAAATAAAATAAATTATTTCTCACTCTAATTTCATACATTATCAGTTAGTTGCGTCCGTGATTTGTACCACTGTTGTAATATCGTTTTAATAGTTTTATCATACACATTATACATTGCCAACACATTTTTATGCATTATCGTACGAAAACTATTCATTGGTATATTCTTTTATTGAACCTTCAAATTTATTATTAGTTATTCAATTTGCATTTTATTTTTCATATCTTTATTTACCTCTCTTCGAACATATTCAGCTGGCCAGTTGATCACGAAGAGAAGAACAATTATCCAAACAGCATGAGCAATTCTTATACAGGTTTCATAAATAGACCACCCAGGAGTACCGTAATCTTTCAATGAATCAATTGTGAACATAGAAAATAGTAATAAATGCACAAATTTTCTCAGTACATATATTAAATTTTGATTTTTGTACATGTCATGAGTGAATTCGAGGTCCCGAAGGGCATTCATGAATTTGCAACAGGTTTCAAAACAGTTTTCTTTGGTGAAACTTAAAGCTGTGATTTCTGCTGCTATCATGTTACATACCATTGAATATAGAGTCGCTATCAAATCATATACTGTTATCAAAATGAAATAAGCCATATCAATGTAATATACTGCATAATTCTTTATATATCTATCAAAATATCCAAAATTCATCAATAATAAGATAAAATCTCCAGAGATTACAAAAAATACTAAAAATACGACAGTTTTTGGAGTACGCATTTGTCGTATTATATTTTCGAGAAGGACGAAATTTTGTATTCCTTTTTTTACGTGGACCACATTCAAACAAATACCAGATATGTCAAAGAAAAACCTTAATAGGAATCCAAAGGTGCAATTGGATGGATCTAATATGGTGGCAATTTTCCTGATTATTGTTACTGTAATTGTTATTCCGATCATAAACCAAGAATAAAAATAAAATATTTCATTTATTGGGAAAACACCAAGGAATTTAAAGATATTCCAAATCCACTTGTCGTTCATTTTGTAATTTCGCTTTATTTGCAAATGTTTTAAAAAAACAACTATTAATACTTCTTATAAAATATTTAATTTTAATAAAATGCAAGGGATTTTATTACTAAATAAATTTTATCAGCCTTTAGAGCGATGAAACCTTCAATTTGGAAAGATAGAACCAACTCAAGATTATTGTACGGTAGAAAATATTACACAAGACAAATTCAATATTCTAACAACTTCCAATATCCCATAAGGCGGACTACTATGAACAGTGCGAAGGACACAATATCTATCAATGACGGCATGTTTAGAAATGGAATCAATAAAAGTCAAGATTGATAGAGTGGTTGTTTTATTGGACGTTAAAATGTTTGAATTTAATATGATATAATGGTTAGGATGAGAAAGTATGGGTTTTCGTCCTTTCCCAACAGATAAATTTCAGAAATTATATCAAAGCATAGACCTCCAAATAAAGTATAGGTAATTCAAATTTTAATTTTAACTTAATTAATAAACTAAATTTTATTAACAGACAAATTTCAGTTTATTTATTTATTCGGTTTACTCAATTTTATTTAACAGATCAATTTCGTAAATGATATCATAGCATAGCCCTCCAAATTTCTTGTTCGGATCAATAAAATATAGGTGATTCAAATTTAAATGTAATTAATAAACTAAATTTTAAATCTTCAGAAATGGAATAAATGAAATTCAAGATTGATGAAGTAGTTTTTCTAATGGACGTTACAGGGTTTGAATTGAAGTTGATATAAAGGTTAGGATGAGAAAATATGGGTTTTAGTGCCTTCCCAATAGACCAATTCCAGAAATGATATCAAAGCATAGCCCTCCAAATTTATTGTTAGAATTAATTAGATTAAAAATGAAGAAGAATGAGAGTCATGAAAAATACAAAAATATAAAATTAAAATGGTTTCGAGCCTACCAAAATAATTTTGGAAATAATAAAGAAGCCCCAGTACTTGAATGGGTGACCGACCACGTGCTGTTGGCATTATAGAAAAGGGTTGCAACCTGTAGACAGCTCGGCGTGAATAGCCCTAATGTTGATAAGCCGTTCACGCCCCACCCCAAAAAAAAAAAAAAAAAAAAAAAAAAAAAAAAAAAAAAAAAAAAAAAAAAAAAAAAAAAAAAAAAAAGGCGAGTGTCTCCACGAAGTCTAGTGACTTTGGATTCTCATGCGTGAAATTGGGGTTGGAGGCTCGCGTGCAGCAAGGATTTTTCTTATTTCAGGACCCGTTGAGAAAATTCCCTGCTGCGCCAAGGATGTTTGGAAAAGGTGGTAACCATTAGCTAATGGCCTAGTAGCAGAAGACGTAGTGTGATGAATAGATGAAGTTTTTCGTTTCATTTAGTTTTTATTTACCTTTTTTTAACCATTAATTTAAACAAAAAAGTCCGTCACGCAGGAGCTGCATAACTAAGCACTTTCCTCAGAATTGGGTAGTATCGAGCGCATTCCTGAATAATTTGCTTAAAATAATCTATATAGATAAATAAAATAAATTGTTTTACTCTTTTGCTTTTTTTATGAGCAGCTGTTTCAATTATTCATTTTGTAATTAATTTCCTTCCAGAGTTTTGTGTATGCGTGGTACTACACTACGTACTAAATACACAAAGCTTCACGTATTCATCTATTGATCTTGATGAGTTTCATCATCATTTAAATTGATGATTGATTTAGTTCATTTTCATATCAGTTCTTTAATATTAGATAGCCAGGACGTATAAAGAGTTTCGTTACAATACAACAGAAATTACGACCGGTATAAGGAAATTAGTCATTTCTGTCCGGAGTAACCCTCCCCCCTTCTAGTCAACCGCTTTAGTTTATTTTTATAACAAATTTTTCTCTTCAGTTGACCACAACGAATACCGAGTTTCGTTAAAATATAAAAACTATTATGGCTGGTTGGCAAATAACTACTTTGGCTCCGGAGTAAACCCCCTCTCCAGATGGACCGATTTTGTTGGTTACGATCTCGTTCAATCGTTTGATTGGGGAATACTACATACCAAGTTTCGTGGGAAAGAAACAAAAACTCTGGCCGGTATTGTGTTATATATAAATTTTATCTGGGGTCATTTTCGGTGTCTACTAAGTAGGATCGATAAAGATTCGAAGAAATTTTTCAAAAATTCCGTCATGAGTGCAACCTCAATAGCTACTTTCCTTCGGAGGAAAGTGCTAAAAAAATAAAAAAAAATATGATAAAAATAAAAATACGAAATTTGAATTTACACTGTTTCTGTTGGGAATCGAACCAAACTTTTTTGTTGCACTTGAGGTATACTATCACCACCTGAAAGGTTGATACTTTTATCCGTTACTCCCCTTATATATATATATATATATATATATATATATATATATATATATATATATATATATATATGTATAAGTTTGAACGGAGAGTTTTTGGTGACTTCTGGCTTCTGAAAAGGATTACTTATCGACACTTCCGTAGTACGACATCAGGTCGATGGATGGAGGAAGAAAACGCCCGAAACGGATCAGAATAAATCTGACCCTAATATCTTATATATTACCTTAATATTTAGATATATTTGTAGGTACATTACGTCTCTTGAAGCACCCAAGAAAATAAAAATTTCTTTAGGAAGATAAATGTTAGACCACATTGCGAGATAATAATTCGAAACATTTTTTATAATTTATTAATAATGTAGAGCTTCTATTTCCAGAAATACAAATAAGTATTAATTGTCTTTATATTATTGTAAGAACACGATAATTAGTTCAAGCCATTATTAATCTGATGAAAACTGGACGAGTATAACAATATAAGTCATCGCTGCAGCAATAACCTGCAATGAAAAAACATTGTTTTACTAAAAATTATCTAAATGCAAATTATGAAAGAACTTTAAAAAAAAAAAAAAAAAAAAAAAAAAAAAAAAAAAAAAAAAAAAAAAAAAAAACTGAAACCTAAGGTATCCCTACGGGATATGCGGGCAACAATTGGAATATCTTTTAAACCGATAAAGATACCAAAAAATTTCAAAGGACCAAAGTTGTAGTTCACACTGAGAACTTTAAGATTCGTTATTTCTTGGTCACAAAAAAAAAAACCTCAATAATCGAAGTTTCCTCTTTACTCCTAAGTAGAGTTTTTAATGCATTTTTGAAAACTTCTAAATAAAAACACACAAAAAAACATTTAATTTTCTTGTTGTTTTTAATTTAGTATTTAGTGATAAAATGGCGGCTAAAGTAGTACGACGGCTAAAGTATCTCAGCATATTTGATGTCTAAACCCCCTTAAACATGACTTTGATAAAAGTAGTTGTTTTAATAGTCCGGTAAGTAGAATTTTTTTAAATTAAATTTATAGATTAAACTATTATTATTTTACTAATAAAAAGGTCATGTTTGTGGGTGGAAGACATCAAATGTGACCTTGTGACATTTATAATAGTTACGAGTTTTGCCGCCATTTTATCGCTAAATACTTAGCGGAAAAAATGCATGTGTTTCTTTATTTTTTTTTATTAGTTCTCAAAAATGTAGGTTAAAGAGGAAACGCCGACTTTTGAGCCCACGCTTAAACGTTAAAACTGTATTCGCTGGGATTAATAAATAACGCATCTGAAAGGCATTGATGAGAGCTACAACATTAGATTTTTGCGATGACTCCAACGACTTAAAAGACATTTCAATTGTGGCCCGTATATACGGAGCGCTATGTATTATGTAATATATATATATATATATATATATATATATATACTCACAATAATGTATTGAGTATACTTACTGAGGTTACTAAAGGATATCCAATGTTGAAAAAACCGCTTGCAGTAAAATTGACTCCAGGTTTCATCATCACGTACAGCTTCAGCTTTTCCTGTAGGAATATTTATATATATTAGTGATGGGCGATTCTCGAATATGAATCGATCTTTTGAATCGATTCGAATCGAAATGAAAAGATAGGCGAGTTCAGATCGATTCAAAAGATCGATCTAGGATGTTGATCTATCTTCGATACTGATGCATCTTCGGTATTGGTCGATTTCCCCATTACATAAAATTCCCTACGAAATTCTTGTTTCATTTCGATTCAAATCGATTCACATTCAAAAATCGCCCATCACTACTACGAATCGACCTAAATAAATGATTGAATAGTTGATAATATGAAAAACATATCTGTAACCTAAAATTAGAAATATTTAAGAGAATTTTTCATTTATTCTGTTATATAATAGAAAAGAGATTGAGTAACAAGATGTGAGATTATGTATTTGAATATTTGAAATTAAAAAAACACTTTATTTTACGGTATTCTAGATAGATCGATTCTTTAAAATTATCGGCCCTTGGAGATCGATTCAAAAAAATCGATAGATCGTGTTAAAAATATCGCCCATATATATATATATATATATATATATATATATATATATATATATATATATATATATATATATATATATTACACTCATATATACTCATAAAAAAAGTGTTTTTAATGGTGCATTGTCATCTGGGAATTATTGCCGAGCTATATAGAGGTTACCACCCTGTCTAAATATGCAAGGAGGAGCAGGAATTTTTTTTTTTTTTTATTGGCCCATGGATGAATGAAATCAACCTGCTCCGGGCTATACTCGAAACCGCATCTCCTTAGGTAGGTAGCGCATGCGCTATCCAACCTACCGTAGGGGGGGGGGAGAAAATGTGACCCTTTTCTAGCCAGGATAAAATGATTAGCATCACCTCTAGTTGGAATCGAACCAGGGCTTTTGGCATAGACTATACACGCCTAAGTACTCATGGCATTTTGTTATATTAAAAATACTCACATTAGTACACAGGTCAGGATTTCTTCTCATCAGTTTGAATAGTTCTTTATTAAATTGCAATCCCTAAAATAAATGTGTCATATTAGTAGAAAAATAAAAAAAATATTACCAAAAAAGGTATTAGTATTTTGATGTCAAATTGTTTCAGTCTAAAGACTATTATGTGTTTGTCTATTTAATTAAAAATGATTATCCCATCAAAGTTTTTTTTTTGATCTTCTGACATCACGGATCTCGAAAGTGCCGGTGGTTCAAATTTGTGTATTCGTATATATATATATATATATATATATATATATATATATATATATATATATATAAATGTCTGTGTGTGTGCGCGCGTGCATGTGTATGGGTACGGGGGTGCGTGCGTGTGTTTGTGTGGAAATATCCCTTACATTCCTCCTTACTCCATTACAACACCTAGTCAGAACCGCTAGCAGAAAGAACTCCCAGGATATGGTAGCTATGAAGGCCAAGGAGACTATCGAATTCCCGTCGTGGAAGGATACGAGGAGGTAGTATATTTTGATGATGGAGTTCATCATAATCCTGATGCATATTAGCAATAGTTGCCTGGAGTATGTCTGATTCGCCCAGCTAGCCTTCTTGATGAGCTCTAGGTGTGTGGTGACAGCTTCAAGAATGTCACCCGTGTCTAGGGGCAGGCTCTCTCCCATCTTCGTCTGAAAATCGAAAGTTTTTTTAATAATGAAATACTGACGGAGTAAAAATAGAGAATTAGCTTATTTTTTTTTTTTCAGGCTACCATTCTTTTCTAGTGGCTTTTCTTTCGAATAAGGAAAAGCTACCGTCCCTAGTCGGAATCGAAACCTCGTCGCTTGGCTAGTTGTGCTCAGTCTTTTTATTCAGGCCTTCCTCCCCCAATAAAAGTAATTTTTACACGTCAAATTAAGTCAGCTAGACCATTAACAATTGATTTGACGAAAACAAAGTTCATTCAAGTAATACTGCAAAGATACAATACTCCACTGCGCGATTAATTGTTTAAACGATTTACGAATTCCAGAGAAATTGTAAAATTCTAATTTTACTTCAAAACGCCTTATAAGGGGAAAAAAAACAAATTTTCACTTTGTATTTAGGGCTTATGGGCATGTCGCAATAAACTGAATAAAAACTTTGTTAGTAAGCTATTGTTGGGGTCTCCCGTGGTCTAGTGGCTAGCGCGCTGGATTCATAAGCGGGAGATGGTGGGTTCGATCCCCACCGGCGCCAGAAATTTTCTCATCTCAGGGCTCGCTGAGAAAATTCCTGGTTGCACCCTGGATGTCGGCGCTAATAGCTACGATTTGTTGATGCGCCGTAAAAAAAAAAAAGAAAAAAAAAAAAAAAAAAAAAAAAAAAAAAGTAAGCTATTGTTAGAGACCACCACTAGTTTTCATTCTAGATTATGCAACCTATTTATGCTCCCGTGTGGAATTAACATTTCTTTAATTTAGAAAAATTGAAGTTACTATTTTTCTTTTTTTTTTTTTCTTTTTTTTTTTTTTGCTCATACAGACCAGGCAACAAATGCTCCAAACAGCTGTAGATGGAAATGCTTGGAACGCCATTGTTAACTTCATAACTTTGTTTGGACTAGTTAGGAGGCGAATATATCAAAAGTTAGCCTTTGTACCGGGGGGGGGGGGGTTTGAATGTCCCATTTTTTCAGGGTTTCGCTTATATGCCGGAAACCTAACGTCCTAGCGACATTACCGTTCTATAACAAATAAAACATGATTAAATTTGCTACAGGGTTGTCAAATTTGGACTTAGCTGAATTTCTTCGAAATTTATTAGTTAATTGTTAAGGAAATCAAGATGTTCATTTATAATAGTTACCTTTATAAGTTCTAGATATGTGCAGAACTGCATAAGGATTAGATACATCGCTAAAGAGACAATAGCTCCTAATATTGAAGCCAATAAATCTAACTCGAAAATAACTTTCGTCGTACCGGTAATCACAATATATACAATTATACTAATAGTAAGTAAATATCTCGAATACAATGTCGGATAATCTTTTAATTGCAATGAAAAGAAATTATCCCTTATCGACGAACCCGCCTTCCTCAAAGCCCTCAAATGCATTTGGACGCAAAGTATATCCGGTATGTCCAACATAGAATACAATACGAGCATGATCATAAAGACATTGGTTTCAGACATTTTCCAATTTACAACCACATCGTGGGCTTTAGCGAAGCACAGTGATACAGCTAGTGGCAAGTGGAGCATATATGGGTACAGCACCGAAGGTGCTTTACGACAGATTCGTACAGGAATGACACCCAAGATTCCAGAAAGTTCGAAAAGGGGAACAAATTTGCTATGAGGAATCATCATTATCCTATCGACCGTATTTCCGTTATAGAATTTAATTAAAACACTAATAATATACCTTATATTTTGCAAGAATATAATTTTAATAATACAACTTTTAACTATAGAATAATATAATTTTCAACACTACAACAACGTTTAACTTGTAAGAATACAATGTGTATCTGTGACAACTCCTTAAATAACAAATCAATTAGAACAAAATATAATGATAACCCTTCAATATAAAATAATAATCTTAAACTAAAATATCCAATATTTATTATTATAATAGTTCATTTTTTTTAAATACATTATATATTTAATTTTCCAGTTAAATTTATTTTTTCTTAGATATTTTAAATAATTTATATGGAGTTATTTATTTTAATTTTTACTTAATGTATAAGTGATCTCAATAAATAGATGAAAGCAATTTAAATTTAAATACATTTTAGACCGATATTGTCCTTTCAGAAATGCATTTATTGCGCTCAATTTCAATGACACACTTACACGTATACGCTAATGTAACTAACGTTCAATAAAGAGGCGCACAGAGATTTTTAAAATTCTATAACATGGAAAAGTGTATGAAAAAAAAACAAGTAATATTCGAAAAAATAAGTAGAAGTGTACAAAAAAAAAAAGAACTAGATAAAACTAGTACAATAACAATACTCTAAGGTATTAAAATCTAAGGAACTAAAATAATACAGCTCAAATAAACTTCTTAGAATCTTCAATTGGATGAAAATTATAAAAGAATCAGCAAAAAGAAAGGAATTAAGGTATTTTTCATTCCTGCATTTACGAACGAAAACCGCAAAATGAAAAATTCCCCAATAAGACAGTTAATTTGATGTGAACAAACGCTTTAAGAGATAGAACAGCTAAAATATCTTCTTTGAACAACATGAAAGGCCATTCCAAGAGAAATCCTGAAGGTCAATTCAGAAGTCACTTCAACATACGGAATCGAAGGAAAGGCAAATTCTCTAATATCTACAACAAGTAGTTGTAACACACTGAATAGTGTAAGCTACTTAATTTCAGATCACCAAGGGCAACCATACCTAACACATCCCACCAGCACGCAAGATCTTATCTTTATCTTGTATATACTGTAATTTTGCGGAATCAATATTTTATTTGATCAACGGCCTTCGATTTACCTGTTATTATGATAATAGTTGGTCGAAATAGTAATTTTATACGAAACTCCATCATGACCGCCTCAATTCATAATTTAAACAAATAGGGTAGAATACCACACATTGTAAATGGTATATACGATATTTACTGATATCGTTCTCAACAAAACAATATCTTCATATGTCCATTAGATATTGTGGGAATGGGTCTAAGGTAGAACAAATGAGGTCTGTCCTGGTGTCATATGCCCGTGGTTTTAATTTTTGTGCATCCACTACAATTATCATAGAAATTTACATTTTTCACTAGGCAAATTCAATATTCTCTCAAGAACTTTATGCCTTATTACAAGCATTAAAGATTGCCCAAGAATAATTCAAGATTAAAGTTCTCATAATAACGGGCTCTCTGATTGAAGTGAAAAACTTAAACCAAATAAGATTTCTCTAAAAAGTTAACTGAGAGAGATCTTAAAGAATGCTATCGAACAAGATACAAATCATTCTCGCTTATTTAGGTACTCTTGCTTTGCGGCATCAAGAGTAATGAAACAGAAGACCTTGAAGTAATTTTTTTTTGTTCTGATAATGACGCCGGTGTGCAGCACGTCGAAGAAACAACTGCGTGGGATTTAAAGAGTCACATAGTAAATAATATTATTGAAATATGAGACCACTATGGAAACAAAGAATGACGACCAAAGTACTGGCGAAAAGTGTGACACAAGGCGAAGAAAACACCTCAGCTTAATGTAATGTGTTGGAGAAAAGTAGTTTTCGCAAGATTTCGAATAAGCCACTCTTATCTAGCCCATATATAAGTAGTGAAAGCTATGCATCCAAAGACATGTACATGTAAGGACGCTACTTTTTTTTACGGCGCAATGATATCTACGCCATTAGCGCCGGTATCACCCTTCCTAAACATCCATGGTACAGCAGGAAATTTTCTCAACGGGCCATGAAATGAGAAAAATTCCTGCTGCAGGTGGGACTCGAATCCCCATCCCCGCATGAGAATACTAGGCGTTAGCCAATGGCGTAGTAATAATGAAAACAAAAATTATTTTTCTTTCTTAATTCTTTTGGCTTAATATGAATATGAAGGATATTTCTGTTTATATTCCTTTAACCAACAACGTATTATATTTTGTAATTTGTCTTGCTAACATTCGTGCACTTTTTCTGTCCGTGTTACGGATGGCGAGCTGCAATTCAAATTTAAGCAGAATGTAACATGTATTATATATAGTGTTCTTAAAAGAAGATAGATTTTAAGTCGTAATTGAATACATTATATTTATGTATATATATATATATATATATATATATATATATACATACATAAATATAATGTATATGTGTGTGTGTTCAAGCCCTTTTCTAGTCGTTTTGGCAGCAGGTCAATCATGGCTAGAAAAGGATGGTCATCTGTGGATAACCCGTCCTAACAATCTTCATTATTTGTAAATGGTCGTTAAATATTAAAAGGCAAAGCAAATGTAAAATGAGAAATGCGGCGAGCCCCAAACCATCTTCTTGGTAGTTCTAGGGTTAAACCTGCTATTATTGTATCCAAAACAGTGATAGGGACGGAAAACGTATTTAGTCTGCCGTCTCACAGTACACTGTAGTTCTATCATATTTAGTACCGAACGGGGTTAAATAACAATCTCAGAAAAATAAAGCGAACATCTTGAATTTTGCACCCACTTAGTAACTTGTTTTATATGAGTATTGAAGTTGTACAGAGAAAAGGGCACATCTGGACATAGGAAGGGGGACTTGTACAAAAACTCCTGTCCCTAAGAATTTAGAATTGCTAATGTCGAGGGTGCAGAGACGGAGACCCCAAGTCCATTATGTAGTCCAGGGACAAAGGGTGGCCGGCCTGCAATTTCTGTGGATTGGGGCGGGGGTGGTTTCTTCTTGAGAATTAGCGGCTACGGATTGTGGATGTTGTTTTTTATAAAAGTTTTTTGTTATTGCTAGTTAAGGGGCTGAGAATTGGTCAAGATTTTCATGATTTGTTTTTAGCCAAAAATTATAACTTAAAACTATTGAGCTTATTCAGGACTGACGTGGGATTGGTTTAGGTTTGTAAAAATATCTCACAGGTGGAATCATTCAACGATACATCAACATAACAAGCAATTCTCTTAGCACTCATGGCCGCCAGGTCTCCAAATCGCCCGAGATTTCGCGGGGAATAAAGATTTTGGGCTCAATTTTTTGGGATATCTTTTGGTTTATTTTAGATTATAAATACTGTCGTTTGGGTATTTTAAAAAAAATCTACTTTAAAGCAATGCTTCTCTATACACGATATTAGACGTATAGCCATCGGACATGAAAGCATTCAGGCAGCTAGGATTGCTAACACGTGACATTAATTTTAAGTCCGGAATTTGAACCCTCAACCTAAAATAATGTACTAATAATCTGCTACTAATAAAAATGGACACAGACTCCAACAAAAAGGAATATCATACAGTGTTATCCAATGCAACTCTTACGCCATTTACCTCTGGAATATGTGCGTTCACTGCGAATAATTGAATGCTGTAAAGTACAAACGTCGACGTGATTCTACACATTGACATAAAGTTTTTATTTATGAACCGAATGCCACAAAACAAACACTAAAGTGAAGGTTACCACAATACAATATTGAAAATAGCATCTAAATATGATAAGCCGTTTTTAAGATTAGCGTGCACAAACGCACTGACAAAAATGTTAGTAATCATTGTTTTCGGTGCTAATGCTGCCAATAATATTTTTTCTCTTATATCTTCCCTGTACAGACAGCGTTCCATTACATTTTTATCGTATGTATAGATTAATTTACAAATAAATAAATGTTATCGGTGATGTGACAATAGTAAGTACTAACCACCTTACTGAAGAATCCACCTCCTGCTTTTTGTAAATCGATTTTGTTTTCGAAAAAAATCATCGTAAATTGAAGGGCGGATTAAGAATTGCTTGAAATCTAAACCAACTTGGAGGATATTACCGGTGGTAACCGGGAGCAACCAATTTAGTCTTAATTCCAATTAAAAAGCCCATTAGCCAAAAGGGAGTGGGTGTGCATAAGAGGATTTGTCCGTTAATAAGATCCCGACAGTTGGTGCTTCAACTTAAATTGGGTTTCAAGTTGTTTCTAGACTTGGCTTCAGAAAAGGGCGAAGTTTCAGTTTCTCGGTGACGACGTGTCAATCCAACGTGTCAAGGCTTAAGCGAACAGGAAAAGATGGTATTTGTCTCCTAAATTGAACGCCAGCTTTAAGCTGACATGAAATTGTTTTGGTTTGTTAGATTTGTATGTAATACGTCGAATGGTTTGTTTTCGTTTCTCCCCATATTCTTCCCATTTTTAATGCCGACTGTTAACTTATCACGGTTTATCAGGAAGCAAACAGTAATTCGTGCAGTAACTCTAAGTTTGTATAAATAGCCGATAATAATTTAAAACTATTAATAGTCCAGGATTTGTCCTTGAATCTGTAAAAACTTACCTATACTTTTGAGAGGTGACAAGGTAATGTTTGCGGGAATATCTTCAGAACATCATATATCAATAATTGATTGATATCTTTTAATAAAAATAAATTCAGGGAATTTCTCGATTTACGTGTACCTTAGAGATGTGAGATCTGAATCGATCTTTTAAAAGATCGATATTTTTAACAAGATATATCGATTTTTGAATGTGCCTATCTTTTTACCTATCTCCAAGGACCGATCTTTTAAAGAAACGATCTATCTAGAGTCGATTCAAATTTTAATGAGGTTAACGGTTACATTTTTCCAATTCATTGAATGTTATCATTAGAGCCCGGAAGTTAGGCATTTATTTTTGGGTGAAATAGGCAGGCAAAAAGGCACTTAAAATACTGAAAATAGGCAGTACTGTAATTAAAATAGGCATTTATTAGGAGTGAAGGCAAAGAGGAACCTTACTCATTAATGATGAAAAAATGTATTTTAAATACTCATTCATTTCTTTATTACCAACTAGCTGTTACCCGGCGTGCCATGCTACGCCTTCTTTCTGCTTCCATAAAATCCATAAAAAATTAATTAGGAACCCCGTTCATTGTTTCGAACCCGTGACCTCCGAACTGTGAGTCATAAACGATTTTGACATAGCCTATGGCTCTCCCCGAATCAAGACCTACATGTGTGCCAAGTTTGATCAAAATCGGTCGAAATGCGTGGATTTGTATAAGGAACAAACATACAGACAGACAGCTGGTAGACGTTTTTGACCTAGCCTATGACATTCACCGTATCAAGACCGACCTGTGTGGTTCGGTTATTTACAGAGGTTAAATCCTTGGGTTGGGAAAATAAGCTTTCGAATAGATATTTGTGACAGCAATTTGTAATTTGACCAACCTTTTTTGTCTTCGATGAACGGAAATTCAATATGTGCTTTTTGAAATGTTTAAATCGCAGAAAAAAATTGCATAACAAGCAAAAAAGGCAAAAATAGGCAACGGAAGCCAAAATAGGCAAAAAAGGCAAAATAAAAACTGTCGCTACACTTCCTAAATGCACGAAAACATATTTATTTCTATCTGATTCTTCAATATATCCATTCAGATAAAAAAGGCATTTTGCCTAACTTCCGGGCTCTAGTTATCATTATGGAGTTATAAAAGGAAGTGAGGGGACGTTTTGGAAAACGGAGTTTGTCGCCAATATTGCGGAACTCAACAACAATAATAACAAGAATAAAAATATATGTAATAATACCCTTATAATATATTAATAATTGTTTCTTACTCTATTATAATAGTTGCATGATGTTCAAAATAAATTTTAATTAAACTTAGTAACAAGTACAATATATTTTTTAGAATTTAATAATTAATTTTTCATTAATTCTTTTCAGAATTTTTTAAAAATAGGTTTAAAAATAATGTCGTCGGCGTTGAGTTCATCCTTGTATATTATAAACTGGTTTAATACGTTTATCAAACATTTTTGAATGGTTCTTCTTATTTATAACTAGCTGTTACCCGGTGTGCTGTACTGCACCTACTTTCTGCATCTATAAAAGCAAAAATAAATTAGAAACGAAATAATTAATAATAAAATCTAATAACGCAAATCTGTTACTATTGTTTCAAACTCGTGATCTCCGAACTGTGAGTCACAGACGATTTTAACCTAGCCTATTACTCTCCCCGTGTCAAGACCTACCTGTGTGCCAAGTTTGGTCAAAATCGGTCAAACGGTGTGGATATGTAAAAGGAACAAACAGACAAACGGACAGACACGTGACTTTTATATATATATAGATAAGAAAAGAATGGTTATTAAAAATACTTATATAGAACATATACAAGACATAATTAATTTATTTATTTTTAGTATTTGGTAGAGGGTAAATAAAAATATGAAATTGAATAAAATTGAAATTGGTAAATGGTGGAACAAATCGATTTCACATTCTGGAACGAGGCATTATCGGATTTTAGAATCGATTTAATCAGCATCACCATATTGGACCTATATTGATTTAGCCCGAACCGGTGCATCCCACAAACCTGCCCGAAGTAGTTAAAGTATTAGTTTTATGCTCCTTAGGCGTGAAACATTTAGAGCAAGAAATAGATTACGTGTAGCTGAATTAACTATTTTTCATATTATAGATCGTCCGCCTCATTTAAGTGGATTTATTTTTTATATCACCAATATGAATATACTTATCTTAACATATATTCTAGTCTAGAATTTATTCTTTGACCATAGGAAATTATGTGATAAACAAACTTGAACAGTTGGCAGTTGGTAGAAGCTCTGTCAAAGCCTTAACTGGATATGTATATACACAGTTGGTAGTTCAAGTTAAGGATAAACAAGGAAGGGACAAGAGACACAAATTCTCCAGTGGAGTCCCCAAAGCACCAGGACCCACCCCTAGCCCAAACCCGCAAACTGATGTTCAAACTCAAACATCCCCACCCCATCCACATCCCAAGGTAAAGTTTTGTTAACAAATTTACGTATTGATTCAGACTAGGTTATCGGGCGGCTTTGGAGGGGGTCCTACTTGACGCTCTATTGAGTTATGTTAACTCGACATTGTGCTCGGAGAGCGAGGGAGAGAGCCGGCTCGTGAGGGAGAGAGAGAGACGGAAGCTAAACTGAGTTTAGCGCTCGTAATGGGAAGGCCTTAGGTTCTAAGGGACGAAACTCGCTTAGCGACAGATTCTTGCCTGCCTGGTAATTGCATAAGGTGCAGAGTGGAGTACTTAACAGGGGAGGAGACAGAAGGCGGGTGTATGTCAACCCGGGCTTCATTATCGGCTTAAGAAGGTACTCATAAGGTAAAGTACCTTAGGAAAACACTCCTTCAAACAACGTGTTCCCTTGTTGGACATTTAATGATGAGACCCACCTTCATTGAGTATCAGAGAAACAACACTTCCTTGGAGTAGTATAACAAAATTATCGGTACTTTTCTCTTATCGTTCCACCAATAAAAGCTCTTAGCACTTTCGGAAGAAATTTAGCTATTGAGGTTGTACTCATGAAAGAATTTTTGAAAAAGTTCGATCCTACTATTTACCAAAAATTTCCATCCGGAGGGAGGTTAAGTCCTGACCCAAATTACTAATTTGCCCATATGGGTCGGAATTTTTGTTATATTGCAACGAAACTTTATGAGTATCTAAATGAAAAAAATGTGTTATAAAAATAAACTAACTGGGACCATTAAGATATTTTCCCGTATCGGCCGTTAGTTGTACTTTCATGAAACGGAAATCTGTTGACAAGATGCCCCCACCAATGAGAACATGTGTTGAAAAAAAATGAATAAAAATCGGTCGTTCCAAGTTGGGGTTTACTCCGTAAAAAAATTAAATAAAAACTAATAATTCATTTAGCTGTTCATTGCTAAAGACTAAAACTATTATCATTATGATTATTTTGTATTTATATATCTTTACCCCGGTGGTAAAGGACACTATGTCCATTTCTTTATTAAATTGACTTTTACAATAAGTTCTTAATGAGGACTTTTTAATCCATATAATGTATAGGGACATAAGTCCTGTTCCCATGAGTAACGAAGATAAGACAGTGAAAAATAAAATCATTTCCGTTTTCATTAGAGATAAAAGACACCACGTGGAGGACTTGGTTTGTTTCTCTATGATCAATTCTCCCAATTACCCACAATGCCTGTAGCATTGTGAAAAATGTTCTTTAAAATGTTTCTTCAACAGTTTAGCTTCAAGAACCGGAGAGATCTAGATCATCTCCGAGTCAGACAGCTGGATCCAGGCGTCAATTCAGTTCTGCGATGGGTTTTCGCTCGCTCAAGGTTATATCGAAACTCTAGTCAACCCAAATAGTTGATAATCCCGTTGCCATATTGACGAAAACTGTTATCAATTGTTAGAGACGGAATCAATCTATTTGTTTAATATCGATTCCCCAGCTATCTTATTTTGAATTTGAAAATTCATTTCGTTGGCATCAACGTTTTTTGCTGTCGATATCGGTTTATATCTCTTAGACAAGCTAGAGCCTAGAGACTCCAGGAGTAGTCCTTCATCCAGATTGTGATCACACTGCCTTGTGGGTATTGCTACTGTAATGTATAGTAATGTATTTCTAAGTTGTTGACAAGTCTAAATATATATATAAATAAATTTAAGGATGAAGCAACAATCTTAGCTTTTAAAAAATAGTAACTAGCTTGGAAAGTATTTAGCTCCTGTTAGAAGGACCTTTTAATTATAGCTTATGAGAGGCGTCAATTAATAAAGAAATGAAAGTAACATTTGTATTTTGAGACTCTAAAGGTCTTAACTGTACTTGAAATTATTGTGGAAAGCAGAGAAAATAGATGCATTCATACATTTAGTAATCCCTCTTGGTGGAGCCCAATTTTAAGCAAAGCAAAAGTAAACCTCTTAAAATTAGATTTTTTTTTTTTTTTTCTTCATCGTCTCTAGGATCTCTTTGTTTACTTTTTTTCCTCTCCGCTTTCATTGCCCTCCAAGAATGAGTTCCGGTTTCATCTCGACGTATATACCGGCGAAAAATTGCTTCTAGATTGACCTAAATTAAATTCTTAATTTATTCTATTTCCGCTGGAGCGGGGGAACTGGCCTCGTCTGCTCATTGTGGAGAAAATGGGGTTAGGGAATGGGGAGTCGGATAGTTAATAAGAAAAGGAGATTCTGTTAAAGTGGGACATACTCACAGATTCTATATATATATATATATACACATTCTGGCCTCTCCTTCACCCGCGTTAATGAAGCTTCCTACCACCACACGCCTAGTTGCTGCGAGGCCTAAATATGTTTAACATAATACTTTAGAAGCATTCACATAAAAAAAACAATATTTCCACCTTAATATCTATTATATATAAATGAATCGCTAATTGTGTTGGTAAGCGCAAATCTCGAAAACAACTGAACCGATTTCGCTAATTCTTTTTTTATAATATTCCTTGAAGTACGAGGATGGTTCTTACGGAGCAAAAAATTAAAAAAAAAATGCCTGAAAAAGTCTAAAAACGACATTTTTCGGGTCTTTTTCACTTCCTTAACGCAAATTAATTTTTAAATAAAAACATATGTTCTCAATTATAATATTTTTAACAGTTAACGTATTTGTATATCTATTATATAAAAATGAATCGCTGAATGTGTTGGTAAGCGCAAATCTCGAGAACAACTGAACCGATTTCGCTAATATAATATTTTTAACAGTTAACGTAATAACGTATTAGGTTATTTGTGTATAAGCAAAAATTCACTATAACAATAATAATAAGAACATGTGGAGGCCCGGTGGCAGTGAGTGTTGAGGCTTGAGAATTTAACACTCCGTGCCAAGGGTCGTGGGTTCGATTCCCACTATAGGGTGGTGGCTTTTCTTTAGAAAAAAGGAAAGGCATCAGCCCGAACCTGGCTAGAAAGGGTGGTAACCCGTCCTAAAATTCGTATTTCATAATAATGGACGTTAAAATTTAAATAATTATGAACAAGTAATCACTAGGTGACAATAGAATAACATGTTAATAATGCAATTTCAATAAATTTATATTTGCGTTAACGAAGTCAAAAAGACCCCATTTTTCTATATTCCCATACAAAAGATTCGTAATAATACCTTAAAGTTTAAGTGTTAGTGGAGGGGAAATATACCAGCGTATATTTATATGATGGTAGCGTTACGCAAAAACAAATTGTCTATGGTAAAATGTAAATTGCCTGTGGTAATATGTCACTTGAAATATAATGGTCTATTTCCTGTGCATCTATAATATTAGAAAAGTGTTGTGTGTTTGTGTCTTATTACATATGCTTCCTATAAGACGGCGGACATATTTAGGCAGAAGAACCCGAAATGCAATGAATCAAATTAATTATCAATCTAATCGTACTGCCCAGGAACGTGAAGATCGCTATGAACGTGAAAGAATTCGGTTAAGACAGACCCGTGAAGTGCGACATTCGACTAATAATGGTGCAAGTTTGAATCGAGCTGCTGTCAATTGATTACAGTGCCTACAACTGTGTTGCTATTGGACCTATGAACTCAGTTTGACTATAAACAAATCCCAGGGGCAATCATTAAGTGTTTGTGGTATTAATCTAGAAAACCCATGTTTCTTGCATGGTCAATTGTATGTTGCCTGTTCCCGTGTTGGAAAACCATCTGCTCTGTTTGTTTACGTGCCAGGTAACAAAAAATATCGTGTACCATAAAGTACTACAATAAAAATGAAACTTAATTTAGAATAAATAAAAGTAAAATGAAATATAATTAGTCAGTATCATAATAAGAAATCTGTAATTTTCATTGTGATTTTTTAGTGACTCTTAAAAGAATTTTATGTGTTTTATAGTGTTCTTACGGTGGTCGGAAGAGCATTTATGTGGATACGAACGTACCAACCAGAAGCGGTCCCAGCTCCTCTCATACGTTGACGCCTTACATCCTGACGACAACTTCCAAACGGACCTAAGAATATATTTTTTATTTTAGAAAATGCCTGGAGGTGGACATTGATGTTCATAGCGACGAAAAAGTACAACATTTTCACAGATTTATTATTTTATGCAAAACATTTTCAAGGACTTAACTGCAATTTCAAGATTCGTGCAGCCGAGGATTTCAAGGATTCTTACTCAGCCGAGCCTTGCTCCGAAAATCAGGAGAGTTTAGATTGTACCCGAAAACGATCAGCGTCAAATAAAACATCTGTGGAAATTTGGGATTTTTTTCATCGTTATGGAGATATATGTAAGTGTGTATGTGAACATACATACGCTTCTGTTATACGTGTTCATATATATTTCCATTGCGTAGAAATTAAAGAATATTTTCTATGTTTGGAGTATCGTCCGTCAACACTTTATTCATGTCATGTGGTACGTTCAAGCTTCGTCGTATTCTGCGGTCCGTTAATAAGTGTTTTACAAATAAAGTCGTATTACATTGAGTGCACTGTGATGTGTCTTGTTTTGTCATTACGTAGGAGTCAGTAAGTAGTGTAAGTCGAATTCGAAGTATTTTAAGGACTACCTTCTCACTACCGCAGCTTCTATAGCTAAAGTCCTGTTGTTTTATGAATGGCTTCATCTCCGCAAGCTAAGATATCATATATGCCAATCTATCATAAAAAGGACTATTACGTTGTATTGTTCGCAGCACTACTCCCAGTCACACTTATCCGAGATAATCACCACATCTTCGGAGATCGTTTAGTATTTCGGCCGAGTTCTGGACTACAATTTGTCTCCGGCAGTTTCTATAGTTATTGAGTTATTTTCTTTTATGAATGGCTTTTCCTCCCGCAGCTTCATCGTTCATAGCACTATTCCAAACTTGTCCAAGATGATTCACTACATTGTCGCAGATTGTTTATTTATTCGGCCGAGCCAAGACTTTATTAACCCTTAGCGGCCCTAACCCGAGGAGGGACCGGCTAGGGTAGTTAGTGCAAGAGGTCCTATGCCGGTCCCTCCTCGGCATGGAATTCCTCCCTCTCTAGTCCTTTTCCTAGAGCTTCCAGGCATATTTTTAATACGGCTTACTATTCTAGACGATCAGCTGTCCATTTTAATTCCAAAGAGGAAGGAATCGTTTCGAAAAGAGATAGGCGCCGTGTGAATCACAGATTCTTGGAGTGACGTCTAGTTGTTTGTGCTTGTCATCGATACGATTTTGGCTGTTGTTTTGTCCTCATCTGTCCTATTCTTCTACCATTTTATGGTACAGATATTAACTAGTGTATTTTGAAATGGAGTGCGAAGATATTTTAAAGATTTTGCCATTACATTGGGAAAGTGTCATTCCCTCGAAAAGTATAGCTTACTTTCGACATATTTATCTGAATATTTGTATAAATTACTTTTTCTTGTTATTAAAATAAAATTTTTAAAGAAAATACATATTTATAGTATTTAGATGACAACAAAAAGAAAATATGCGATTCCGTAGAATACGTACACGAACTAACGGCGGCCAGTGTTTATGCCGATCCCTGCTCGGGTTCGGACCGTATGGACAGTTTATGGAATAAAGACTGAGACCAGTAAGGGTTAACAATATGTCAGCTTATATAGTTGGATTTCCGTTGTTTTATGAATGGTTTTACCTCTCGAAGCTTCATCGTTCGCAGCACTATTCCAAGCCGAGAAGAGCAGCTAGATCGTCGGAGATTGTTTAGTAGTTCGGCCGTGTCGAGAACTAATACTACCGGCCGATTTAGAGGATTAGTAAGTGTAGAAGAGAAGTAAATCCTATTAGTGAACCGCGTAGGTCCTGGTATTAAAACCGAGAGGATCTGAATATTCAACCGGTAGATTTCCTATGCAAATTTCATCCTCTGACTCGCTAACATTCATGTCATTTACATAAATCTCTAACAACATTCAACAACATATATATAGTATATAAATTTTCAGTGGGATTTTCAAGCTGAGTATAACTATATAAATACGGAAGTAGTGTGCATTATAATAAAAATAAACAAATAGGTTTGGGGGCTTTTGAAGAATTTGGGTTGGGGTAACTCTAGCACAAAATTAAATAACATAAAAAAGATAATTGAGCAATCTGTTAAGTACAAGTATAAAAAAACAAAGGTAAGGTATTGTTTACAATTGGTGCACAAGTGACCTTATGTCGCAATCCACGTGAGTTCACGAAAATATCGATGGTTCAAATATATATATGTGTGTATGTATTATACACACACACACGCTGTCTGTGCGCTTGTAGCTGATCCAAAAATTTGGTACAAAAATACTTTGTCTAATTCCACCATCAGAATCCGTCCGTAGTTTTTGAGCGAAATTCGTGCGAAAATCGTAGCACTGACCTTTTTCCGTTACTAGGCTCTCAGGTACACGTTTTATAAGCGTTTAGTAACTCTAATGAAACGATTTTCAAGGCCTTATCTATAAAAGCTTTGGATAAAAGTGGAAAAACGTTTTTCTTGGGATTTGCGAAACCTGTTGGAAATTTCATTTAATTTCCTACATGCAGTTTTTGATAGAGCAATCTCATTCGGGGAAATCTGTGTTTAAATGGAGTAACTTCCTCTTAGAATACTGTAAGTTTCCTGTTATGGCGCCTAAGATCTTCCTTCGCTTCGAGATTATACGTGTATTTACACGAAAGATCAAGACAAAACAATAACTGTCTCTATTATAAGCTTTCCAAGGGATACGAACGAAAGCCTCCTAAAATTATGCAGTTTCTGCAAGTCAGACGTTTGTTCTTTTAGCACTTTCCTCCGAAGGAAAGTAGCTGGTTGCACTCATGACGGAATTTTTAAAAATTTCTTCAAATCTTTATCGATCCTACCTAGTAGACACCGAAAATGACCCCCGTTAAAATTTATATATATATATATATATATATATATATATATATATATATATATGTATGTTCACACGATAGCGGCCAGAGTTTTTGTTTTTTCGTCACGAAACTTGGTATATAGCATTCAATTAGCAAACGATTGAACGAGTTCGTTAAATACCAAAATCAGTCCACCGGAAGAGGGGGGTCGTACCGGTAATCTAGAGAGAAAAGTGAGATGTAAAAATAAACTAAATCGGTTCATTAGAAGGGGGGGGGGGGGTTACTTCGGACCCACAATTCCAATTCGCCACTACCAGACGTGATTTTTGTTATATTTCGACGAAACTCGGTATTTGTAGTGGTAATCTACAGGTACAAATGTGTTGTAAAAATAAACTAAATCGGTTCATTCGGAGGGGGGGGGGGGGTTTACTCCGGACCCAAATTACTAATATACTCATACCGGTCGTAATTTCTGATGTATTGTAACGAAACGCAGCATGCGTCGTAGGTAACTAATAAGAAATAAGTGTTGTAAAAATCGGTCAGTCGGAAAGGGGGGTTTACTTTGTTCTATTTCAATAGAATAGCCCGCCAGACGTAGGTTCGCAAGGCCGCCGCAAAGAGCGCTTTCTACCACTAGAGGGGCTGTATTCTGATCCTGAGTCAGATCAAAAGACGAAAATATGAAGTTTTTTGTATTTATCAAGTAGTGCAGTAGGTACCATGTGTAAACACAACTCTGGAAGCAAATTAATAATTGAACAGTATATCTGGTTTATTATGGTGAATAGTTCGGTCCGTAATCATAGCTTCGTGTCAGTAGATTTTAGTTATATATTATTATTTATTTTTTTTATTTTTAATTTTGTTTTAGAGTAAACCCCAACTTGTAATGGACCTATTTGCCTTTTTAGAACGTTTCGAAGATTGAAACCTATTGAGCTTTTTTTTTATTATTTATTTATTTATTTTTAAATAACATTATGAGCATATCAATTCCTGCCGATATGAGCATATGAGTTCATTTTTAACACTTCTTTTTCTATAAGTCTAGCAGCAGCATATGACATGTTTCTTTGCAATATAACAAATATTCTTACTGTTAGGGGTATATTAATAGTTTGTACCCAGAGTAACCTCCCCTCCCCCCTTTCCGGTTGGACCGATTTGTACAATTGTTTGTTATGGGAATGCTATTGCAAGCACCAAGTTGATATATCAAGTTTCATGGGGAAAAACAAACAAAAATTGTGTCATCTATCTTGATAACATAGAAAATTATCATTCATTCAGAAAGTGCTAAAAAAACTATACTCCTCGAGCAAATAAATCACTTTCATTTCTTAATAGTAAGCCTTGCGAAAAGTGATATTCCCCGTCAATCGTTGCGAAGAACACTGCTACTTGTCGACCACAAATAGCACCACTATTTTAACATTCCCTCTAAATGGTTGAACAGCTGACAGCAGGCTTGGAACTCTGTCAGAACTGTAGGGGGCTGATTGGACAATCAGTTGCCCCTTGTCTGAGCAATCAAACAACATGTCGCTCTCTTGGAAGGGGGCGCATAAGAAGATTTGTGCGGCTGACTGAGGTGTTCGACTGCATCTTTATATTTCGTTTAGGAGGAAAGCCCTTTTCAATGTGTATCAGCGTTTTGTCTATTTCTTTTCAATGTTTATTGGTTTTATCTTTAACTCCCATCGAAGAATAGAAAAGCAAAAATAAGTTAGATACCAAATAAGTAGGTAATATTAAAATCTAACAAAATCTGTAACTACTTGGATTCATAGTTTCAAACCCGTGACCTCCGAACTGTGAGTCCTAGACGATTTTGACCTAGCCTATGACTCTCCCCGAATCAAGACCTACCTGTGTTCCAATTTAATAAGAAACAAACATGCAGACAGACAGCTGGTAGACGTTTTTGACAGCCTAAGACACTCCCCGGATCAAGATCTACCTGTGTACCAAGTTTAGTCAAAACCAGACGAACGGTGTGGATTTTTATAAGGAACAAACATACAGACAGACAGCTGGTAGACGTTTTTGACCTAGCCTACAAGACTTCCCGGATCAAGACCTACCAGAGTTCCAAGGTTGGTCAAAATAAGTCAAACGGTGTGGATTTGTATAAGGAACAAACCCACAAACAGACAGACACGTGATTTATATATATATATATACTCACATTTTCATCTTTGTTACCTAGTTGGTAGGTTCCATAAAGATTTGAAGATATTTTTCTAATCTTAGTTCATGAATGTATCAATAGCTTCATTCGTTCGGAAAATGCTAACACGTTAGGCATCCATATTCCTGGTACAATGATAAATAAATAATAGAATCAGAGGTTATAAGAATAATAAGGTCAACCATACAACAGGCTCTACATGAGATGGATACCAGACATAGAGGAGATGGAAGGGAATGGAGTATTTTTCAACCGTAAGGGCTGATATTGTGTTTTCACACCGGCTTTAATTGGGCCAACTGTCGCAGGATGGCTCGTTAGCAACTCGCTAAAACTGTTGTGGAAAACATTTTCACAACATGAGGTCTCCTCCGAATTTTCCATTCATCGCCGAGTCCTCGCTACCCATTAATTAGGCGGGCAAATAATGATGAAGCCTTTTTTTTTTCTTCGTTAAGCCTCTCGTCTCGGTGTTTGCGTGTTTCTGTGCCAGGCCAGTATGATGGCGGATTTTACAATAGAATTACCTAACGAATGATTTATTCTGTTCATATTTTGGATGTGATGTCTTCCTCATTACTGACACCTTCTTGTCTGTCTAGTTTCAATTATATTCCGTTAATTATGCGAGCTTGTATAGTGACTTGTTTTGCTACAGGCAAAACAAACACTCTGCGCATTGGCCGTGACAACAGACCGTATTACGAGATTTTCTTAATTTCTTCTACATATTTTTTTTGTTTTTAATTTATTTTATTATTAACTTATAAATTAAATCAGTTTCGCGGAAGATGGTAAAAATCACACGCTTTGGATCGTGCAGACAATCAAAGGCTGTAATTATAATATAGAAAAAAAAAGAATAAAATGATTTGTGTAGTCCATAAGTGCGTAATTTAGTATCGTAATGAATGAATGAATGAATATTTTATTGCTCTTAAAAATTTACAATTTTACAGCAAGGAGTCTACCACATTTGCTTAAGTTTAGTACTAATAAGATATAAATATGAAGCATCACAAAATAAAACTAAACAAAATATACAACATTTACAATGATCAGCTTGACATGAATAAAGAAAACTGATACATACCCTACTTATATAATCTTACTACTTATAAAGAAAAATCAATAAATGAATAAGTATGTAAACAAATAAAATAAGATAAGGAAGCAAAATACATAATAATAAAAGTCCGACTCGCAGGAACTGCATCATCTTAGCGCGGTTCCTTTCTTATCCCTAGTCTAATTTGGAAAGATTAAAATATTTATTTATTGATAAGGCTTCGCAACTTTGGCGAATCGCCTGAAGATTAAAATAGAAGCAGTTATTATTTTGGTTCCACCAGTCTTGAAAGGTCTTGATTTACGATCTTACCTGGAAGGGACGGTCAACACTAGAAAGGGTCCCGCTAGTTACAAGGTCTTGGAATCTAGGAAATCTATATTTCTAACAATAATTTTTTTTGTTATTTTACATAACTAGTTTTATTGTAAAATACATTATCCAACTATAAGCAATTAAGAAATAACAAGGAATAAAAACAGACAAAAAAACCGTTCGAATAAACGAAATCAATTACTTTAATGGTTTAAGCACTTATTTCTCCGATTGACATCGTCTAATTAAAACTTTTGTCAGAACATTTTTTGTAGAGCATTTAGTAAGCTTTCGAATGGTAACCTTTCGCTTCCCAAGATTTTCAACCGTTTTCGAGATGTTAAGAAATTATACGAAGTTCCCAAAACTTTTCATTATTTCTAGCAATAGAAAATTGGTCTCATTTTACCTATCCTGTTTTACACACAAATACATTTTCTTAACATATGAAATTACAAAAATTAAAATCAATAAAAAACTAAGGGAAAGAGACAAAAATTACAAAAAGAACGACCAACACCCGTTCATAAGAACTAAACAGACGTATTTGAAGTTTTAAGCACTTATTTCTCCGATTGACATAACCTGTTTTATTTTCGAATACATTATCCAACTATAAGCAATTAAAAAATAACAAGGAATAAAATACAGACAAAAAGAACACTTCAAATAAGCGAAATCAATTACTTTAAAGCTTTAAGCTCTTATTTCTCCGATTGACATCGCCTAATCAAAACTTTCATCAGAACCTTTTATGTAGAGCATTTGATAATCTTTCTAATGGTATTCTTCTGTTTACCAAAATTCTCAACAGTTTTCGAGATATTAATGAAAGTTCTACACCGCCTTCCGAATCAGTGGCGACAAACAGTCTCAGTTCACTTGAAATTGAAACTTCTCCCCTTTCCGACCCATTCGGCAAATTGCAGGAAAACCAGGAAAAGTCAAATGAAGAAAATAAAGACGGCTCTGGGCGTACCAGAAGAAAGAAAAGAGGCTGGCCTAAAGGAAGAACTCGCGATACTGACAAAACAAATACTAATACCTCCCAGATGGGAGAAACTAATACGTCTTTAAATGAATAATAATAACATATTTATGCAATGGAACCTACGCGGATTCTACAGGCGCCACGATGAAGTAAGATATCTTGTGAATAAACATAATCCACTAGTATTTGCCGTTCAAGAAACAAAGTTTCAGCAAGGCAATGCACATGACATAAATGGTTACGCTTGTCTACACATGGAACCTCAAATTGATGATAACGGAAGAAGCCACGGTGGTGTGGCTCTCTACATCAGACGAAACATAGCCCTTAATGAGATACAACTTAACACTAACTTGCAAGCTGTAGCCACAAAAATAAAAATACCTATAGACGTGACGGTCTGCAGCTTGTATTTACCTTATGAGAGATACAATATCAATGATCTTAAAAACCTACTGGACCAATTGCCCCGCCCTCTTCTTCTTATGGGTGACTTCAATACTCACAATAGAGCATGGGGATCAGCTGCTACTTCATGCAAGGGTCGAGAACTTTATCAGTTACTTGAGGAAAAGGATCTAATCGTATTAAATGATGGAGCGCCTACACATTTCACTGTCCAATCTGGCGATTTTAGTGCCATTGACCTGAGTATTGCATCACCAACTATTGCCCCGCAGTTCGAATGGTCAGTACTGTCTGATTTGCACGGTTCGGACCATTATCCAATTGTAATTAGCCATAATAGTATTTTCCATGAATTCAAGAGGTCACCCAGGTGGAAGATAAGCGATGCAAACTGGCTACTTTTTGAAGAAAGTTTCAAAACCCCACAATTTAAGGATGATGCAAATCAAAATGTAAAAGAATTGACAAATGCAATCTTCTTAGCTGCAAGCGCTGCTGTCCCGCAATCGGTGGTTAACTCTCGCAGAAACCCTGTACCTTGGTGGACACATGATTGCTGGACGGCTAATAAGAAAAAAAAGAAAGCATTTAACAGATTCAAAAGATATCCTACTCTAGAAAACTTAATACATTTCAAAAAATGCAGAGCAGAAGAAAGAAGGGTCAAACTATTAGCTAAAAGGAATTCATGGGCAACTTATGTCTCGACAATTACTAGACATGCACCAGCCAAGGAAGTCTGGGATAAAATTAGAGCGATTTGTGGCAGACACCAACTTGCACAGATTCCACTACTACAAAATGATAACAGGAATGTAACTGATCCCCAAGACATTTCAGAGGCATTTGCTGACTACTATACTGCAGTTTTCAGTTCTGTCTCCTATTCAGAAAATTTCAAAAACATTAAAAGACTAGAAGAGTCTACACCTCTGCACTTTTCTGACATAGAAGGGGAGAAAATGGACTACAACATACAATTTACTATGGAGGAGATGAATAGGGCTCTGAAAACAATTAAACGCTCATCAGCTCCTGGCATGGACAATATACCTTATGAACTTCTGACAAATCTCCCGATCTCAGGTAAAACGTTTTTACTGCAATTATATAACCAACTATGGTCTTTAGGTATCTATCCTAATGAATGGAAGGAATGTATTATAGTGCCAGTATTAAAACCAAACAAAGACCCACACCTCCCAAACAGTTACAGACCCATTTCTCTCTCATGCTGCTTGGGCAAGATAATGGAGAATATGATAAACTACAGGTTGACTTATATTTTAGAAAAGCTGGATCTTATCTTTCCTTATCAGGCTGGCTTCAGAAATGGATACTGTTGTACTGACCAACTTGCAACTATTGAAAACACTATCCAGTGCGCATTCATTTCTCGAAAACACGTTACAGCGGTTTTCTTTGATCTGTTACAAGCATATGACAGAACCTGGAGATATGGTATACTCCGCCAGCTCCACTCTTGGGGCCTCAGGGGAAGATTACCAATATTCTTACAAAGCTTTCTGGAGGAAAGGTACTTTAGAGTAAGGGTATCAGACAAACTGTCTTCACGTAGGGAGCAGGAGAATGGTATACCTCAGGGATCTGTCCTAAGTGTAACGTTATTCCTGATTGCAATAAATGGTATTACCAGAGAAGTGCGGGGGCCTGTGGGGTGTTCTCTCTTCGCTGACGATCTATCCTTATTTGTGAGCCATGATGCGTCGGATAATAATGTGAATTGTTTGCAGGACACAATAGACCTTATTGTTCGTAACGCTGAAGAAATAGGCTACACTTTCTCGGCAACAAAAACAGTTGCAATGCATTTCTGCAGATTGCGGAAGGCACATGACGCCCCTGAATTAAAAATTGGTATTACACCAATTACCATAAAGGCGAACCACAAGTTTCTCGGTGTTATCCTGGACTCACAGCTACGGTGGAAAGCTCACATTCAATATTTGGTTAAAAAGTGCAGTGGTGCTATCAATGTGATAAAATGTTTGTCAAAATTTAAATGGGGTGCAGAAAAGTCAATGCTATTAAGAATTTTTGATGCACTCATTAGATCAAGACTTGACTATGCATGCCCTGTATATGGTTCGGCGCGAAGATCTTGGTTGCTTCAGCTGGATAGAGTTTACAACCTCGGACTCCGCATTGCCATTGGGGCTATCCGGACTAGCCAACTTGAAGCTATCTACGCGGAATCAGGCCATCTACCTCCTAACCTAAGACGGGAGCAAATAACACTTACCTACTTGACAAGTATTCGGACGAAGAGAGACCATTTCCTCAATCCCTGCATTGCTGATCAGACTACAATAGAAAATTTTCAAAGATTAAGATCCAGAACGAGACCATTAGCAGTCCGTGATAAGGAAATATATGAAAAATATGAAAGCAGCGTTCAAGAAATATTAAAAACTCCAAAACCATCAATAAGCCCATGGACGTTAAAAAACCCAGATATTGACTTGTCATTAGGGGCGCTTAAAAAAAGTGATACGCCGCCACAAATCTACAAAGCACTCTTCCAAGAAAAAATACAAGATTTTGGAAGGTGTCATCAAGTATACACCGATGGCTCCAAGACAGAAAGGAATGTTGGTTTTGGGATCCTCATGCCTGATGGAACCGGCATAAGGACTCCATTATCAACATGTACTAGTGTCTACCATGCCGAACTGATGGCGATAAAGGAGGCTATGAATCAGTGTATGAACCTCGAGGGAAATGTTGTAATCTGTAGTGATTCAAATAGTGCACTCTTGGCGATTCATGACAAGTTCACTAAGGACCCACTCCTTCGAGCTTTTCATGATTCGCTGGGGACATTACAGCTACTGGGGAAACAAGTTTCGTTCATATGGGTTCCAGGCCATGCAGGAATCCTAGGAAATGAAAAAGCAGACATCCTAGCTAAGGAAGCGACTTCAATGGCCCTCCCGGCGAATTCTTGCTCACACCCTAGAGACGTGAAACGCCAAATAAAAGAACTATTATGGGAACAGTGGCAAAGAAGATGGGAAACAAGCACAACCCACTTGAGGACTTTTTATCCCTCAGTTCGCTCTACAATAGTCTACGATGACCTTTGTAGACGAGACTCAGTGGTAATAACAAGGCTGCGTATTGGACACACACGTCTAACACATGGCCATCATCTTGTCGGTAGGCGTCGTCCAACGTGTAATCATTGTGGTGATGTACTTACCGTGGATCATATTTTAGCGGAATGCTCCCAGTTACAAAGAGCCAGGGATAGGTTTGATATTAACAGCAGAGACATTTTGAATAAAACAGAAAAATATCAGAATATTATTGATTACCTTAAATTTATTAAAGCACACAAACATATCTAAAAATGTAACATCCCTTGAAATAAAATATATATATATATATATATATATATATATATATATATATATATATATATAAATTTGGATTAAAATATAGTATTGTAAAATATAAACATTAGTAATGATTCTAACATTTTATAATATTCGGCTAACTTAAACAGTAGGGCATTGTGCTAAAGGCCATTGTAGTCGACGCACAATAAATTCTAAAAAAAAAAAAAAAAAAAAAAAAAATTAATGAAAGTTCCCAAAATTTATATTATTTCTAGCAACAGAAAATTGGCCTCATTTTTCATATCCTGTTTTACACACAAAATTTTCGCAACATAAGAAATTACAAAAATAAAAAGCAATAAAAAACGAAGGGAAAGAGACAAAAATTACAACAAGAACGACAAAAACCCGTTCATAAGAACAAAACAGACGTATTTGAAGTTTTAAGCACTTATTTCTCCGATTGACATAACCTAATCAAAAATAGTTTTAGAATCTTTTTTGTAGAGAATTTAGTAAGCTTTCAAATAGTTTCTATCCACTTACCACGATTTCCCAACCGTGTTCGAGATATTAATGAAAGTATACGAACTTCCCAAAACTTTTCATGTCTGTTCATAAAATATTTTATTCTAACCCTTCCTTAACTCCAAACGTAACAAAACTTTCAACATATTAGTTTTAATGAATGTAGAACATGCAGATAAAGTTTCAACTGAATCCCGTAATTCTAAGTACCCAAACCAAAAACGGTATTCAAAAACTATTTTTCCAATTTTCTCGAAAACGGTTAAAGCGATCGCCTTCAAAATGGTTTCATTCGTTTTCCTAGCCCAGGAATCATATAAAACGAGTACTTACAAGCTTATGAACTCAAAAACGTAAGCGTTACGATTTTTTTTGCGCGAATTTCGCCCCAAACGCCATCTTCCAGTAGGCGGATTTTGCTGGTTAACGAACTTGACCTTTCAAATTGGACGAAGGATTTTTGTACCAAATTTCATCAAAATCGGACCATTCGTCTTCTATCTAGAGAGCGAACAGACAAATATATATATATATATATATATATATATATATATATATATATATATATATATATATATATAAATAAATAAATATATACATATATATATATATAAATATATATATATATACAAATTTGAACCACCGTTATTTTCGGTCTCTAGGGGTTCTGAAACGCGAAATTTTCTGGTCGGCACTTCCGGATTGTTTCATTGTATCAACCCTATAAGCGGGGTTCCTCCCTATGGGGGAGGGAGGAACCGCGCTAAAATGTAAGCGTTGCGATTTTATTTGCGCGAATTTCGCCCCAAACGCCATCTTCCAGTGGGCGGATTTTGCTGGTTAACGAACTTGACCTTTCAAATAACAGACAAATATATATATATATATATATATATATATATATATATATATATATACAAATTTGAACCACTGTTATTTTCGGTCTCTAGGGGGTTCTGAAACGCGAAATTTTCTAGTCGGCACTTCCGGATTGTTTCATGAGATCAATTTTATAAGTGGGGTTCCTCCCTATGAAGGGAGGGAGGAACCGCGCTAACAATATAAACAGATCTAAGGTGTTACACGGGAGCTGGTGAAAGGAAGAATGAGAATGTCTCGTATTGCAATTCTCTGTATGCAGGGTCTGCTTCCAGGTAAAGTCATATACTTTTACTGCCCTTTACCGTTACTCAGAAGGCTCTTTGTGTTTACAAACAAAGGACTCGGTATAGACCACCCGTATTAACCCAAAAGTGATTATATCAAGCTTGATAAACTTCCTCAATTAAATTAAGGAATTTAAGAGTGCTGAAAATAGGTTCTTGATCTAGTCAAAAAATTCAAGGAGAATTATTATTTCTCCGATTGACATCGCCTAATTAAAACTTTTGTCAGAACTTTTTTTGTAGACCATTTAGTAAGCTTTCGAATGGTAAACTTTCGCTTCCCAAGATTTTGAACCGTTTTCGAGATATTAATGAAAGTATACGAAGTTCCCAAAATTTTCATTATTTCTAGCAACAGAAAATTGGTCTCATTTTTCCTATCCTGTTTTACAAACAAATACATTTTCCTAACATAATAAATTACAAAAATAAAAATCAATAAAAAACCAAGGGAAAGAGGCAAAAATTACAAAAAGAACGACAAAACCCCGTTTATAAGAACAAAACAGACGTATTTGAAGTTTTAAGCACTTATTTCTCCGATTGACATAACCTAATCAAAAATAGTTTTAGAATCATTTTTGTAGAGAATTTAGTAAGCGTTCAAATAGTTTCTATCCTCTTACCACGATTTCCCAACGGTGTTCGAGATATTAATGAAAGTATACGAAGTTCCCAAAACTTTTCATGTTTGTTCATAAAATATTTTATTCTAACCCTTCCTTAACTCCAAACGTAACATAACTTTCAACATATTAGTTTTAATGAAAGTAGAACATGCAGATAATGTTTCAACTGAATCCCGTGATTCTATGTACCCAAACCATAAACGGTATTCAAAAACTCTTTTTCCAATTTTCTCGAAAACGGTTAAAGCTATCGCTTTGAAAATGGTCTCATTCGTTTTCCTAGCCGAAGAAGCCTATAGAAAGAGTACTTACAAGCTTATGAACTCAAAAACGTAAGCGTTACGATTTTTTCTGCGCGAATTTCGCCCCAAACGCCATCTTCCAGTGGGCGGATTTTGCTGGTTAACGAACTTGACCTTTCAAATTGGACGAGGGATTTTTGTACCAAATTTCATCAAAATCGGACCATCAGGGAAGCCAGAAATGAGCGAACAGACAAATATATATATATATATATATATATATATATATATATATATATATATATAAATATATACATATATATACAAATTTGAACCACCGTTATTTTCGGTCTCTAGGGGTTCTGAAACGCGAAATTTTCTTGTCGGCACTTCCGGATTGTTTCATTGTATCAACCTTATAAGCGGGGTTCCTCCCTATGGGGGAGGGAGGAACCGCGCTAAAAAATAAGCAAAATGTATATTAGTACATGCAGCCAATCATATGCACACTCACAAAACAATGTACATGCATATACACACACACATAAACACAATAATATGTATGCATATCTAATAATAGTAACTAAATTGGACTACATTAATATAAATAAAAATCTTGTATAAAAATAAACTTCGCTTTTCTTAGCTCCTAAGTTAGTCCCTCATGCTTTAAATATAATTTTAAAATTCAAATTCTTAATAAATATATTCAATTTTAAACATCTTAATATTGTGTCGACATGATTACTGCTATCACGTAGTTGTTTGTTCATGTCTCGAGGAGCGTCCAAGTCTCAACATATTTTATCAAAAATCTAACAACTTTGTGGATGCTAGATCGCCAATAGGCACTCGAATGAACAATATTTTATTCCCCATGGGTCTTTAAACTTCGACATTTTTGGTCTGGAACCTATTGACTTGATCTAGCTTACGGAGGGAAGACGTTTTTTTTTTCATTCAAGGAGACAGAAATATAGTCTGCAAATAGAAAGAATAAATGATCCAGGAGATAACACAAGTGTCAAATTATCAAAATGTGTGAAAAATCTAAAATTCATTACTTTCTCAATGCATAAAGCATATTACAGGGTCATAACTTATACAGTGTAATATTTCGCTGCAATACACTGAAAAAAAGCTTTAGGAGCTGGGATAAGTATCACAAAAATATATTTTTTATAGCAAATAGAGCATAAATATGAATGGACAAGTTATCAATATTGATAAAGATAGGAGTGTCCACACACGGATAGAATGTTTATTTCATAGGACTACCTCCTCCTGAAGGGGGTAGTATATCAGACGAAGGTGGACGATAAATCTCCCGAGGCTCTCCGATAGGCGATACTTTTATAGCCTTCTGAATAGGGATCTCAGGGCCTTTTCAATCTATACTCCATCATGTACACTTTTAGGATGGAAACTCTACACACTTCTCTCCAACGACTTATCAAATTGAAAAATATTATCAACGAGTTTTTTTATCTTATCTATATAATCAAAGATGTGAGGAGATTTGGCTTAGTTATTTCCAATTTCTGTTCTATGAATGCTTTGAATTAGGTCTGCCACTAATATAGTAAAACACACACACACACACACACACACACACACACACACACATATATATATATATATATATATATATATGTGTGTGTGTGTGTGTGCTTATACAGAGGGTGTCCCCAATATAAACGGCGAAACTTCGGAAATTGATGCAGGATGATAAAAATCCTTTGGCGTATTATTCTTTTTTGCTTCTTTTCCGAGAAAACGCAAAAAAACTCAAACACAATTGTCAATAGACATTCTTTCATAAGGCCTATATAAAAATCATTAAAAGGATATGTTTTCTCTTCCACCCCCTTTACCCACTTACGTCCCCAACTGCAAAAAAACATCAAAAAATCTTCCTGGTCGAAAAAATTGAATGACAGAATGTAAAGCTGCAAAGCATAATTTAAAATAGCCATTTTTCTTCCGAGTAAAGTGATAAAACACAAAACCAAAAAACTTTCAATTCTTAATAACACTGGACGCATACATAATTATAAAAACTAATAATTTCTTCTTCTAGTAGGGAAGTACCTCATTCTTCTCATCTGATAAATATTCTTTGCTCTTTCAAAGCACGTGTGTTTGTGTGCATTCGAATATTAAATGGATGGATGTCTGAATTAAGTTGAAATAAGATGTGAATGTGTCAGTAAGTTTAAAACAGTATAAGTAGGATTTATTATTTCTACGAACTTTTAGTAATTTTGACAGTGGGAATGTCAGTAGTGGAATGATGCTTGTGTATTTAATTTGGGGTAGAAACAGCTTTAATAATTTCTGTTGTGTCCCATCTTCGTTGCCATTTCCTAATTAAAAATTTCCATCATCCAACTGATAACTTATTATATATAAGGCTCGATGATAGTTGGAAGGTTATTACTATTTCATTTACTTTTATTTCTAAGTGCGCTTTAAAGCATTTGAAATGAATAGTTTCATAGTTATGAGGACCCATCCATTCATCTTCGAGAAACCATCGAAAAAACAAGAAGGAAAATTGCGGAAGTAGACAGACACGTGTTTTATAAAACGGCTACGAGGAGGAAGATCTCCCCAACTGTCAAGTTGATAAGTTTCCAGAGCCCGAAGAGATTTATCTCCGAGTTAACTTCTCGGGAGGAGTAATAGATAAGGCTGCTTAGAGACGAGCTTCACGGCTAAGTGGCCAAGTCCCTAGGAAGACGTGGAATGATGGAGACTTACCTCTGGGGAAGGGTTGGTCTACTTTGTCAAGACAATCTTCTACACGGGATATTTTCTTTCTGAGCAATTTCCTAAGAAACCTCAGCTCTTTATGCCCTTGACGAATGAACATGTGGTCGCGCCTTCTGAAAAGATTTGAGCTTGTTTTCTTCCTCTCCTAAGGATATGAACCTCAGCCGACTCGATGACCCAATCCTCGGTGACTCCTGGCTGACCAAACAAAATCTGCCGTGGTAATCGAACGGTAGGCATTCTTTTGAACATCTGAGTCTAACAAATCTTTTTTTCTTGACTATTAATACTTACTATGTCCGGAATTGGCCCTTATCCTATATCTATCACTACCTCTAACGGGCCCAAATATTCTTCAATTTCTATCCCATCTTCTTAGAAAATTCACACTGGCTATAGCCATAATCCAGGTTTCTTCAGCCTAGCACTTCTGGGGAGGTGTTTAAATCGCAACGCATTACACATAGCATAAAGACTCTTAATGCATATGCATACCGTGCCTACCATATGCCAAACTATCGAATATGCAAATCGGAGCAAACTAGAGAACGATCATGTTCCATCCATTGAAGTAATATATTGAAAAATGGTCTAATTCCATACTTCATTTAGGTCATTAAAGGCTATTCTAAAGGGGTTAGAATTTTGACCATTTGCGATAAGCTGTATCGTCCACAATGCAAGAGCTAAGTCTCGAATCTGAAAAACGAGATTTTGTATATTCCATAGTTTGTGACTTGAGCATTCCTAAGTTCGCGCTAACTCGCGAAACCACCACTAAACGTACTCACACTCATCAAATATTAAAATACGAAACAGTTTAATTAATTTCATTTTGATTCCGTTAATTTTTATTATTACTAGTTATATTTTATTTTCAACATTGTTTTTTATTTTTCTTGATTAATTGATTCTTAGTTTTTCCTGTATTGCGGTAACCGAGAGTTGAATTTCCTTTTTAAAGAAAAATGGGCAGCGTATAAATTTGTAAATAAAATATATTTACTTCTGTCGATGTGAACAAGCGGTTCCATTAGCGGTGGAGATGGAAGAGAGTATCTGGTCCAAGGGTGGAAATGGAAGGGCCGGCGCTGAAACAGGATATGGAAGGACATAAATCGCAGGAAGGTTCGCAGGACGGCCAAAAAAATAAAGCGAAGCACTGGACGATTTACCGGCCACAATAAAGGTCGTCCCGGAGTGGACATACCTTTTAATTATCGGCTGGACACGATCCTGTCCGAAGTAATCGGGACGATGTTACCCGAACTCTTTCCGAATCGCATAACTCTTCCTCGTCGACGTTTTGACCGTCCCCCCTCCATCGTCGCAATTAGTCTTTATTTGTTGACCTAATTCTGACCCTTGGATTGTTGTTATTTCGACCTACGCGTCAATCTAATCTATCTGTGTGTCTTCGTTTAGGATAACGTGACATTTAGGAATTGCAGGCTGATCTACTTTTAGATTTCAAGACCAAAACTGATTACAGTTTGGTTTATCAGCCATTCTAGCCAACGGCCATAGCTACGTTGAATGCACCGGTTCCCGTTGGTCGCCGGGCGTGGCCAGTACCTGAATAGGTGACCAACCATTTGATTTTGGCATTATAAAAGGATGGCAACCTGTAGATAGTCCGGCATTAATACCCAAATTGTTGATACGTCGTTCAAACAAAAAAACAAAAAGAAATCGTCAATCTTTGACCACATGGAGACAAGACGACTTCCTAGCAAGATAGGACTTTGATGTATTCATTTTATTCTATTAATGACTAACATTCTGGAAAATATGCTTACAGAATACCTATTCAAAACAAAATTCCAAATACAAAAATGACAAAGACCTCCTGAAGAGATGCGAAAAGGCACGAAACATGTCGGGCAAAAAATTAAAATAAAGTTGTTATAAAGAGGTTATTTATTAACAATGTTTTTCCTACAAAACGACTAAATATCGCCACTAATTTCCAACCTAATTGAAATCAGTTATGGCGTTGTACAGCGCTAAAAAAAAACGCATAATGAGACGCTTTAGGTATTTAATTCCGTTCATAGATTTTATGATTTCCATTGCTGTGAAAAATAGTGGAGATATTCAACTTCTAAATAACTTTAAAATGATCCTGAAGCTGTCCTAATAGGCTGATTTTAAATTAGTATGGTGTTTTTGAAAGCTTAAATGTCTTAGTTTGTGGGATGAAAGCATGTCATATCGAATTTGCAGCAATTTGAAAAATGTTAATTTTTTTACTAAAATGTATTTTGTAAAAACTATCAAACCGATTTAAACTATATTTGGTAAAATGTTTTACTATATAATCATCATTTTCGTCCTCGAATATGAAGGTGCTAAATGCATTTACAGCTGCCGAAAAAAAGGTATATAAAAATGTCCATTTATTATCCTTTTTTAATACTTATTAGTGTTTCGCAAAGTAGATAATATACTTCTAAATAATGGGGCATTATGTGAAATTTCATTGCAAATCTTTAGACGCCTAAAATCTCTAGCGTTAATACTTTCGGAGTTATAAGCGACAGAAGTACTAAACAAGAAGTACTTTTTATATTTAAAAATATTATATATGGGGTTAATATGGGTAAAAATTAGCTTCCCCCTCTCATCATGCAATTCAAAACAAATACGCGCCGGACTAATATGAAAACACTCTAATATGACGCATATAACATTCATACGAGCCACATAAGATCCTCCTTCCATAAGTTATAATGGCCTTCTACCAGTAGAAGTCATAACAAATCCATTAACTTAGTGTTTTATGGAATGTGACTAAAGCTAATAAAAATGACAAGCCTCTCTCTGAATGGAAGAAACAGAGCAACTGTTACAATTTTCCCAAATGGAAAAGCGGAGACTGTAGGAAGGAGAGAGTTGAGGGCTAAGGTTCAGATATTAAATCTAGGGGGCTCTTCCCGCATTTCCACAGCTGCCGTCATAACTCAACATCCGGGCATTCTCTTATATTCCGGATGGAATCTTATATCTATATATTTAAAAGAATATAACTCTGATTTTCAGCATTTCACCATCTCCCTACAATACATCTTATATTATTTGCAATATTCGAGATTTGATTATAGTTCTAATTGATTTATTTACTAATTAAATATGTATGCTGTATAGAAGATGGATCGAGGTCTTCCTGAGCCTTTTTTTAAACCGGCTTATGACGGTACCTCATGACGGAATCTGGCAGTGCCGAATACCAAACCTGTATATGGCTGGCTCAAAAATGGTTCGATTTTAATGAAATTTGGTACAACAATACTTTGAGTGATTTGAAAAGTCGAGTTTATTAGCCAGCAGAATCCCGAACATGATTTTTGATTCGGGGCGAAATAAGAGCGAAAAAAATATTAACGCTTACGCTTTTGCGCTACTAGGCTTCCAGGCACACGTTTAATAAGTAATAAGGTGAATCTAATGAAGCCATTTCCAAGGCCATATCTATAACAGTGTTTGAGAATAGTAAAAATAAAATAGGATATCCGGATATGTTCTTATGTATCTCAAAACCGGTAGGAAAATCGTAGTAAATACAAAGAATCTATTCGAGGGCTTATTAAATATCCTACAAATACGTTCTTATGCGATTTTTTATAGAGCGATCTCATTCGGAGAAATCTTTGTTTAAATGGAGTAATTTCAAATAGAGTGGTCAACTCCTTGATTGAATTGAAAGTTTGACTCATAATAATCCATTTAAGCACTGATTTACGTATGTTCCCTTGAATGGATTCTGCTGTTTAACGAACTTGACATTTCAAATTGAATCAAGAATTTTTCTACCAAATTTCATTCAAATTGGTCCATTAATAAGCTAAAGAGCGAACAGACAAATATATGTATATTGATGTGAAGCGGCATTATTTCGTGATCTATGGGTTCTGAAACGTAGAATTATCTACTCGGCACTTCCGGATTGCGTCATGAGGTCAACCTAATAAACAGATTTCGGGTCTTTTTGCGAAGACCACATCCAGTTACTTTTGAAGTCGCAGTAGTGATTGTATCAGTGATTCAGCGCATGCGCATAACTCCTTTGCCTTCCTATTGGAGGATTCCGATGGCCAATTGCTTTGGTTATTGCTGGGAGTAAAGTAACCTTCAACAGTGAATTAGCTTTTGTGTATAAAAACCTCTGTTTATGTTAGTGAGAAAAATGAGTCTTTTACAATTAGTTCGCGATGTTCCTGACAAAGAAAAAGGGATTGGTTTCTTACTCGGAAAAATTAATGGAATCCTATTAATTTTAGCGAGTTGGATACGAGTTGGATAGACTAGAGTCGGTAAAATTAATGTAATTCTATTAATTGCGAGTTGGATTGACTAGGGTTTTGATATCTTCTTGAGCGAGCGGAGCGTAGCGTAGCGAGCGGAAACGCATAGCATGTAATACCTAATAAATGTAAAATATCCCAAAAAGAGAGAGAAAACGATTAAAATATGTTTGTTCACAAATAACTTGTTTGTTATCCTTCATAACCTGCAAAACAGTCAACTTTAATGCTTAATAACTTATTTCATAGTTGAGAGAATTGATTTTGATCATATTAACCTTTTTATTAATAAATATTGCTTGCCATTATCTAATATGAATTATATCCGTAGATAACGAGTCAAGAAGTAGTAGATAACCAGCAAAGAACCTATAAGCTAATCAGTAAGCTTATCAGCGAGTACGAGTAACTGTTATAAATTACTACTGCTACTTCAAAAGTAACTGGATGTGGTCTTCGCAAAAAGACCCCAGATTTCTTCTCTATGTTGGGAGGGGAAAACGGGCTAAAATGTTATCAGGCTTGTTTGGACGATGATTTTTTTTTTTATTTTTTTTTTATTTTTTTTTTATTATTTTTTTTTTTAAACGGCGCAACAACTATTTGGCTATTAGCGCCGGGCTATCTACCCTTTTCTAATACCAACAGCACGTGGTCGGTCACCCATTCAGGTACTGACCACGCCCGACGTTGCTTAACTTCAGTGATCTGCGGGAACCGGTGCATTCAACGTTGAATTAATGTTTCAACTATGTTGTTGTAAAATTTTGTATCCAATTCATTGGTCTCATGTAATTTTTGACTTGAGTGAAGTATATGGATCCTTGTGCAATGAACAAACAAGAAGGGTATTTTTTTGTAGGGTATTCCTCGCAAACTCAGGTAATCCCACAGCTAATAAACGCAGCGTCCATTAGACAAGACAAAGAGAATGCAGCGGCTGAAGGCGCAGCAAGGTGCATCAGAAGCTTGCTTTCATCTTGGCCGAAAGGAGTATCCTTTTTGATCTATTCTTGATGACAAGGCTAATGAAAATGCCTACTTAGGGTCGTAGGGAGTAATTGCCAGCCCTGATGAGCCCTCAAGCCAGGACAAACACACTCCCAAACAAAGGGCATTTTAGTCTTTTCCCTACGAGTCTCTTCGTCGGTTTGAGCTTTGATCTTAGCTTTTAAACTATCACAATGAGAAGGGCGGTAAGGAGTGAGGGGGTTTTGAAATCCTTTGAAGACGGTTAATGGCAGCTTCTCCGACCTGCATGTTTCAAGCGGTAAGAGGCTCGACAAGCTTTCTGAGTCGAAACCTAGAGTACGCCCTAAGTAGTAAGGCGCTAATGAAAGCCTTCTTCGGCTGAATAGATCTTTAAGGCCTCAATATTAAAGAGTAGAATAAGAACACAGGTTCCCGTTGATGGCCGAAGTTAAGCAACGTCAGGCGTGGCCAGCTCATGAATGAGTGACCGCCCATGTGTGACATTATAAAATGGTGGCAACCCTATATAGCCCAGCGTTAATGGCCCAGATATCGATACTCGGTAATAATATTTAAAAACTAGCAAAAAAGCAATGGTGTATTTGACGCAACTGCAAGGAACCTTTCAGTTACAAGAAAGACATACAAAAGAAATCAAATTATTCTCTTCATAGAAAGAAAAATGCTTTCCACCCACCCCGGATGAGTTTTTAGAGCAATATTAAATTTTTTTTTTTTTTTTTTTTTTTTTTTTTTTTTTTTTTTTTTTTTTTTTTTTTTTTTTTTTTTACGGCGCATCTACATCGTGGCCATTAGCGCCGGGCTATCTATCTATAGGTTGCCGCCCTTTTATAATTCAGGTACTGACCACGCCCGACCTTGCTTAACTTCGGTGATCTATGGGAACCGGTGTATTCAACGTGGCTATGGCCGTTGGCAGCAATATTAAATGTTTTTATTATTGTCTTCCGGTAGATAATATTTATTTAAATTTTTACATTCATTATAATTAGCTGAGAGTTTAGTAATATAATAAAGTTCACTATAAAAATTATAAGCTGAACATAGTAAGCACATATGATTACCAAAATTTAAATCTCGCTCTAGACCCCTTATATACGCCCTGCAAGACATAAAGACTTAACAATTACCTACCAATTGACTTAAAAGCTAGTACACTCCCTTCACAGAGAAGCTACTTAGAGATCCAAAGAAAGCCCACAGCAAGACAAAGTTTCGCCTCAACTTAAAGGCTGACACTTCCAAACAAAGTGCTTCCAAAAGGGTTGCAACTCTCCTACCGCCTGACAATCCACTTCCGGGACGTTCCGAATTGATCTACATCAAAGGACCCGACTTTAATTGGTCCTAAATTTCTGGAGTCCTTTTAATCCAGTTCCTGTTAACCTAATAAATCCTCCCTAGTCCCTGGACTAAAAGGAAAGTCAAATAACAGGATTTGACTAATTTCGATAAAATTTTACCCCCCCCCTTAACCCAGAACCTCCCTGCTGTGTTCCTGCTGGCCATCCAAGCCGGTAATGGACTTGTCGGGGGAATCCCTCCTTAACGCAATTTACCTCTTCGTTTTATTAAATTCTGGCATGGGAGGGAAGAGAGTGGTGAATTGAAAAAAAAGGGTCAAAGTCTGGTAACTGGCTCAAAACGTTGAGCCGTTCCTTTCATAAAGCACTACATTTTTTTTTTTTTTTTTTAATAACGTAATATACTCTGAAATCGTAGCTCGTACCGGTTTTCCATCGAACAGAGTAATGGATCGGTCAAATTCTTGAACAAGCCTACCGGTGACGTAGTTTTAGCATAAATATGCTTTAGAGATGACTAAACTGATAAAAAAACGTTATCAAAAATTGTTTCAAAAAGTGTCCGGTGGCGTTCGCGCTGGCGGGATGGCCATGTACGAAAAAGAAGACTGTATGTTATACAGTACATTACATAGGTTTGTCGGGTGGACCTAAAGCATATTTATGTTCCTGAATTTGAGCAGAAGACTTAAAAATAGATAACCTTCCTACTTGTTTGTATTCTTCTAACTTTATATATTTATCTCCCAGATCAATCATGTCCGGCTCCAGATGTTCGAATATCACTGAACCAGACGGCCTCTGGTCCGGTTTAGTGACTACGCGACATTTATCTATTGGGGGAGATTGTGGTATATTTCATATTCTTACTGGAACGGTTGCTTGACAACATATCAAAATGAGGTTCAGTTCTGTAAACTGAAAAAATAAACGTCTTAAAAGATTGTTAGCATTCTACAAGCGACATGTAAAGCGGAATCAAACAACGAATTATAATTTTCCTCTATGCTAGGGTCAGAAGTTTCCTCAAGATGGTCTATAAATGAATTTTGAAATTTATTCCAGTCGGCTTTTTTTGGCATTAAAACGGGTCAAATTTTGAAACAATTTGGGTAATGTATCGGACACAAACACACACACACACACACACACACACACACACACATATATATATATATATATATATATATATATATATATATATATATACAAAAGTTTGAAGAATATATCAAAGTTCGAAGGTTGTCTATTTTCTGTTAATGACTAATGCATTTTGATTAGTTGTCAGTCTCGTCTCGATTTACGCGTTTTGTTTGTGTGCCTATATGTAATTCGCTTGTGCCTAAATATTTCTCTTTAATCCGAATAATTCTCCACATCCTTCATCTAGACGGTGGGATTTCCTCACGGCAAGCGTGAAGGAGTGTACTTGTCGACCGCTGGAGTACCATCCTCCCTTGAATAATATTGAATTTATAAAGTCATGCGTCAGTCGGTTGAATATTCATATACTTCTTGTTTATCTCAGTATAAGTTCATATCGGCCTCCATTCAACTTTGTTGACTCAAAATATCGATAAGAAATAGGCATTTCTTTATTGTCTTGTTGTGGAGATCTTTTTTATTATTTTGTTAATTGCGGTTTCTTATTTATTTATTTTTATTCTATTTTATTGCTTTATTTTGTCGTAATTTTTTTGTATTATTTTTTTAACCGATTTATATATTTTTTGGCTGTTTTTGTTTCATTTTTAACACTTTTAACATTTATTTTTATTTTTACATTACTGACATGGCACAATAAATATCTGTAGACTTGGACCATCATAAGATAAAATAATAATTATAATAATAGGTACAAAATCGAGCGATTGGGTATTTATTTATTTAAATTTTAACGTCCATTATTATTAACAGAGAATTTCGGGACGTGTTAGCTAAACCCTTTTCTAACCAGAATAGGGCTGATGCCTTTTCTTTTCTCTAAAGAAAAGCCACTACCCCATTGTGGGAATCGAACCCACGACCCTTAGCACGGAATGTTAAGTGCTTTCGCCTTAACACTCACGGCAACCGGGCTTCAATAATATATATTAGCTTCAATAATATATATTACTTTACTATCTTATGTATTTTCTTGCAGACGTTATATACGCACTCACATGGTCTTAGCAAAACCATTGTCAATATAATGGACAGGATCTTATCTAATTGAGTGTGAATAACTGGTCAGTGGGCCCACAATTATATATTTTGTGCTCTTTATACGTCCAGTACTACCTATATTTACATAATGGAGTATATTTTGGACAGTATATTGACTGGAAATGGTGAGAAATTGAACGGTTCATTGGTCGACAGTTGTTGCCAGATATCACGATGAACACTAAAACTTTGAAGGAAATACATTACTATTTTATGTATTTGAAGGAAATACATAAAATAGTAATGTTATATATATTATTGAAGCGAATAGAATGCCCTACAACCCTATAGCCGACATTTATTTTTTGAGTTCATCGTTGAAGAGATATCCGGTCGAAAATAGAAAAAAGTGTGTTTTTTTCCCAAAATGACAGACTTTCAAGAGCGGATATTTCGAAAACTAAAGATATCTCGAAAAACTTTATGGAAGAGAACTTTTAATAAGCTTTCATTTGTTATAGAATGGTCATGTCTCTAGGGCGGAGGGTTTCCGAGATATTAGTGAAAACCCGAAAAATGGGACCTTCTAACCCCCCCTCCCCCCCCCCGGCACAAAGGCTACGGACGAGGACTTTTGAGATGTTCACCTCCTATCCAGCCTAAAGAAAGTTACGAAGTCAAAAATTATGTTCCAAAAATTTCCGCCTATAGCTGTTTTCAAGCATTCATTGCCTGGACTGTCCCCCGAGTTGTGAGTCCATTGTCGTCTCCTCTCCACCACTCCTGAGTAACAAGGCAGTGAAATATTCCAGAGTACTAGGAGAAAAGGAGTTCGTATGAACTAACTGCTGAGATAATCCTTAGTCTAATACTCAACTCAATGCGATTTTTTTCTTTCCATTCCCGCCCCCCTGTTTTATATGATAAAACAGATAATTTTTCACCCATTTCCAATTTTTTCTCCCCCCCACACCGTTAAATAGACATTTTGATACATGTTTTCACGGATGTTTGTCATGTGATACCTCTACCCTGGTTGGTTCCCCATAGCTACCCGTTGTTGTCTTTGTAGAGGGAGGTCCCAGTTCGCTTTTAACAATGAAATCACTTTTTGGTACAAAATCGACTTTCTGGACCATTTAAAAAATAAATCACTCTTGAATATAATTTTTGAGCAGTGAAGGAAGCATTTAAACAATAAAATAAATTAATGGGTAATATTACACCTTAATGTCATCATGATCATGTAATTGAGTAAAAAGCAATTAAAGCAATAATGTTTCAAGAAATGCGTTCGTAGAAGAAAATCGATAACGCCCGACTTGAGTCATAAATAAGTAAAAGCGCGCCATCAGTTACTGTTCAAGTTGTAATCCCCAGTAAGGAGTTGGTAACAAGTTTCTGGCAAGAAGCCGCTAGGAGGAGCCACATATTTAATACTTACTCCGAGGCAACCCTCTGACATCCTCCATGCATTTAAAGTAGCATGTAATTAGTATCTGGCTTCATATAATGAGGTAATTATTGCAGACTTATTGCAGAAACTGCTCCGCCGAGGGGGCTTGAGAGAAAGCCCGAAGTGGCGTTACTCTGATTTATGACAGCGATCGTATCTCTTTCGGCTAGCCAACTTCGCGAAGTGGCTTCATGAATTCTAGTAGTTCATGGAAATACTTTGAACACAACTCCATATATTGACAAGATTCTTCACTATTCATATGAGGATGTATCTTGAAGTTTGGTATAATTGTACACATTGCTTACATTTGTGTATGTACGCCAGGCATTCAAAAATAAGAAACGGGTGGCCGGAAAGACCATGATAAACCGCACCGAGGACTAAAAGGGCCTTTTGCACAATTGGCCACAACGGTGACGCCACCGATCTTCACGGCAAAGAAGAAGCAACTGCATATACATCTTTCTGCGTTTTCGGAAAAGCCGTAACAATCGGCATAAGTATTGGATGCATCCTTTTTTGCGCGATAGAAGTGCAACAGTAACTTTTTTAGCGCGGTTCCTCCCTCCCCCATAGGGAGGAATCCCGCTTATAAGGTTGATACAATGAAACAATCCGGAAGTGCCGACTAGAAAATTTCGCGTTTCAGAGCCCCTAGAGACCGAAAATAACGGTGGTTCAAATTTGTATATATAAATATATATTTGTCTGTTCGCTCATTTCTGGCTTCCCTAATGGTCCGATTGTGATGAAATTTGGTACAAAAATCCGTCTTCCAATTTGAAAGGTCAAGTTCGTTAACCAGCAGAATCCGCCCACTGGAAGATGGCGTTTGGGGCGAAATTCGCGCAAAAAAATCGCCACGCTTACGTTTTTGAGTTCATAAGCTTGTAAGTACTCGTTTTATAGGCGTCTTGGGCTAGGAAAACGAATGAAACCATTTTCAAGGCGATAGCTTTAACTGTATTCGAGAAAATTGGAAAAATAGTTTTTGAATACCGTTTTTGGTTTGGGTACTTAGAATCATGGGATTCAGTTGAAACATTTTCTGCATTTTCTACTTTCATTAAAACTAATATTTTGAATTTTTTGTTACGTTTGGAGTTAAGGAAGGGTTAGAATAAAATATTTTATTAACAGACATAACAAATTTTGGTAACTTTGTATACTTTCCTTAATATTTCGAAAAAGGTCGAGAATCTTGCGAAACGTAAGATTACCATTAGAAAGCTTACTAAATGCTCTACAAAAATGGTTCTAATGAAAGTTTTGATTAGGCGATGTCAATCGGAGAAATAAGTGCTTAAACCTTTAAAGTAATTGATTTCGCTTATTCGAACTGTTCTTTTTGTCTTTGATTTTGGTACTTAGAATTATGGGATTCAGTTGAAACATTTTCTGCATGTTCGAATTTCATCAACACTAATATGTTGAAATTTTGGTTATGTTTGGAGTAAAGAAAGGGTTAGAATAAAATATTTTATTAACAGACAAGAAAAGTTTTGGTAACTTTGTATACTTTCGTTAGTATCTCGAAAACCGTTGACAATCTTGGGAAGCAGAAGGTTACCATTCGAAAGCTTACTAAATGCTATACAAAACAGGTTCTAAAGAAAGTTTTAATTAGGCGATGTCAATCGGAGAAATAAGTGCTTAAAACTTTAAAGTAATTGATTTCGTTTATTCGAACGGTTCTTTTTGTTTGTTTTATTCCTTGTTATTTTTAAATTGCTTGTAGTCGGATAGTGTATTTGACAATAAAACAGATTAAGTAAAATAAGAAGATCAATTTATTGTTAAAAATGTAGCGTTCAAAGAGAGAGATCCCAAGGCTTTCCAAATGTCTCTGAGCGGAGGCCTTTCTGCCCGACTTATGGGATAGCTGACCCATACAGGTAAGATTGTAAATCAAGACCTTTCAAGACTGGTTTGTTTGAGATTTCATTTTGATAGATGTTTCGCTAATGATCTAAACAAAGTAATAACTGTTTCTATTCTATGCCTTCATAAACACTAGAGATAAGAACGGAACCGCGCTAAGATGACGCAGTTCCTGCGAATCGGACTTTTTGCTCTATATGAAGATTTTTGGAATAAGCCAGACAAATTCTATACTTACACAAGAATTAGTGTTAAGATGCCATGTGTCTTTTGATGAACATTTGGCATTATTGAAAGATAAGATTAGAGAATAAAATGCTTACCTCAGAGATAGTATACCTCCAGAATAACCACGACTGGCAGCGCCCCCAGGATCTACTAGTGTGCAGTGTCAGATAAGAGACAATGACGTAGGTCGAGCAACCAGGCTGGTGGCGAGCAGATTCGCATCCCCGAGCCACCGAATTTCTGGAAACGCAGCCAGTCGGGCTGCATGTGCGGTGCTCCATATGAATCAATGGTACCACGTGCAGCTATCATAGAGTCGCCACCGTGGCGCAAAGCCCCTAAGACCTTTTGTGCCACCCGGCATGTCGGACTGTTATAACGCCAGTCCCGTATCAGTGATGAACCATAAATGGGTATTGAGGTTCCTCCTTGGATCTTCAATGAAGTCCGACCCAAAATGCAGATATCGCTTAGCTGCAAGCGCAAAACACCTGCATAAGATGTTATGTAAACTAATTGTTTTTTTTTTTGTTTTTTTTTTTTTTTTGTTGTTTTTTTTTGCCAACGTTTCGGCTTTATTTCAAGCCTTCGTTAAGCAAATTAGGGGAAGTAAAACGTCTGAAAGTTTCTACATCCTTGTCGTATAGCCATCGCCGTCTCTACAGCCCAACATAGACATCTTTTTTTAAGAGCTCTTTTTCCCCCATTTCTTTAGCAGAATTTCATTGGCAACAGTCATAACCCAGGTTTCTCTACCCTTCAAATACTATTATAATTAAGTTAATAAAGAGCAAGTTAGCACATCTTAGAAGGGGTTTAAATCGCATCACATTACACTAAGCTGAACTTTCTGCATGCAGCAATTCTTTCTTATAGTCTTCTAGTGTGTCATTATTTTTTATTTTGATTCATCCGTGTTAACTATAGGACCTACTGGCTGAGAAGTTCTGGTCGCCAATTAATACCTTGTTCTTTCTTAAAAACACCATCTATAATGATCTTTAAACTCTAGTATTTAGTGATAAAATGGCGGCCAAAGTAATACCTATTTTCAATGTCACAAGAGCAGATTTGATGTCTTCTATCCTGTAACATGACTATTTGTGAGTAAAATAATTGTTACTAATAATAAAAAAAGTTAAAATTGAAATAAATAATAAAATAAGGAATTGGAAGGTTAGAAAGTTAGATGTTCTTTGTGTCGTTGAATGCCAGCAGTTCAGTCTCATGTTTGTTTTATTTAATATTTTTAATTGAATCTCTGTATAAAACTATAATTATTTTACTAAAAAAAAAAATCATGTTTGATGGTAGCTGTTCGTGTCACGTTAAAAATTGGTACGACTTTTGGCCACCATTTTATCACTAAATACTAAGCTAAACAAAAAACATAAATACACATGTTCCTTTATTTTTTGTGTAGCTTTCAAAAATGCATTAATAATGAGGGGTAAAGAGGAAACGCCGACTTTTGAGCGTGCGTTTAATAATTAAAAATGAATAGTTTTCTTAACGAATGACGCATCTTCTTCTTATTGGAAGATATAAAAAACGCGCTAACAAAGCCAGCAATTACTGTTTTATTTTTACTAATTTGATTTATTCTTTTATTTTATTCATTAATTTATTTTTTTATTTTATTTTAATTAATTTTTGATTTTATCATTTTGACTGGTTTTTTTTTTCAAATTTCATTATGTTCGATCATAAATAACTTCCAATTATCATACATATTATGGTACAGACGTCATGTAAAACTTTGTATTAAAAAAAGAAAGATTAGGAGAGTTAGTTACTCAAAACCATCTTAGGTACAAGAGAGAAAAAAGACGGGACCAAAGAGGAAGTAAAGGAAATGGAAGAAGCGGAAGAACAATATCAGTAAACTGGTAGACGATTCCTCGTCCTAATCTAACCCACTCGAGATAAAGGAAGAAGAGTCTTCTGGATACCTTATCACTCCTGATTAACGACCAGAGTGTCCCCTTGCTGATAAACGACCTACCCCCACTCCAAGGCTACGCACCACCAGGCCTACCACCTTAGATAATGAAAATTCCGCAGGGGGGGGGGACATCCCTCTGTCAGGTTTCCCTCAATGGTAGCACTGTCTCGCCTTTCCTGCTTTCCCCATATTTCATCGAATCAATAGAGAGAGTATTGGCTTTTTGTCGTCCGTTTCTCTTTTCGCCTTCAGGATACAATTCCGAGTCACAAAGGGTTGAAGGAAAATAAAAGAAAGGGTTTCCAATAAATGTATTTACCAACGCGACACCAAAAAGAAGGAATATTAAGGAAGTATATGTCTTACAGGTTTCAATCCCACCTAAAGGTTATAAAAAACTTATAAATCATATTTTTTAAGAGGTAACTGAATTCCCAGCGGCCAAATTCGGAGAACCAATTCTACAGAATAATTGCAGCATTTTAATTCAAAACTATATTTTTCGTATCAAGACGTTAAGAACTAAAATTTGTATCTCTTGCAAAAAAGAGATACAAATTCAGTGGCAGACAAAATGGAACAACACTTACGACAATAAACTGCGACAAATTAAACAGACATTACAAAAATAGCCATCTAGTAATAGAAGTAATCGGAGAGAAGAACTAGTTTTCACCCGACTCTGAATTGGCCATTCTCTACTTACCTACTCAAGGATACCTAATGACCAAAAGACAGGTACCAATATGTAGACAGTGTAACGAACTACTGGTCATATGACATATACATACAGAATGCAGAAGACGAGAACATTTACACAGACTCACTCACCTTACAGTACTTTACTTCTGACTGATAATTATCAGTCAGAAGTACTGTAAGGTGAGTATACCTATTATAATAGGTACTACTTACAAGGGGAGTATACAGCGATGGGGTCACCGATCTGGACCAATTTTTTTCTGGTGATTCTACATCGAAAAATAGTCGACACGTGTCCGAGCGTTCCGTCCAATGCGCCTTAGGAGCCGAGAAATAAAATAAAATAGGTTGAAAGTGCTTTATTTTTTATATCGAGTTTAGAAAATGATATCGACATGATTCTTTCACCAAGTCATTTGTTTTTTTAGAGTAGATTAATAGAAAAATATAATCGTAAAACAATAATTTATATTTTGTCAAATATATTTAAAAATATGCTTACGTTTTCAAGTAAACTAATATTATACATGGAAGAGACTAAAAATTTGTAAGCGAAAAAGTAACGTTTTAAAATTCAATATCTCCCGTTGAGATTATCCGATTTTAACGTCATTGATATCTTTAAAAAGAAGAAAGACTCTTTTTTTCTAACCATATATATGACTCTTGTATTATCTCAAAAGGTACTTGCAAAAAATGGTTCTCAAAATAAAAATAAAATGTAAACTTTTTTGCATATAACTTCAACCCCAGAACACGTAAAAACACCCTGATTGGAAGGAAATGGTTCACATTAGGGCCTTTATCGACCCTGCAATTTTGGTTTGAATCGGGTAAATATTCTTGGAAATATGGCCGGATTGTTGAATCTTTAACAACATTTTAAGGGTCCCCCCTTAGCAAAATTTAAAATACATTTTTTTATATTTTTGTAATATTCCCAAAATTAGAATTTACGGGTTTTTCAACGTGCTAAAAACGAATCTGACATCCATTTTTAAATAAAAAATTGTTTTATATTCTCGACTCTTTAGAAGTCATTATTCTGCCAAAATATTCCATATACGTACATTTAAAAAGTTATCGATTATAAAAAAAATTTGATTTTAAAACGGATGTCAGATTCGTTTTTAGCACATTGAAAACCCCCTAAATTCAAATTTTGGGAATATTACAAAAATAAAAAAAAATGTATTTTAAATTTCGCTAAGGGGGGACCCTTAAAATTTTGTTAAAGATTCAAGAATCCGGCCATATTTCAAAGAATATTTACCCGATTCGAACCAAACTTGGAGAGTCAATAAAGGCCATTATGTGACACATTTCCGTCCAATCGGGGTGTTTCTACGTGTTCTGGAATTGACGTTATTTGCAAAAAAGTTTACATTTTATTTTTATTAAAATATTAATTTTTATTTTTGGTTTGAGATAATACAAGAGTCATATATATGGTTAGAAAAAAGAGTCTTTCTTCTTTTTAAAGATATCAATGACGTTAAAATCGGATTATCTCAACGGGAGATATTGAATTTTAAAACGTTACATTACTTTTTCGCTTACAAATTTTTAGTCTCTTCCAGACTGGGAAAGATCATTATTTTTTGTTTTCAATAATATTCACCATATTAGGGTTTTTTGGGGTGCTGATTTTAAATCTGCTATTATTTTTGGTGTAAAAAAATGTATAATACTAGTTTACTTGAAAACGTAAGCATATTTTTGAATATATTTGACAAAATATAAATTATTGTTTTACGATTATATTTTTCTATTAATCTACTCTAAAAAACAAATGAATTGGTGAAAGAATCATGTCGATATCATTTTCTAAACTCGATATAAAAAATAAAGCACTTTCAACCTATTTTATTTTATTTCGCGGCTCCTAAGGCGTATTGGACGGAACGCTTGGACACGTGTCGACTATTTTTCGATGTAGAATCACCAGAAAAAATTTGGTCCAGATCGGTGACCCCATCGCTGTATACTCCCCTTGTTAGACACAATATTTAAACAATGACATAATATATATATATATATATATATATATATATATATATATATATGTATATATATATATATACATGACAAAATTTAGATAAAATAGACTTGTGTTATTTTCAATTTTGTTTTTTATTTTTTCATTTTATTTTTTTACGTAAATTTATTAGGTTTTTATGCTTTTCCAACATTGTATTTATGATTATTATAATTTCTTTATTGTTCAGTTATTTTTTCTTATTTGTTTAACTCTAAACGTTTAAAAGGTGACTTGCAATTTTGCAAACGCCATAGCTGCGGTCAAGCAAAAAATATAAACACCTTATCGGCTGCTAATCACTTATCTCCCACGACCAAAAGGAAAACATGAATATTTTTTTAATGGCCCAAGATTTTTTTTTGTAATACAAATTCAAATACGCTAAACTTAATTTCAATAAGATAATCGTTTTTAAACTTCAATCACGCGATTAATTAGGAAAATATCTAACGGTCCTACAGGTAAGGGAGACAGCAGGTTTTTACTAGTCACAACTATTCTGTCGAAGATATCGAATTTTAAAAATGTGTTCATTACATTTTTATTTATTTAAATTTTAAAGTACGTTATTATTAACTAAGAATTAAGAAAGATCTTCTTCATTATTAACAATTAGGTACAAAAATGAATTTAAACAAGTTACATCATTCTTGAAGTAGTATACGACTGTACGTTCTCAAGATTTTTCCCACTTTTTCGAGGTTTTGGCCCACTGTGCAGCAGTCGTATACGACCGATCCGATCCTGGAAGCCATTACTACGCGCGGTCGTATACGGGTATTTTTTTTTGTAATTTTCGTCGAAGTGTCAAGTGCGTTTCTTCTCAACGGAAAGGAGGAAACACGCTGAAGTTCTATGCCTGACAATATTCCTGCATGTCAGGTAACTCTCTCTTTAGCTCATTCATTAAACTGCTGTAAGTCGAAACTTGATTCAAGTATAGCTCCCCTCAGAGCATACTTATCCCGTTCGAAATTAGTCTTGAGCCTTCGAGGAGGGGGGGGGGTAAGCGGCTTGAAACAAGTAGGGGCTGCCGTTGCGGCGCGCAGGTTGGCGTGTATAAATTAGAGCGAGGTAATATGGCCGACTATCTGATATCATGCCTCCTCTATACCCTCAAAACTAATTACCTTCTAGTTGAACATTAATTAACACTTAAGCGATTTATTGCTCTTCCTTTTAACTTTAAAGGAGGCTTGTTTTGATGTTCTTAATCCTTTTCTTATTAACATATCGCACTAGTATTTCTAAAGTAATAAAACTCAACTGAAAATGTGTCACTCTTATCTATGTAGGGGGCTTAGCATTAAACGAAGAAGGGTGACACATGTGCCCTCTGGTGCACAAGCTCTGAATCTAGATGCATAAAGTTTTGATGGTTTATAAAGGGTCAATTCACGTCAAATCGCCCAATTTTAATATATGTCCGTGCCATCATATCTCAGATATTTATCAAAAAAATTTCATGAATAGAGATGTCTGAGATAATCTCAAATTAATTTTTTCTGATTTTTTTATCAAAAATTCAACCAGGAGGAATTTTTTGAAATTCTTGTTTTTTTGCATGATTTTGGCTATTCTGATATCTTTTTTTTTTTCTTTTTTTTTTTTTTTAATGGAAGAGAAGCAGTGTTAAAACCTTTACACACATTCTTTTTGTGTTTCATTAGTGGATCACAGCATGTAACTGAATCCGAAATTTACAGAAACTACGATATGACTCGCCACTATAAAAATTAGGTACCTAATAGTGAATAATCAGAAATTAATGTCAAATGTCCTTGTAATTTAATAGGTTATAATTTTATTGATTGTAATAAATGTGTTGAGTTACTTTGAGCTCAGAAAAACTTTAAATTTACATTTTACGAAGTTGACATTTTAAGTGAACTTTTTCCTAAGAAAAAAATTTTTTTTCATAACCGCGAAAAACACAATTTTTATTTTTTTATCATAACTAGTACATTGTTTGATCATTCTAGAAAAAAGTTATGATGCAATTGTGATTTCTGAGGTATGACCTACTGAACCTATCTAATGAAAAAGTATAAAAAATAACTTTGCGCGATTAGTGGCATGACACTATTGCCAGCAGAATCACTACTATGGCTTATTTTGATAGAGAAAAGCATTAGCTTTAATTTAATACCAAGAACAGCCGGATTTGTTGAAAAAAAAGTAAAACACAAATGTTTTTCAAAACTGTTATCAGAAAGGCAGTAACCAAAATCATGCAAAAAACAAGAATTTCAAAAAATTCCCCCTGGTTCAATTTTTGATAAAAAAAATCTGAAAAAAATAATTTGAGATTATCTCATACATCTCTATTCATGAAAAAATTTTGAAAAATATCTGAGACATGACGGCACATAGCACTGGGCGTTTTGACATGAAATGACTCTAAAGAGATATTATTGACCATGCCTTTCATACTACTAACTATGACGGTGTGAATTCAGAAGATGAGGAATTGTGATAAGTTTATCTATACATATAGTAAAAATGTAACGGATCGCTGTCTGTACTTGGAAGATATATGAGAATAAATATTATTGGGGGCCTTTATCAACGCAGCAGCACCCAAAACAATGATTGTTAGAAATTTTGTCTGTTTGTTTGAGCACGCTGATCTCAGAAATGGCTTATCCGATTTAGATCCGGTTTCACTAATATATTGTGGTAAGCTTTACTTTACATCAAATGTTTGTTTCATGTCAATCGGTTCATAAATAAAAAAGGTTATGCCAATGTAAAGAATCACTTCGAACATTGAATCTATATATTCTATCCATCTACACTGAAATAACTGTTTATCTTCTATCTTCCAGTGAGATTATGTTTCGCGATGAGCATTAATTAAGCCCATGATCAGACGCTAAGAAAAGTTGTGGGTTTGGATCTAAGTATTACCTATTTTTCGCACGGTCAGTTTTATGTGGCTCTGTCACATGTGTTAGCAAACCTAGCGGCCTGCATGCTTTGATCCACGATACGTCTAATATCATGAATAGAGAACCAATGCTGCAAAGTAGATTTTTTTTTAAATACACAAACGACGGTGTTTACAATCCAAAATAAACCAAAATATATGACCAAAAAATGCTACCGAAAGTCACTATTCCACGCTGACGAGGTCTCTGTCATATATATATATATATATATATTTGCTTATTCCGTAGAAACAATTTTCCTAGAAGTCTATGTTTTTGAGCTACAGGGAAGAAATAACGAAAAAATAGTGACAAGAAGAAAACTGAATTTATATTATTTTAAATTCATATTCACTAAAAAGAAATGATTAATCAGTAACCTGGCCCTTTGCTCAAATTTAACGAATTATCGAACTACGCGAAAGGTCAACAAATAAAAAGTTCATTGAATAGTTTCATAAACTATATTTTCCCTAAATGTTTCTCGCCTTTTTGGTGCCTCTTCAGGGTAATATGTTTTAAATACAACTTCAGCCTCAACCTGACGCCATTGAGTGAGCGAATCCAATATGGCCGAAAATGGCCAGCTCCTTGATAACCTATATGTGATATATTTAAAATTCATTTCAATTTCCAGATAAAATGTAGCCGTGAAGCCCTTTAAAAGAAATAAAAATAAAACCCTCTTTTTCCTTCTTTTTTTTTATCAAATAAATTATTGAAAATATTATTAAGCCACAGAAATTATTGAAAATAAATAAATCCTTTTATGGAACAATAATATTTCACTATATGCAACTTTCTTAATAATAATTATTCAGTGTAAAATTAGAAGAAGGATAAATTAAAAGGCGGTGAATTAATGAGGAATTGCTCAAAGGAATGGGTAAGGAGGAGGCGCAGGGGTGCCAACTTGAAGAGAGGTTGGCTGCAAATTGCCTCCGAATCTTCCCAATTTGAAATAAGAAAAGTTAGCTACAGCCCCCCCCCCAAGTCACACCGACTTCCTGCCCCTTCAAAAGAGATAAAACTCTGTTTAGCATAATGAAAGCCTAGAAGAGTAATTAATTGAAATTCCAGTCTTAGTTCTGAAGAGAAATCATTTGAGGACACTCGAGTAAGCAAGAATGGTTCAAGGGGAGAAAAACTTAGTCGAATGCTTAATGTTATTTAATTTGGTACTTGTGCACCTCTAAGGTCACTTTGGATAACTAAGCACATACCTTAGCCTTAGCAAACTGGTTAGTTTCCCAGCATTCCTTTGGTTTTCCTTTTGCATGACACGTAGGACTTTTTGGCCCATGTGACAAATGAAAGAGATTGTTTTGGCAACACTGGAGATCAGGTGATCCCTGAGAGTCAATGTAAATTCATTTCCATTAGTTGTTGATGCGGCCTGTGCTGTTTGGAGGCAAGGTTATTCTTATTATTTTTTTAAAAATCTATAGGCCTTTTCGGCTCATGTTTCACACGGTTTATTTTTACCTACGATGTCACCAAGTAATGTTGCCCTTGATCTGATGGAAGTTTTATCGTTTTTTGTACAGATGGATCAACCAAGTACATCTCAAAATCGCCCTTTTACGAAAAATCTTCTAATAGAACCAAATTACTAATTACCGGCCTTAATTTTTGCTATTTGGCAACAAACCCCGGGATACTTCGTGATTGTCTAAAGATATAGTATCTATGGAGGGTGATATGTTGTAAAAGTAAACTAATTCGGTCCATTAACCCATTAGCGCCGGAGTTTCTTTTTTTCAAAAATGTTTAATACAACTAAATTAATTTTACAATCTTAGTTATGTTATTTTTCTATCATCGCTAGATATTGGCGTTACCATATGGTAACGCACGGCGCTTATGGGTTAAGTAGGGGGGGGGGGGGTTACTCCGTATAAATATTAAATAAAAATTAATAATTGAGTTAATTAAAAATTTATTTATTTATTTGTTTTTTAGAGCTCGCTAATGTGCGAATTTCTCTTTTGAAAATTGATTAGTGGGTAGAATCCATTAACAGGCTTACAGTTATGTAAATATTAATATTTACATATGTATATAAATATAGAAATATATATATATATATATATATATATATATATATATATATATATATATATATATATATATATATAAAGAATGTAAAGAAGTTGATCAAGTTAATAATAGTGAAATGTAAAATACACATTTAACTTGCCAAGCGTACGCATGATTCAACTTCATGGTAGCACATACATGTTTTTCCTTATTCGTGTAGGTTTGTTCTAGATGTTTGTGTAAGTATTTTTATGTCTAAGGTATATGAGAATTTTGTCGAGTGAGGACTGTTATCTGTCAAAAGTTCATGTAGGTCAGATGGTAGGTTTGTACCTTCTAGTTGCTTGCATTCCGTTAGTATGTGTATAATAGACAGTTCTGTGTTGCAAATGGCACAGGTTGTCCTGTTTCGTCATTAAGTGACGGTGTGTCAGCAACGAGTGTCCGCTTTTAAATTAAAAATTTAAAAATCCTAAACTATTTCATAAAGTATTATAAAATAGGTTTATTTTGTATTTATGTAGTTTATTTTAAGCAAATTATTCAGGAATGCAGGATCTTTCTGAGGAATGTGCTTAGTAATGTTGCTCCTATGTGGTGGATATTTTTAGCACTTTCCTCCGAAGGAAAGTAGCTATTGAGGTTGGACTCATGACGGAATTTTTGAAAAATTTCTTCAAATCTTTATCGATCCTACCTAGTAGACACCGAAAATGACCCCCGTTAAAATTTATATATATATATATATATATATATATATATATATATATATATGTGTGTGTCTGTTAACACGATAGCGGCCAGAGTTTTTGTTTTTTCGTCACGAAACTTGGTATATAGCATTCAATTAGCAAACGATTGAACGGGTTCGTTAACCACCAAAATCGGTCCACCGGAAGGGGGGGTTTACCCCGAACCCAAAACACTAATTTGACCATTTCAGCCGTAATATTTGTTATATTTCAACGAAACTTGGTATTCGTAGTGGTAATATAGAGAGAAAAGTGAGATATAAAAATGAACTAAATCGGTTCATAAGGAGGGGGGGGGTTTACTCCGGACCGACAATACCAATTCGCCACTACCAGCCGTGATTTTAGGTATATTTCGACGAAACTCGGTATTCATAGTGGTAATCTACAGGTAAATATGTGATGTAAAAATAAACTAAATCGGTTCATTAGGAGGGGGGGGGGGGTTTACTCCGGACCCAAATTACTAATATACTCATACTGGTCGTAATTTCTGCTGGGTGAACGTGGGTAACTCATGAGAAAGAAGTGTTATAAAAATGAGCTGAATCGGTCAATCGGAAAGGGGGGTTTACTTTGTAATATATTTCAATAGAAAAGCCAGCCAGACATAGGTCCACAAAGGCGCCGCAAGGAGCGCTAGAGGGACTGTATCCGGTTCCTGCGTTAGATCAAAATACGATAATATGAGGTTTTTCGTATTTATTACGTAGTGTAGTAGGTACCATGTGTAAACATAACTCTGGAAGCAAATTAATAATTTATCAGTTACTCATTACAAAATTAAAAGAGAACTATTCATGTTTTTATTTTATTTATGTAGGATATTTTAAGCAAATTTTTCTGGAAAGCAGTCTACACTACCCAAATTCTGAGGAAAGTGCGTAGTTATGCAGCTCCTGCGTGACGGACTTTTTACAACTCATGTTCTTCCTCATTACTTGGGCATGATATCTCCCGAGTATCGTTGCAAGGAAGTAAAAATAACGGCCGGTAAGGGCAAAATTTGAGTTTGGAGTACCTCAGATGGATGGTCGATTTTGCTGCTCAACGAACTCGTTCGCTCTTTTGCTAAGGGAATGCTTTAAACTAATTTTCGTGGCGAAGGTACTTTTCAAAAATTTATTAAAAGGAGATCGTACATCGTTGGGATTGTGAAGGTAGATAAGTCAGGGCTCGGGGTGGGTATCTTAACAAAACTACATTTATTCTAACAAAATGCGTTTAATTTTTGCCGAACATTCGGCTTGCAATTCAATCCTTCATCGGGGCTGTAAAACAAGGATTGCTTCAAGGGTGCAACCTCAATACCAGAAGGTTTATTCCGTTGGAAAGAGCAAAGAGGCAAATCAAACCTTATAGAGAAGAATATTGGCCTTGTTAGAATTGGATTCCAGCTTTGTGAAGTTTGCATAACCGGCGAAAGGGTCCTGATGAAGGTATTTATGCGGGGTTCGAAACATCGCCTCCCCTTAATTGGACGAAGGAGCACCGTGTCACACGACATCTGTACAAACAGCTGCTCAATCCCTCCGAATGCGGGCTTTGATTGTGTAAACAAAACCCTGATTGCTGAGACGAAAATCAGCCGTCGAAAGGGGAAAGAGGTTGGATAAAGGAGAGAAGAAATGTATGCATGAATATCTAACGATCCTGCTTTACATAAAGCTTTTTCGCACTTTATCTTCTAAGCTCGGCAATAGCCACTTTTAGAAGGAGATTTGCAAAGTTTGCAAAGCACCAGTTCCTCGTTTCGGCTTTATTTGTCTTTCATATCTGGTATTCTCTATTTTCCTAAACATAAGAAAATTCAGGCACGCAGAAACTCTGTCGTCTTGTTGTGTCTTCATCCTATGCTTACGTTTGTATATATATTATGCTTAGAAGAAGTCGTGCTTACTAGACTAAGTATTGGACAATCAATCTTGACACATTCATATTTAATGACAAAACAGGACAAACCAAACTGTAGATTGTGTAACGTCCCGCTGACATTTTAACACCTACTTACAGAATGCAGACAAAGAGAAAACATTGACTTACCAAATGATTTACACGAATTGCTCGCACAGTACAGTACACAACTCGATAATATCAGAAACTTAAATATAAATGTCAACTTTTTTAATACGCTATAATATATTTAACATTAAAATTTCTAATTTGTTTTTCATTTTTAATGTTTTAATTTATTTTATTTGTTTTTATGCCAAACTTTACTAAGCAATTATGTATGTCTTTTGTTTGTATGTCATGTTTATATGATTTTGTATAATTGTTAGCTTTTTTCGACTCAAAGAGCAAATGACCACGTTGTGAACTCTCAATAAATAAATATTATATTTAGAAAAGAAACTGAATATTTCACCTTCGAATGAACGACACTAACATTGATCCTAAAGATTATCGTGTATTCATCAAAAATCAATACCAAATCTACAATTTCATGACGTAGTTCCATCTAAAGTTCTATATGTGTGTATATGTTACGGTGAAAGACCTAAATTCGAGAATGTCGACATTCACCGGTGAATGTCGCCAAACTCCAGATACGTCGGTGAAAGATGGAATATTTCATTATATTCTTGTAAATTCGGCCCCTCACCGGTTTATGTGGACAATCACAGATGTGCTGTGGTGAATGTCCAAAAGAGAGAAGTCGATTAGGAGGCAACAGGCTGTTTCCCGCCAAATCCTTTTCTCTGCTTGGATTCAGTCAGCTTTGTCAGTCTTATGCAAGGTTTGATGGTGACAGCAACGTTTTGGTAATTGTTTGCTTCTCGCCCGTCGTAACCTGTCACTTATAGGCATACGTGCTATGCGTTTCTGCTCGCTCAAGAAGATATCAAACTCTAGTTGATCCAATTCGCTAAAATTAATAGAATTCTATTAATTTTAGCGAGTTCGATTCTGTTTTGATATCTTCTTGTGCGAACGTAGCGAGCGGAAACGCTTAGCACGTATGCCCATAAGCGACAGATTACGGCGGGCTTCCATTGCAAAAGGAAATGTTCCACAAACAAATGCAGTTGTAAAATGGGCCTTTTGTGTAATTCAAAGTACCATAATAGTTTAAGTTGTTGCAATAAATAAGATTTGAATCACATAATTTAGTAAGTTTTTTATTACTATTATTTTCCTTTCTCATTTTGAATGAACTGCGTGTTTTACATTCTTAGTCATTCCTCTCAGAAGAGCGGCGAAAAATGTACCGCGACGGAGAAGGAAATATAAATCTCAGAAATGCTTAACTTTCACCATTAGTGCATGGGGAATGTCATTCGCCGGTGAAAGTCAGAAATAAGGATATTTAACAAATATTTCGGACACACACCAAACGACTATGTGTTTGTTGAGATTCATCGGTGAATGTCGACATTCACCAGATTTCGGTGTTTCACTGTAACATATATACATTCAGCAGCGAAATAACCGGACACTTAATATTTTTTAGTTTTCTTCCCCCGAATGTGAGTGATGTTTTTGTTTTGTGAGTAAGGGCTACAAAATAATCTCTTATTTTTAACCATTATTAATCAGTGGTACATTTTCTAATGATATTTTGTTTTAATGTCCTAACACATTTATTTTTGTTACTATAAATGAAAAAAACACACACACACACACACACACACACAGATTTACTGGAAAAGGCAATAATCAGAGTGTCAGTCTATTTTCACTACTGAGTGTGTATATAAGTATATACACATACAAAAATATTTCTATATTTATGTATGCACAAGCGCAGACCTTTTAAAGTTTCCGTATACAATGGGTATAACCGATGAATATTTATTTATAGAAAGGAATCAAAAATTCTTTCTACTTCCTACACTCCATCGCAATTAATAATTAATAGGAATTCCAAACTCTGGAACAGGAGCAGCAGCCATTTTAAGGGACAATACGTACCAAATTAAATTACCAGAACAAGCGACAGTATATACAGCAGAACTTTACGGAATACTTTTGGCACTGACTAACATCCATGATGAAGAAACAGACATGATCACGGTTTGTACAGATTCCTTAAGTTCCTTAATATCCTTAAAGAACATTTATAACACACACCCTATTATTCAAAACATATTTACTCAAATCAACATTCTTCAAAATAAAAACAAACACATTACACTGTTCTGGCTACCTGTACACGAAGACATCGGAACGAGCACAGCTGTAGACGCACAGGCAAAACTGGCTACAGACCGACCCGTGCCTGATGTAAACACTGTGACTTCATCAGACTTGACCAAAACATTACGAACTAACTTACTGTACGAATGGGAAAGAGATTGGTTGAGAAGTAGTTCGAAGTTAAGGGAAATCAAAAACACAACCAAAGCCTGGATAAAAGAACAATTCTCCCGAAGAGAGGAAGTCATCTTATCCAGGCTTCGGATAGGTCACATCCGACTTACCCATTCGTACTTACTAGACAGAAAAGAAAGACCGACTTGCAGACAGTGTAACAGAACTCTAACTGTTAAACATATACTGACAGACTGTAGACAACTCAGCAACTTGACAATTCCACACGACTTACATGACTTACTAACAGAGGGTAGCCAATACATCGAAATACTTCTGACACATCTCAAAACACTGAACTATTATTCGAAAATATAATTATATGTATTCTTCTTATTTTTATTTCTCTGTCTTTATTGTATAAAGTATGTTGCTTCATGTTTTGTCTTTTTCAATTTTTTATTTATTTTATTTTTTATTTTTTTTCACTAGTGTTTTATTTAAGTTTAATCATTTTTAATATTACGACCTGACTACTACTTTAACGGACTTTGATTCTGCTGTTCTTATGAGTCAGTCGCCTCCGTCGCGAAACTCATAATAAATTAAATAAATAAATAAATAGAGGAATTCTCGTTATCGACGGAAGGTCAAAAAAACTTCGCTATACATACACAATCTTACGGCCTCAATTTGAGAAGGAGAACCTTCCACTTGCAGGACCTAGTCGAGACTGGTCATGGACTAATAGAACCCAATATGGTGGAACGTAATCAGCTGAGTTGTAATCGATATGATATATGGATGGATTCTTTCGTTCTTGACGTTTCTCTCTTAGTGGAAGGTTTTCCTCCTGAATTTGAGGCTGCAGGTCTTTTTATTATAACATATTCCACCTGATGAGGCACCAAAAAGTGTGTAAAACATGTATGGAATGAAATAAACGTAGTGAAACTTTATATTTAAGTTTATTTAGACCTTCCGCCTATAACGAGAATTCCTATATTCCTTCGCACTGTACTAAAAGCAAAATAATACTTACTATTTAATAATGAATAGTATAATACTATCAAACCCTAGCATTCTTCTTTTATGGCCTTTAAGAAGAAATAAACATACATAAGGAATTGGCCTGAACCTTCTTGGTATAGCTGTGGAGTAAGGAATTCCAGCTCTCTCTGGTAAATTAAAAACCCCACCGCTCAGAGTAAGGGTACTTGGAGTCTGGAATTACCCCATTCTAGAGAGCTTTAGTACCTTTAGTGGTAATTCACTTTCTCAATGGCAACTATACCGGCTGCTTTATATGAATGCAACAGCCCATTCTCTTTCAAACCTCTTAGAGAAATGTGACACTTTAGCCATCAATATTATTTGAGTACACATTTTGACCTGGTTGGGCGGTGAAGGATTATTTATTTATTTTTTGTTGTATGCCGCATCTGCTTCTAGGCTATTTGCGCCTGACTACCTATTGGTTGGCCGCCTTTCTAAACATCCATGGTGGAGCAAGGAACTTTTTCAGCGAGCCCATAGATGAAAAACCTGAAACTACTGTCGGCGGGAATTAAAGGATCTTTCGAACAATAAACCGGAAATTTTATAACTCAACAAAATCAGGCATTGATACTTAAGATAAAATTATTGCCAATTATTCATTGAGGAGAAGGTCGAGACGGTGGACGCTGACAATATTTTACTATATGATTGCGATCAGGCTTGTGAATTCTGGCGTTCTCGCTAGCTATGACGGGACACCTGTAATGACAAATTATGGTTACATTAATTGACTAACAAACAGTTTGATAAAAATGACTTCGTTTGTTACTTGTTAAACATTCAAGATGACGTCACGAGAATGAGACGAGGTATTCTTGGGCTTAGAAAACCTGACGAAACAGTTTGCGGCCTTCAGGAAATTTGTGATAATTTTCACAAGAATAAAGCACGCCGCTAAAGTCCATATTCAAAGAGAAGACAAACATCTTACAAACGCATAAAATGTTGAATCCATTTTGGCTAGTGTTCAACAAAAGTATGCAAAACTTAAGCTCCTAGCGTGATGAATTTTTGTCTGTTTTAGGCCCGAATTTTATGTCTAACGGCGAAACATTTTTGTTTAATTATTTTAATAAACTATACCTTCATTATTTACAGTTTCATTCAAAATATTTGCCCCCAAAAACATTTTTAACATGCACACGTCTCACTGACGCATGTTACCTACAACGTACAAAATTGTCATGTTACCAGTTGAGGGTGAAGCAAATTATTCAGCAATACACTACTTCTGAGGAATGTGTAATGGGCGTATATAAGGGGGGGGGCTGCAGACCCCCCGCCAAAATTTTGATTTAATCGGTAAAAATGTGTCATAAAAACCTTAAAGATAAATTAAATAAGATTACTTAGTTCAGATAAATAATTTGTTTTGGGTTTAATAGCGTTTTAGGTGGCTAGCCATTCCAAGTTCTAGATTGTTAGAATTCCATACCCCCAAATGTTCCCAGTCCCCCCCCCCAATTATTTCCTTTACCTATACGCCAATGCCTGCATGACGGACTTCTTACAGTGCTTCACGTATCGTGTTGTTTGTTCCTTGGAACGGATGGGACTTTGCAAATGGTGGTACCGTCAGGAAAATATCGCGCATGCGGGATTGAACTTTCCCGCCCATCTACAGTCCCCATATAATCCAAGACTAGTAGGAGATAAAAGGAAATTAATTTCCAGTCATGATCCGACGGGATTAAATGGAGCCTGGATCAAGTGTGCAAACAGCCGAGGATAACCGAACATTGCCGAAGGCGTGACCCCGCACATCCGCTTCTCTTTTATGCGCGGGTTTAATAAATCGCCGGAATCCCTACCAATAAAGAGAATTAAATGGAAACCCGCCACTTTAAATTCTCGATCCTTCATATTTTTCCTCGCCACCATATTTCCGAGCTTAATTCCATAATTATGATGAATGTTCTGCAAGCATAATTTACTCGGAACATCATTTTTCATAAGCTTTAATAATTTATACATAAAAAAAAAGAGGGAGGGGCAAATGAGTCTCAATATTCTCTACCGCACAGTTAATTTAATTTCATATTCAAGCCAGGTGGTTAAATATTCCGGAAATATTACTCATGCTTAAAATATTTTAATCAAAAATAGTTCATGAATAAGTTATATAAATGAAAATGTATTCGACTAAATATCTCAATATTATAATAATATAGTCATTTAAATTCCATTTAATATATAAAAATAATATTTTAAAAACCAATACATAAATAATTATTTCTGTAAGTCGCATAGTTTAAATACGTATATTTAAAAAAAAAAAGACTTCAAAGCTACAAAAAAATGTGTTATTATTTCATTTATTTATTAAAGAAGAAAATTCACAGTACGTTCCTATTCCCAGATTCAAATTTCTGTATAATTATTGTTCAGTCTTTTTATCAATTAGCCAATATAGAAAAGTAAGAAAAAACAAAATGAGACATAAATGTGACGTATGTATGTGTGTGTATATTTATGTATATGTATGAGTGTGTGTGTGTGTTCGTGTGCGTGTATATATATATATATATATATATATATATATATATATATAAAAAGAATTAGGGCCTCCTGATTGTGAGAATGAAGGAGGAGAGGTTGCAAAAGAAGATGCTGGACATGGCAATTCTAGGAAAAAAGAGGTAGGCCAAGAAGCCGTTGGAAAGACGAAGTAGCAAGGGATGCTGCTAAGCTGGGCGTCAAAAATTAGAGGAACGCTGCCATGGACCGTGCCGGATGAAAGGGAAAAGCAACTCGACCTAAAAGATTTATTGTGCCCTTGGTAACCTGCTGGGTCACTTATAGTAGCCCTGCATCCTAGACGAACCCTCTGATCTTCTGAGGTGTAAGCTCAGAATCTCTCCCGAGTCCGTTTTTTCTCACATCCAAAGTGCATCAAGCACCTTCGTGCGAGCACTGTACAATCACAAATTATGCGTACAGGTGTTTCCTCCTCTAACCCACACATCCTCCATAGGGAGGTTGTAGCCAGGCTCATGTTATGTAGATGTTTGTTCATCCTTGCACAACCTGTATAAAGAGGGGGAAAAAATACTGCTTTGGAAAAATGGTTGGGAGTTCCGTTAGTTGATTGCTACTCTGTTAAGGGATGGTTTTCACCCTTAAAATTGATTTACGGATTATATTTTAAAAAATGTGACTAATATGTTTGATGTTTTACATGTATAGCAAAGTCACAAATGGCAGGTGAGCTGTGTTACTTGAGGTTAATCTCCAAACTGACATAACTATTTGGGACAATTTATTATATAAATTTTATTATGTCATTGACCTTTCACATAATCAATTGATTTCAAGATAGTTAATTATTTTTCAGGTGCAAGTCGTTCCAGACAGCGAAACGTGGGGAGGTGTGCAGAATTCCTGGATGCTCAGTTCTTCCAGCAGCTCCAGGATCTCCGACTCCGGTCCGACTTCCGCACTTCCAACCTGAGACTTTCAGACAGTTCATTCAGTACATTTACACTGGAAAGGTAACCTCAGTACTTTTTATTCCAGTAATACTTTTAATAATGGAGAAGCCAACGGCTGTAGCCACGTTGAATGCACCGGTTCCCGTAGATCACCGAAGTTAAGCAACGTCGGGCGTGGTCAGTACCTGAATGGGTGACCGACCACGTGCTGTTGGCATTATAATAGGGTGGCGACCTATAGATAGCCTGGCGCTAATAGCCAAACAGTTGATGCACCGTTAAAAAAAAAAAAATAAATAAATAAATAAAAAAAAATAATGGAGAATTCAGAAACAAAAAAAATTGAGTTTGTGAATCAAACCCTGAACAAAGGAAAACACCATTTATTAAGTTGGATGGTAGAAATTAATTGAGGTAATAGTTGGAATACTTGTTTAAATAGTTACCCAAAATGTCAACAAACGTTTTTAGGTCAATAATGACCATTTATACAGAACCTCTAACATATATTTATAACAATAAAGAATATAACATGTCTATTACACTGGTCTACAAAATTTAACTTTTTGTGTGCCTTTCAATTGAATACTATATTTTTATACTGCTTTGAAATTACTGAATACGAAAACACGAATATATTTTTTTTAATACCTCTTATTTTGAAAATATACCTAATATTTAAAATTTGACCTCTAGTAACATATAAAAGTACAAAACAATTTATTGAAAATGTATGTATATATATATATATATATATATATATATATATATATTTATATATTTATTTATTATTATTTTTTACTTTTTATATAAATTTGGAGAATATTGACAAAGTGTTTAGACCTGTTAAATTAAGAATATCTCTACTTTTTCGTTTGTCTATTGTAATTGCTTTCAGGTGTATCTCCAAATTCCAGCATTAGTCCACTAACATTGACGCATTCCATCAACCCTGGTATCTTTTTTCCATTGTCGATATATCTAGGTGGAATTGTTCAGCATGTTCGTCACTTACATCACCGCAGTTAAAAGGAAAAAGATCAAGATGAGAAGGAAGAAAATGAATTTTTGGAGACATATTGCAACCCAACTGTTGATATTTTTAAAGAAGATTGTTCACAAGTTCAACATAATTTTCATTTCTCTTATTGCCCGAAAAACCATGAACGGCTGCTCTAAAAGATTCCCATGCATCTTTTTCAACGCCCTGTACAAAACTGAATCAAAGTTTTGGTATTTTAGAATCTCTCTTATTTCAGGCCCGATAAAAATTACTTCTTTTATTTTCGCATCACTTATACTTAAAATTTACTTCCCATGTATTTGAATCTTGGTCCATCCGTGTTGAGAGCCCTTGTCCTTCATAAAGATTTTCATAAGTCCCAAATTAATGAAATGAAACAAAATATTTTATTCTTATTCCGTGACACATGTCCCATAGGAATAATTTGCTGTGTACAGAATATTGACCAATTTAATATATATATATATATAAATATATGTATAAATAATACAGCTTTTATATAAATTAGAGATTGGGTAAATCTTGCAGGGATAAAAAGAGGTAGAAGAGTCGGGATTTAAAGGTTTCTAGGTTGGTAGAGTGGTGGACAGACAGAGATAAGGAATTCCATTGCGAGGTGGCACGGGTGGCAATTGATTTTTCGAATAATGAAGTATGGTAGGAAGGAATATAAAGATCGGAAGGACGAGATCGGGTGTTACGAGAGTGAACAGAGGATTTAAATTTAAGGAGTTGAAAAATATAAGAAGGTCTTTGGGATTGAATTACTTGGTAAAAAGGACTGAGCCGAGGAGGTACTGTCGGCAATGAAGAGGGAATAGCCAATTTAGCTCCTGGTAGAAATGTGATACGTTGGTGTCTCTGGGGATCCCGAGGATAAAATGAATGAAACAAGTCATGAGACATTTAAGTTTTGCCTCAAGATCGCCAGAAAGTCCACCATACACCAAACAACCAGTCGAACTGGGGAAATAATAGGGAGGTTACAAGAAGTTGACGGGTCTTTGTTGGCGGGAGAGGTTGAGCTATGAATTCCTAGCTGTACATTAATATGTAAAGGTGGTAGAATAATTTTTTATTAACACATTTACCCGACAATGAAAACTGTAGATGATTCACTAAAAATGTCAAGAAAAAAAAATTATTATGTCATGTTTTAACTGGTAAATAAAACACAGTTAGCGTTAGACGCAACAAACAAATAAGAAATAATAAAATATCTGTGGGTAGTCCTTAATTATTTGGAATTATCATCATTAATGTGATAAATCTATTGAGCTCCCCACATTATATTGAATATGGCAAAATGAACAATAAGATATCACTATGAATTTTAACTTGTATAATTATTTTCAGTGAGTGAAATGCTATCAATATTGTATATTTTCATGTAAAAGGCAAATTTGATGTAGACCAAGGGGGGAGGGGGTTATGGTTCAGCTGACTAATTTCAATCCTATTAGAATCATTCCATCTCTGAGGCGGTCTCAACATGGCCCTATTGGTGGAAGTTCCTCCTCATCAAATTGAGGCTTTAATCCTATGTATTTATAAAATATTCCCCTGAAGAAGCATCAGAAGGGTGTGCAAAACATGTACTGAAGTGAGGAAATAAATATGGTTGAAAGTATGAAGTTAATTTTTTTTTTTTTTTTCTTGTTTTTTTAGATAATGCTTCAAGACAGTGGTGTATTTGAAATGATGACAATAGCTCAAGATCTGGGAGTGGAAGAATTGAAAGTTACGTGTGAAGACCATGTAACTTCCACGTTATCAGTACTCAACGCGTGTACTTTCCTAGCAGCTGCGCTTGAAATACAGGACAGAGCTTCAGGTAACATTTGTTTGGTTTAAGAAAAATTATTTGAAGTGAAATCGAACCCTATTGCTAGTTTAAGTTATAAAATCTTAAAACTACAGCTTTCTCCTAATGGTGTATTATTAATTTAAAAAAAATTAATTGACGGGCGTGCAGCAATAAGGAGGCGGCTCCATTTTTGAGGATTTTCAGATCAGAACATTATCAAGGTTTAAAAAATTATCCCAATTTTCTGATACAATAAGGAAGCAGCTCTAGTCACTTGAATAGTGGAATCACAGAAACTAAACCGCTGTGTGAAGTCCTCTATTGACTTTCACCTGCACACAGTCAAACCCTGCTCATAAAAACTGAGAAATGCTATGTCATAATGAGCCTCGCACACAAATATGTTGGAGGAAATCAGATGCCATTCTATAATGCATTGAATGTGCAGCTTCTTCGGCTACACTGACAATGATGATTTGACTGAATTTTGCATTAATTAATTTTTTTTTTTGTATTTTACATTCTTTCATATGAGCCTCCTAAATTAAGAATGCGAATAAAAGCAAAATTTGTTAATTTTAGTTGAAAAAGTCGTAAATTTAGGGTTTTTTCTAGAAAGTGGTTCAATAAGGAGGCAGCTCCTAGCCACTAAACCTGACACCACCTCTCTAAAAAGGCTAGGATAGGGTCCTTATGGACTTACTTTCATAAATAGGTGGCTGTGTTATGATAAGGGAATGAAAATGGAAAAAATATCAAGAAACTAAATTTAAAAACGTTTTCATTAATTTTCCAAAAATGTGAAAGAAGGAGCTGCCTCCTCATTGCTGCACGTCCTTTAATTGTTTATAAGTTTATAAATAACATACCAAAAACTATTTCAGTCGGTAAAAGCTGGATGAATAATGAGGAAGACAATGATAGACGCTAAACCAAGCAAACCCTAAATGTTTTTACCTTATCAGGCATTTTGTTTTATTTTATTATTTTAAAGTAGGAATATATGAATAACAAAATGATTGATAAATGTTAGTTTATTATTACTTTTTTACAAAAAATAAAATTGTTAAACAAATATTTGAAGGAAATGAAAATGCATCACACTTGAAAAAGATCCAGTTTTTCATCGGTTGTAACAAATTCACTTACATTTATCGGAAATATATGATTTTTGAGAACTTTTGTCATATGAATCCTTTTGAGAACTTGCAGCGGTCTTATTTCATCATATAGGGAAATGAAAAGGCCAACCTACGCTGTATGGAATGTTTTATTTCAATCTAAATAGCGCTTTCTAGACTAGTTCTCATCTTCAGTCTGTGTTATGTTGTGCGACGAAGTAATACCAACTTGTGCTTGGCGGGTTTCAACATCACTGGGAGCTGGTTGATGAAGCTTCATCATCGTATAGGGAAATAAAAACCACCAGCGCTCAACACCTGTGACGATCTTATTTCAGTCATTCACAACTACTGATTTTATCATCAAATTCCAACCTTCCCAATAAAAAGACAAAGTTGCAACTTATTCATTAAGTTCACCATCATGCACTCTTTCTTGTTATGTTTTATTATCAACATCTCTCTGTGAAAAACTACAATTCTTCCAAGATCTTTTCTTTCTCTTTATTTGGAGATTCTTGCAATACCTTTGTAGTGTTTTCATCTCTCCTAATATTGTCCCTCAAAGAGCAAAACATTCAAATTTATCATATAAATGCATATATATATCTGGAAAGGAAGGATAAACTTGCTGAACTTAATTATTTATATATCCAGTTTTGGTTTTCAGAAATGAGCTCTCTATAACTTGTCAATCATATAAATTTGTCTAGGGTTAAGTCTGCAAAATCAAATATCTAATTGTTAAACCCTTCTTTGACAATAAAATATACTCTTTTATACTACATGGTCGGATTTATAATTTCTTTATTATATTAGGGGATTTTAAAATACAGAGGTTAACAAAGCATACATGAAAGCGACAAGAGGTCAGCTTCAACAACAGCATAAACATTGTTTTTTGTTTTGTTTTTTGCATCCTTCGGCTATCTCTCTAAATTAATTAAAACAATAATCAAACTTCTTGAGACCACCAAAAAAGTGTGTTTGTAAGAAAATTTGTTATAATTACTGCCAATATTTTCCTCCATTAGAAATTTCAAGGATGGAAGGCAACCCCCTTTTTAAACAGCTTCAAAATTGGGATTTCAGAATCCATTTCACTTTTTTTTTTTTTTTTTTTTTTTTTTGGAATAACAATAACTAAAAAAAAATACTTTGCTCAATTAATTAAATAATTAATCTAATTTATTAACTTTAATTTTGTTTATTAATTTATTACATAGTTATTTATTTAATTCTTGTTTTCTTGCCTATTTACATCTCAATATTCAGCTAATTCTCTGTGCTAACTAATATTTTAAAGTGGCATCGTTAAATGCAGTGCCTACATCAGCTTATTACAAGGAATTAAATGCTATTCGCCTTAGATGTGGGGCATTGTCAATAAGTAATTTGATTGGAAGGAGCTCTATTTAATAGTTATTGCTTATTCAGAATATCTACGCAGCGTATTATTGATGCAGGCTCTGCGGGGAATATTATTTCTTATAGTGCTATTAACATGAACAATAAAAATACAGGAGTAGAATGGAAAAGCTTGTTGGGCCCTTAATATTTAAAAATATTTCCTTTTCACTTGTTTGTAGGAGAGACACTGCCCCCCCCCCCCCCCCCCCAAATCAAATGATTCCCAGGAATTGGCAACCTCAGAATATACGATTAATTACTCAGTAAATCTGAAATCCTTTAAAATGTATTCATTTTTCACGTTGAATTTTTCGAAGTTTTTTTTTCTGTTGGACGAAGTTATCTTTTCTATAATATTTTCCTAGTCATTCATTTTAAAATATGACAAAAGGATATCCTAATTTGAATACTTCCCTCTCCCCCTCCAACACAAGACTTTTTAATAACAATATAGAAAACGACATAGAATTTCGTGGTTAAAATTGAAAACTTTTCTACTTTGTTGGTAAACAAATATTATAAATTGGAAGAAAGTGGTATACACAACTATTAAATGTTCATTTTTATTTATTGGACTTCGTTATTCTATATGGCAACACTGCGTAGCCGCCATATTTGACCGGTTCTTCAAAGTTTGTTTAGTGTTGCTTGGTCAGGTCGAAGCTTATTTGTTTTCAAAATGTCATACAAAGGACCTCAAAAAGTTCAAAAGGTAATGGTTCAACCCATTAACCTTATTTTTAGGTTCCTTCAGAATAGATCTAGGGTCCAGGTGTGGCTGTACGAAAATATAAATTTAAGGATAGAAGGGCACATTGTTGGATTTGACGAATACATGAATTTAGTTTTGGACGATGCCGAAGAGGTGAACATGAAGTCGAACAACAGGAGAACTTTGGGAAGAATTATGATGAAAGGAGACAACATAACTTTGATACAAAACGTGAACCCTCAGACCATGGAAACGTAAGGTTAGCTGTTTGTGGACTGTGCCAAGCTTGTTTTCTCATCAGAAGGCAGGATTTGTGCAAGTGACGTTTATTTTCAAACAAGTGTACAGTTTTTTTTTTTCTCCAAGTTGTTTGAGAAATGTTATTGAAAGACCTTTTAGTGAATTTGTAAATGTGAAAAGATACCCTTTTTTGAATTGATATATTTGTTACTCCTTTTATAGTATTCGACATTTTGTAATAATTTCAAACTTTGGGCTAGAGAAGTTCTATATTTTGTTTCTTTTTGTAAAGTTCACTTTTATATTTCCATTGAAATATAAATTATATTTATTAAGAAAACAGTTTTCTTCTTTCTAACCTGTGTCCAGACTGGTGAGACAATTCCTTTAATACATCAATTTCTTCCTTTTGATTGTAGCATTTCTTGGTTCTCATTATTAAATTTGAAAAAAAAAAAAAAAAACAAACAAATAATTTGTTTTAATGTATCAGTCTTACGTTAAGAATTGTCTTTCATCTTGGAAGCCGGACTTCTTATCGTTCAACTCGTCCTGCTTCTCAACTAAGTGAAGTAAAACTTTCTGCTTCTGAAAGCCCATTATATCATAGTTTTAGTTAATCGAAATGTTCACACAGTAATCACTTGGAAATAGGTAAAAAAAAAAAAGTAACTTTTAAATAAATGTTTGGTATATTTTAATCAACTAAAGTTTCAAGATTATTTTATACTCCAGATTTTCACATTTAGCCAAGTATCTATGTACTGTCATTGCTTGAAGTTCTGGAATTCTTTAAGGTAAGTCTGTTTTGTCTAGTCGGAAAACGTTTTTTTTTTTATTGTGTAGAGTGCAAGTTGCTAGAGTCTGAATGTAATGATAAAGATACTTATGTGTTAATCACTTTTTTATTTAGTTTTTGTGTGCTCTGGCAACCAGAAGCGTTATTTGTCTGCAATATTTCTGAGAAATAATTTAAAAACATGCCTCTTTATATTTTAGTTACATAATTTCCCCTAATATTCTTCCAAGGGAAATAGAATTTCCTTGAGATTTTTTTTTTGTGTGTGTGTGTGTTTAACGGCGTATCAACATTAGGGCTATTAACGCCGGGCTGTCTACAGGTTGCCGCCCTTTTCTGCAATGCCAGCAGCACGTGGTCGGTCGCCCATTCAGGTACTGGCCACGCCCAACGTTGCTTAACTTCGGTGATCTACGGGAACCGGTGCATTCAACGTGGCTATGGCCGTTGGCCCTTAAGATATTCTAGATTATTTTATTAACTGAATTTAGATTCGGGTTAAATTTTGTCATTTTTTTTTTTTTTTCATGTTTAGGTCTCTTCCAGTTATATTTCCTAAGTTTTACTGACTTGAGATCCAGATCTGCTGAATAAATATTGCTACTCAACTTTTGGAAGGATGTGATTCCAATTTAACACATATTTGTAATATGAAGTAGAAGCTTACCAAATAAAAAGTCCGACTCACAGAAACTGTATCATCTTAAATCGATTCCGTTCTTAACCCTAGTGTCATATGTACAGTTTAGAATAGAAGCAGTTAATATTCTCTCTTAACCTTTTCTGAAAAATACATATAAAAAATAAAATCTCAAAGTGAGGCATGATTTTAGGCACTACAACAGGTAACTGACAGTATCAATGGCAAAAATGGCTGTTATTATTAATGTGTGTTCATAGATGTTTATGTCACAATGGATGATTAGAAAGAGTGTCAACTTGAAGATAGCGTGGTGCCAATGGCCGATCAGTGTGTTGTAAAGCAAATGGTTTACTTAAATAAAATAAGATTAAACTAATAATATGATTTTGTTCATTTGATAGGTAAATGCACAATAAAATCCAAATTTGAGTATTCCAGGCTATAAATTAACAACAGGGCGAACAAAAACAACCAACCAACCCCTTCAAAGATACTTATTCACACAGCGCTTTAAAAAAAAAAATACCATTTCATCAGTGCTACAAACAAAATCAAAAAGTCCGTCTTACTGGAGCTGTGTAAACTACACACATTCTTCGGCAAGGCAGCAACTAAAATAAATTAAACTTAATTAAGTCCTGACAGATTGCAAGACACTTGAAAACCTACTCAGTACATGATTTACTCACTGAAGGTAGTCCATATTTCAACATGTTTACCACATTAGAATATTTTTTTAAATATAACCACATGCCTACAAAATGGGAAAAATTAATATAATTAATTGATGCTTTCCTGTATCGAATAAAAATATAGAAACAAATTTATGTATATAAGTACTTATAATTTATTTATTAAAATTTTTAACTTTAATTTTTAGATTTATAAGGAACACAGATTTATATTACGGGTTATCTACAGGTAACTACAATTTTCGAGCCAGAATAGGGCTGATGCCCTTTCTTTTTTCAAAAGAAAAGCCAATACACCTAGTAAATAAACCTACGCCTTTAGGCATGGAGTGTTCATGTCTTAGCACTCATGACAATCGGGCCTCCATAAAAATGGTAATACAAGTTTGTTATCATATTTTTCGTTTAATTTTTTTAATAATTTTTCTTCCCGTTTCCCCTTTGATTTAAATTTATTATTTTGTTATTTGTATGAATTTATTGTACTTTTAAACTGAGTTAAAATGCCGCACACTAGGTTATTTAAATTTTGTTACAAAAACGTTTCGGCTATAAGCCATTTTCAATCTGTATAATTGTGCATTATTTCTTATTTATTATATCATAAGCGTCAGATATTATTTTTTATAGATCATGTGCTTGCTTAAGTTAATGTAATTTAGTCTGAGTTAGGAGGAAATCTATTTTTCGGATTGCATGGTTAATGTGATGTTTTGAGTCTGCTTCTTTAATGGAGGACTGAATCAGTCTTGCACATGACATTAACCATGCAATCCAAAAAAATAGATTTCCTCCTAACTCAGACAAAATTACATTAACTTAAACAAGCACATGATCTATAAAAAATAATATCTGAAGATTAGATCACAAATAAGAAATAATGCCCAATTATACAGATTGAAAATGGCTTATAGCCGAAACGTTTCTGTAACGAAATTTAAATAACCTAGTGTTTGACATGACGCACCCTATGTAACTAGAAAATAAAATATATGAGGACTGAATAAAGCTGTTCCCAACTACCTAGAATTCATTTTTATTTTAAATAAAGTCCGACTCGCAGGAACTGCAGCATCTTAGCGCGGTTCCGTTCTTATCCCTAGACTCATTTAGAATGATTAAAATAGAAGCTGTTATTATTTTGGGTCCACTTTTCTAGAAAGGTCTTGATTTACGATCTTACCTGGATGGGTCGGCCAACCCTCCCTAGGAAGGACCCCGCTAGGCAGATGAAAAGCTATATCTTGGAAATCCATATCTCTAACATTTTATATATATATATATATATCTTTATTCGAAAATTGCACAATACATCCAGTATTTTTTATAATTATTTTGTTCTTGAATTTTTTATAATTACATGTCTTGAAAGATCGATAGGGAAAAAGTCCCATTGGCCAAAATCTATTGTCTTGAACTTTTAAAACAAGTTACATGTACTCTTAAAGTAGCTATTTACAATCTCTCTAACATTAAATTGTTTTTCTTATTTTTCTTAACCTGATTTATTATCAAATACATAATCCAACTATAAGCAATTAAAAAATAACAAGGAATAAAAACAGACAAAAAGAACAGTTCGAATAAGCGAAATCAATTACTTTAAAGTTTTAAGCACTTATTTCTCCGATTAACATCGCCTAATCAAAACTTTCATCAGAACCTTTTTTGTAGAGCATTTAGTAAGCTTTTTAATGGTATTCTTCCGTTTGCCAAGATTCTCAACCTTTTTCGAGATATTAAGGAAAGTAAACAAAATTACTAAAACTTTTTATGTCTGTTAATAAAATATTTTATTCTAACCCTTCCTTAACTCCAAACGTAACCAAAATTTCAAAATATTAGTTTTAATGAAAGTAGAACATGCAGAAAATGTTTCAACTGAATCCCATGATTCTAAGTACCCAAACCAAAAACGGTATTCAATAACTATTGTTCCAATTTTGTCGAAAACGGTTGAAGCTATCGCCTTGAAAATGGTTTCATTAGTTTTCCTTTGCTCAGAAGACTATAAAACGAGTACTTACAAGCATATGAACTCAAAAACGTAAGTGTTACGATTTTTTTTGCGCGAATTTCGCCCCAAACACCATCTTCCAGTGGGCAGATTTTGCTGGTTAACGTACTTGACCTTTCAAATTGGACGACGGATTTTTGTACCAAATTTCATCAAAATCGGACCATTAGGGAAGCCAGAAATGAGCAAACAGACAAATATATATATATATATATATATATATATATATACAAATTTGAGCCACCGTCATTTTCGGTCTCTAGGGGTTCTGAAACGCAAAATTTTCTAGTCGGCACTTCCAGATTGTTTCATAAGATCAACCTTATAAGCGGGGTTCCTCCCTATGAAGGGAGGGAGGAACCGCGCTAAAATGTAGTTATTAACTATTATTACCGATACCTGGCAATCTGAACAGTCAACAATCTTCTGAAGAGTAAATTAAACAGTGTGGTCAATCAAGCCGTAAACTAATATTTATTAGTTTTTGACACCCTAAGTCTTAATTTAAATTAATTATTTGTAATGATCATTTTCTGTTAAAACTATAGAAATTGTAGGGACCCACAAAAACATCTTCCGTTTGACATCTAAACTTTGAAATTCTTCTTAAGCAATTTTATTTTAATTTACAGGAGGAAAAGGAACAAAATCATTCGTTGAGCGATGTGTGACGTACATAGGTGAAAATGCTGTGGACTGTGTAAAGACCAATTCATTCCTTAATCTTCCTAAAGATGCTCTTGTAAAATTAATTTCATCAGACTGTGTAAGTATCATTAAATTAATGTTTTATTGATTTTATTCTCATGATGATTTATTAATCCTGTTGAAACAAAAATTGCCTGTTTTATGTGGTGCCTATCAAAAATAAATTGTATCACCTTTGTTGAAAAATATATAAGATTTTATTCACACCATGATATTTTCAGTTGTACTCTGAATTGAGACATAAACAAGTTTTTATAAAAACGAATCTATTCATAATTGCCAAAGGAGGATATACATATATTTAGAACTATCATAGAATCAGAATAGTTTCTTTTAAATGGCCAAATGATGAGAATAGGTTATTATAGTTTTTGAGAAATTTGCCAACAACTGTTTTTTCTAAAACTTATGCCAGCTTATGGGACTTCAAATATTATTTAATTTTCTGTTAAAACGTTCCGGCTCTCGCCATTGTCAATGTATATAAAAACATTAAAATAGCTCAGTTATAATTATAATACATCAAGATTAATCTGCTTCCATTTTTTTTTCATACACAACAATGCATCTTACTGACCTCTGCTTCACTATAGCTTTATTTGAAGTAACCCAATTTTTATTTTTATTTATGACATCTTTGAGCTCAATAAGTAAATATTGTTAAATAATAAATATTATATTATAACGTATTTTTAAAGATAAATATTATATTTAGACATAAATAAAAATAAAATTTGGGATACTCCAAAGAAAGCTATGACAAAGCACAGAAATCTGTAAGATGCATTGTTCTGTATGACAAAAATTGGAAGCAGATTAATCTTGAAGTATTATAATTTTAACTGAGTTATTTTCATGTTACCACTTTCCTCCGAAGGAAAGTAGCTATTGAGGTTGCACTCATGACGGAATTTTTGAAAAATTTCTTCAAATATTTATCGATCCTATCTAGTAGACACCGAAAATAACCCTCTTAAACATTTATTGTAAACATATATATATATATATATATATATATATATATATATATATATATATATATATATATATATATATATGTCTGTTAACACGATAGCGGCCAGAGTTTTTGTTTTTTCTTCACGAAACGTGGTATATAGCGTTCAATTAGCAAACGATTGAACAAGTTCGTTAACCATCAAAATCGGTCCACCGGGAGGGGGGGTTTACCCCGGACCCAAAACACTAATTTGACCACGCCAGCCGTAGTTTTTGTTATATTTCAACAAAACTCGGTATTCGTTATGTTGATCTAAAGAGAGAAATACGTTGTAAAAATAAACTAAATCTGTTCATTAGGAGGGAGGGTTTACTCCGGACCCACTTTACCAATTTGCCATTACCAGCCGTAATTTTTGTTACATTTCAACAAAACTCGGTATTCGTTGTGGTAATCAACAGAGAAAAATGGGTTGTTCTTCACTGAATAATAAGTATAAAAACAGAATCAAATTAACCCCAAAACCAGATATAATCACTACCGTGTTAGATGATGTTTAATTAAAAGTAGGATCAAGTAAATGTATAAAAAAAAAAAAAAAATTAAAAAGCTACTCAGAAGTCAACTAACTATGTAGTGTTTTATCACATTTACTAATTTGACTAAAATCTATTTCTTGCATTGTAATACATTTTTACTATATATATTCTTCAAATTGTAGAATACAGACAGCCAATGATTTGAAGTTGAAGATAATACTCTGTATCATTATTCATAATAACACAAACATATTAAATGATATGGGCTGATTTGGGCTTATTGTAAGAAACATATTTCTATTTTAAAATTAGTTCATACCTTCTACTGACAAACTAAGTCTATTCAATGGGAGTGTTTTAAGAAATTCACTTTGTTAAACAGTAAGCCTTATAGTTCCATCACTTTACTAAAACGATGTCTATCAAGATGGGAATAGCTCAAATTTTGTATAAGCAGTAGTCTAAAATAACATTGAATATCAAGCTTGTGAACTAAAATATATTTTAAAGCTGAAACTAGCATAAAATATGTTTAAATTGTCCTAAATGTACTCAAACAAAAAAACTCTCAATCAAAATCTAATCTGAATATGTTAAAATAATAAAGACCTACCTCAAGAATTAAAGCAGTTGTCTCCACAAGAATATTTACATTAATCACCAAGATTAAAACAACTTTCGTCCCTAACTAAAAAAACGAAACAATCGAATCGTTAATTGTAAACATGAAAATGTTGAGGATAAAGAATGTTATAAATGTTAAACCACAGAGGAATCTAGAAACAGAAACTAAATCGGGTTATTTGGAGGGGGGGGGGTTTACTCGGCACCTAAAGTACTAATATACTCATACCGGTCGTAATTTCTGCTGTATTGTAACGATATGCGGTATACGTCGTGGGTATCTCATGAGAAAGAAGTGTTGTAAAAATAAAGTAAATCGGTCTATTGGAAAGGAGGGTTTACTTTAAACTCTGTTTCATTAGAATTAGCCAGCCAGACGTAGGTTCCCAAAGCCGCCGCGAGGAGCGCTATGTCCCACTAGGGGGACTGTATCCTGTTCCTGCATCAGATCAAAAGTAGTACATTATCATGTATTAACATAACTCTGGAAGCAAATTATTTACAAAATTAATAATTGAACAGTTCTCATAAGAAATGTAAACAAGCAGAACTATTCACATTTTTATTCTATTTATTTAGGTTATTTACAGCAAATTATTCAGTAATGTAGTCTACACTACAAAAATTCTGAGGAAAGTGCTTAGTTATGCAGCTCCTGCATGACAGACTTTTTTTCATATAGACAATGGTGTGAGTCGAAACGTTTCAACGCAAGATAACATAATATTTGAAGACCCATAAGCTGGCATAAGTTTATAGAATCCTCAGTCTTCAACCATTAAAGATACTATGAAGATTTTTTTTCTGACAGAATCTTAGAAAAAGACAGTAGCTTAAAAAAAAAAAAAATCATTAGTTATCTTGACAGATTCATTTTACAGTTAAAATAATAATAAAAGTATTTAATAAAAATTTCTCAGGCTATCAGATATTATTGAAAAATGTGAAACGTGCTTGTAGTGAGTATTTTGATTCAAGTGGCAGGTGGAAGTAATAGGGCACTACAAATTTGTAATAATAATATGTTTTATTAAATTAACTCGTTTAACTTGTTCAATACAATTGTTTTAAATTATGGACAACACATGTCTTTGGTAGCTGAAGTAGATTACATTATTCTTCGAATCAATATTTCGATATGGATAAATCAAATCGATGCTGGATGCGCCTCGAGCAGTCGATAGAGCTGTATTCGTCTTCAGCTATAGTCCAAAGGTTTTCTCCATAAAATGTACAAATCGTTGATCCAGGTTTCTTGAGCTCTAAGTTGAAACAACCAGTCAAAATGATAGGGATGGTGAGGTGAAACATATTGTTGTTACACATTTTGTTAGTTATTGGGGATAAACTAACAAAATGTGTTACAATAATAAAAGTGTTTTCCAAGCTAAAACATGGTTAAAATTAACGATGTGGAACGAAACTAAAAAACTTACATTTAAAGCATTAAGTTCAATATCTGATAATCTCTATTCAGAAATCATCTTATCAAAATGTACACGATAAACTTTCTTGTGGATAATTTATTTAGCATTCGAATGGTCACCTTCCACTTACCACTATTTTACAACTGTTTTCAATATATTTAAGAAATTAAACGAAACATCCAAACCTGCTCATGTTGATAAAAAACTGTTTTTGTGATAATTACTCTACTTGGTGCTAATGACCGAGATGTGATGCACTGTAAAAAAAAAAAAAAAATAAAAAAAAATTACTCTACTCCCCAACATCACAAAAATAATTTAGTTTGGATGAATGTCATATGCACGCCAAAAGTTTCGACTCAATCCATTCTTCTAAAGTATCCTAAATTAAAATTTGATTGTTTTTTTTTAACTATAGTTGTTTCCAACCTTTTCTGAAAAATGGTTTTAAGATATCGCGTACTAAGTTGTTTTATTTGGTACCCCAGATAAATATACTTCTATAAAGTGTACCGTAAGTGTTTTAACATAACCCTTAAGTCCTAAGAAGATATTTTTTGCCCTAATATCGATGAACAGGTTGAGGTGGGTAGATTCCACTGGTTTTGTCAACCCACTTTTGTCGACCACTTAAAATTGCGTCCTGTAAATACTTTAAAAAAAAAAAAGAGTGTTGAAGATGTAAATAGTACATTTATTTACGTTTATATGAAGGACCACCACAAACCATAATTTATGATTATTTTCTGTACCATTGCCTTTATATATAAAACTTGCAGGCTCGGAAAAAAATAAATAAATAAAATAAGAATCAGTAAAACTAGTAGCAGATAATTGGTGTTTGAAAATTAAATATGTTTATTGCAATTTCTGCATTTATAAATATTAAAAATAAATAACAGATTATTCATCATTCAGATTTTCATGCTAATTTTAAAGCGTTTAAATTTTATTGCATTGCAATTAAATGTAAAGGTTGCACTGGAAGAAGAAGATGTGTGGCGTTGTGTTCTGTCATGGGCAAAGCACCAGGCCGGAGTTACACAGCCTACTGCTCATTGGACTGAAGAGGAGAGGGCCAGAGTTTGTCAACATCTCCATGGAGTTATAAACCATGTCAGGCTGCTTTTAATTGGTATGATTCTGAAAAGATTACTTGCAAGAATTGTATAATTCAATGGTTTTGGCTGTTTAGTAGTTTGCATTCTACAGGGGTTCAAATAAAATAATATTATACAGTGAAACCTCCTGTAACGGACACCTCAATGAACGGACAGAATATCCATGGTCCTGGCGAAAACCCCTTTAAATCAATGCATTAGCACCTCTCAATAGCAGACACTCTACTTACGGACAACGGACACCTAAAATCAGACCCATATAGCTGATTTAAACTCTCAATAGCGGACAGCAGGGTAAAATATTTAATTGGATTCTGAGAATCTCAAGAAAGCACACAGGCGGGCATTTCTAGTAAAATGTCAAGAGTAAACTTTACCCTACTGTTCTAGGAACCACATCTTGTTTTGTTACACCACTATTCAGCAGGTTTTATTCAGTTTAATGTTTTCTACTAGTCATGAACTCCGAAAAGAACGTGTGTAACTCTAAAAAATAAAGTGGAAGTTTTAAAAGTGTGTGATAGTTTAAAGCTTTGTGTTAGAGACCTGGGCGCGAAGTTTGGCGTTGGCAAAACGCAGACGTTAAACTTCGCTTAGTTTTTAGAATGATATGTGGTGAATGTGCATCGGTTAATGTTGATTTAGTTCAAGATTGGAAAAACAAATAGGTTTACATTTGCCATGATTTTGCCATGGCTAAAAATATATTTAATTTAGTTGAAACGGCTTGATTTTTTTGCGCCCTGCCAAACAAGACAATGGTTCTAAAAGTGGAAACGTGCACTGAAGACAACCAAAGCAAAGATCGTTTAACTGTTATGTTGTGCGTAAATATCGAAGGCGATTTTGAACAGCCGTTTTAAGAACATTAACGTCAATACTTCAAGAATATCTTGGTAAGCTAACAAAAAGCATGGATGACAACGCCTATAATGAATGAATGGCTAAAAACTTTCGATCAGAGAATGCGACATCGAAATCGGCGTGTAATTTTGTTTATGGACAACGCGACATGCCACCCACAGATGCATTTAATAAATGTTAAAATTCAGTTTTTTCCACCGAATATGACATTTTGCTGCCAGCCCCTCGATCACAGCATTTATTAAAAATGTATTCAAAATTTCAAAACACATTACAGAAAACGATGGGAAGCCATTATGAAAATGGACTCAATCCATTATGATACTAATATACTGGTCGCGGTATTGTGGATAATGACAGCTGTAAAAGAAATAAGAAACTGTTGTGCACTGCTTTTTAAAAGGTGGATTTCATTAACCTCCCAATAACGGAAATTTTTTACGGACCCAATGGTGTCCGCTATAAAGAGGTTTCACTGTATTTGAAACATTAATATTATAAATGAAAGAGGAGACCTGTTTCTAAATTATAGAAACAGGTCTGCTCTTGCATTTAATTTATTTATTTTGATAATGTTTATTTTTCATTTTAATGTATTAAAATTGTTACATATATTTTTAATCCTTTGTATAGTTGTTTTGATAATATAAGAATTGTTGTTTCTTGGGTTCAGCATTGATCCATTCATCAAATCATGCCTTGTCTTCAAAAGTGTACTCTCAAGGAATAAAAGCGTTCTGTTAGAGGCCTTTTTTTAGTTGGAACCCGTAAAGATTCTTCTACTTACGTACCTCAGATGATCAGATCAGGACTTAAAAGTAACAAATGGACAGTCCTCACGAGATCTTTGAAACCTTAACAGACAACTCTGAGGGGCTAGGCCAAATCTGCCGTCTTGCCAAGTACCTCCTTATGTTTGAATGAATAAATATTTGTCCCTCAAGAATAAAAACTCAATTTAAATAATGGAATCAAATAAAAATTGAATTATACAAAGATCTCTAATGGTAATTTCATAAAAATTAAATAATAAAATACCTCTACATAACAGAGGAGAGTGAAAATGGAAGGAATGAGAGAGGGAGGAGAAATCATAAAACGACAAAGGGTAATATATACAAATTTGAAATGTAGTAAAAGCTTCAATATAAAAAAAAGAGTCCGACTCGCAGGAACTGCATCATCTTAGCGCGGTTCCGTTCTTATCCCTAGTCTCATTTGGAAAGATTAAAATAGAAACAGTTATTATTTTGGTTCCACCTTTCTTGAAAGATCTTGATTTATGATCTTACCTGGATGGGTCGGCCAACCCCAGAAAGGCCCCCCGCTAGGCAGTTGAAAATTGTCACAAGGTCTTCGAATCTCTCTCTTGGAAAGCTATATTTCTAACAATAAATTGTTTTTCTTATTTTACTTAACCTGTTTTATTGTCAAATACATTATCCAACTATAAGCAATTAAAAAATGAAAAAGGAATAAAAACTGACAAAAAGAACCGTTCGAATAAACGAAATCAATTACTTTAAAGTTTTAAGCACTCATTTCTCCGATTGACATCAAAACTTTCTTCGGAACCTTTTTTGTAGAGCATTTAGTAAGCTTTCTAATGGTAATCTTCCGCTTACCAAGATTCTCAACCGTTTTCGAGATATTAAGGAAAGTATACAAAGTTACCAAAACTTTTTATGTCTGTTAATAAAATATTTTATTCTAACCCTTCCTTAACTCCAAACGTAACCAAGATTTCAACATATTAGTTTTGATGAAATTGGAACATGCAGAAAATGTTTCAACTGAATCCCATGATTCTAAGTACCCAAACCAAAAACGTTATTCAAGAACTATTTTTCCAATTTTCTCGAAAATGGTTAAAGCTATTGCCTTAAAAATGGTTCCATTCGTTTTCCTAGGCCAAGAAGCCTATAAAACGAGTACTCACAAGCATATGAACGTATGCCGCGAACAGACAAATATATATATAAATAAATACATATATTCATATATATATATATATACACACACACACACACACACAAATTTGAACCACCGTTATTTTCGTTCTCTAGGGGTTCTGAAAGGCAAAATATTCTAATCGACACTTCCCGGTTGCGTCATGAGGTCAACCTTATAAGCGGGGTTCCCTACGGAGGGAGAGAGAGAAAAGGATAACAAATGTACAAAAAAAAATATAAAATAAAAAAATGTGAACCTAAATAAAAATAAATAAATAAAACTTTTGAATAGTTTTATTTTTCAATGTTTGTGATACTTCTTTGTGAAGCATTGAGACTTGCGAGCGTTCACATTACCTCTGGACAAAGAAAAATCAGTCATCAAAGATGACAACTATTTTCTTTTTAAAAAAATAGTATAACCAATATACTTTTTTTCTAAATTTTTAATTATATTCTAGACAGTCAAGTATTTGCCGAAGAAGTTGAACCTACAGGAGCTGTGCCTATGGAACTATCTCTAGAAAGATATAGATACGCTGCACTTCCTAATAAATTCAGGGAGAGTCTGGAAGATAAGAGGCTTCAACCACGCTTGTCTCTTAAGCTATTTCCTGGATCGCACATACTTGTTCAGGTTAAGATTCCATGCTTTTTTTAAATTTTCATCTTACATACAAATTAATTTACGAAATTGAAACTAGGGCATAAAAATCATGAAAAAGTCATGAAATGTCAGTTTTACCGGGGTCTATCATAATCTGAGGACTTCTGCACATTTATAATTGTCTCAGTTTTCTTAAGGTGACTCAATTCTATTTGTCTCCCCCAACGCCCTTTCCTCTGCTTGATTTCTTTATTCATATTCAGAGTTTTTCACACAGACTTAAGTATTGAGATTGTGAACACTTTTATTTACTAAATTATGTACATTGACAATAAATATTTTTAGAAATTTTGAATTCTGCCACCATTGTTTCTTTACCATATTTTTGAGGCTGCTAATTTCATAGTCATGCTAAAGTTTTTAGTATCATCATTTCTCCTCTTTTAAAATTAATTGTAACTATCCTCTTTAACATATAATATACATTTTTTACAGTTTTGTTAATCGTTTTGAATGTATGTAAAATTGTAAGCTCTTATAGATACAAATAATTTTCTTTTTACAATTTAATTTTATTTATTTTTGCAAATAATTTTAATTTTAATGGCATGACGACATATATCTATATGCCATACTAGCTGAATACCCGTGCTTAGTCATGGGAGATAAGTAGTTATTTTATTGCGTTAAATAATGTATCACCAAAATTAACGTGACTACATAATTTTCTGCAGTTTATTATAGCACGGTTCCCGTCATACTATAAGTTATTCATCAATTGATATTTAATCAAATTACAGTGAAACCTCCCTATAGCGGACACCTCTGGGAGAACCAAAGTTGTCCGCTATAGAGAGGTGTCCGCTATACAGAGGGGTTGGTCCAGAAGGATACGTACCGAATTTGTACATTTAATTAACCATTTAATAATTACCCATAACAAGTTTTTTTTAAGTACATAGAAAGAAGTTCAATAAGTATAAACTTAAAAAAAAATAACTAAAAATATTTTCAGGCATATATCCAAAGAGTAATGATGGAAGGTTGGATTCCTACTGAGTAACTGTTCCCGCATTCACCGAAGCCGATTCTCCACAAATGGCTCTAAATGAAATTTTGTACCAGCCACGAAATTTGTCCAGCCACTCCCATTGGAAGCTTTAAATAGCCCAACTTTCCAGCTATCTCTAGTGCTTTTGCCTAGAGATAGCTTTGAACAAGCACTCTTTTAAACCATTCCAGTGTAGCGAGATCGATTGTAAATCCATGTCCAGTTCTTAGTTCTCGGACAACATTTTTGTCACAATTTTCCGTCCATTTCTTCAAAATTTCATCTTTCTTTTTCAATATTTCTGCAGCTTGTGTTTTCCCTATCTTAATAAACTCTGCAACTTTACGCACACCACATTTTTCGCGATTAGAAAATGTTATCACATCAATTTTTTCTTTAAGTGTCAGAGATTTCCGATTAGACATATTGAAGAGAAAGCACGATATTTACTCAACAAGAGCTAAAAACCAACAGAAAATTGAAGAGAGGGAATGTGAACGGATTGAGAGTTTTGGAATATTCCCGGAACCGTGATACCTCGTAGGCAAAACAATAGTAATCTGCCAGCGGGAAAATCATATGCTTCTGCTGAAAAGGAAGAGGTTCCTGTTGTGAAGTTCCTAGGAAGATATTATTTGTACCTATTCTCTATATATATCTTATTCTTACAAAGAGTTTGTTATTGTTAACGCATTTTACTGGAAACCTACACCGATGGGAATGCTTCTATTAATAACATTAGCTGTAATTGTCCGTAGTAAGGAGGTAAAAAATCAGGTTTTTCTGTCCGTGTCCTTTGTACAGAGGTGTCCGCAATATAGAGGTTTATTTTACCTATAGAAAAATTCGGGACTGCGAGAAAATGTCCGTTAATAGAGGTGTCCGCTGTAGGGAGGTGTCCGTTAAGAGAGGTTTCACTGTATAATGTTTCTTGACATTGGGGCGCTATAGATAACGTACAGATAACCCGTTATCTATAGGTTAGCAGAACCAGAATTTTAACCAGTACAGGTTAAAGTTCACTGTCAATAATAAATGTATGTTAAAATTTATGTTTCCAAGATGTTATTTGGAAACACCCATTATATTTGCGAGCTTTACCAAGAAGTGTTGTGACTGGGGATGCTGATGGGTGAGGAGGCTGTGCAAGAGTTCAGGATATTATTGCCTCGGATGGACCATCACCAAGTATAGAAAAAACTTTGTGGGGGACAAGTTGAAATGAACACACACTATATTTGCAAGCATTACCAAGAAGTGCTCTGACTGGTGGGTGGGGAGGCTGTGCAAGGGATCGGGATATTATTACCTTGGATATACCATCAACAGGTATAGCGTAAACTCTATGAGGGAAAAAATCACAGTCCCTTTCTACAAATTCCAGGTCTGCCATCATAATTGAAATTAACTGCAATTCAAAATAATACTATGAAACAGATACAGTACAATAACAGCTGTTCAGTTATTGTCCTAGCTACCTGCCTAGGCTTGCCTGCTCTAACCAACTAAAACTTCAAACCCCTCTAAAAATACTTAAAAATTCGAATATCAAAATTTTCTGTCTAATGGTTTGGACTGGGCAATGATTGGTCAGTGAGTGAGTGGTATTTGATAAATATATAGTAGATAAGAAGTGCAGGTATTACCATCAAACATTTATAACCAGACTGCCTGTCTACCCACTTCATGGCAACTATTCTGATGTCACAAAAAGTCCATTTTGCAAGACGAGTCTTAAGTCATCAGTATTAATGCATTTCCTTTCTTTCCCTAGTGTCATTTGGAAAAAATGTACTAGAAAGAGTTAATAATTTGTTTGCTAAAACATTTATATGAAAAGCGAGATTTACGCACCACAATGAGTAAAAAACCACAATGCGTGAAACTGGCAGTAGACAAGCGAAAATATCTTGCTTCTGCTATTAAAAACAACAAGTAATACAAACATGCTTTTAATTTACTTATTTTTTTTACTACATAAATTACAAAACAAACAATTGCCTAATAACTGAGGTAAGCAGAGACAAAAACCTACACGAACGAAACCTACACTTTTACACTGTGTCAGACTCAAAAATGGTTCGATTTTGATGAAATTTAATAAAAACATACTTTATCTCATACAATACGTCGACGTGGAATTTTTAAAAAAAAATTCCACAAAGTTCCAGTTCCAAAAGCCTTAAGCTCCTACTTTACTGTCTTGAGACCTTCAGCTCCCCCTTCTTCCCCCTTTTAATGTAAATTTAAATTTAGTTTAGGCAGTCAGATAGAATCTGAAGAATCCGCGGTGCACAGTGGGCAAAAATCACCTTTTTGGTGGACAAAATTCAAAAAAATATTTTACGGACGGGTGACGGAAGGGATTATTAATCGGACTCAAAGAAAGGGAACATTTTTCCCCAGTGTTTATTGCAGTTTTGTTCTTATAATTACTTTTCCATTTTTTGAACAGAATCTTTATTTATTTTATAACTTAATTTAATGTTACCGATGTAGATGTAATTAGCCTATAGAAGTGTAGTTTGCCATATGATCAACTTCAAGAACTCTCATTAGAATATGTGGCTGACGATTCTGACTCGTCAGAAGAAAATGCTGAAGGATGTAGCAGTATTGAATCAGACGACAATTACTTTTTTCTTTAAGTTGTTAGTCTATTTTTGTTCTTTATTTTCGAGTAATAGCCTATGTATTATTTTTTATGAATATATGTATTATGTTTATGTAAATAATAGATGCAAACAGGTACTACTTAAATGTTCCATAGATTTACAAAATGTTTTCCCGATTTTTATCTATTATGTCAAAATATATGTGTGTCTACAACATTTGTTTGTTGGATATACTATAATCTATGGGTCAACGATTTTTTTAAATATTTTTCCCTGTCTCAGTGACCTCAAAAATATTGAAAAACACAAAAAAAATAATTTTGTCGCCCTAAAAGTGGATTTTTGCCCACTGTGCGGTGGCAGGAATTTTCTCATTTCACGGCTCAGGAAAATTCCTTGCTGCACCCTGGATGTCGGCGCCTAATGGCCTAGACATCGATGCACCGTAAACAAAAAAAAAAAATTGTGATTACGAGTTAAATTGTAACAAAAGTTGTGATTCCAAGTCGTAATCCCCAGGGTCTGTGATTATAATCATAATCACATCTTGAAATCCTGTGATTATAATCGTAATCACATCTTGATATCATGTGATTATGATCATAAGCCCTATACTGATCTACTAGGATTAAAAAATATTATATTTCCATTGATACTAAGTAGTATTTATCAATGAACTTTTCTCCTAAAACTTCATACATTTACATTTTTTTTTTGTATATAACTACATTAATCATGCTTTTTCCCCAAAATACCTTGGTTCAATGGATGCTTTTTTTTTTGTGTAATCACCAATGAAGCATCCAACTAATCAATCACTTTTTAAAGTTATTTTTCAATTGAAAATAGAACTCCAGCCGCATCCAGCATTATCTGTCAACAGCTAAAATTTCTTATTATTGTACTTTAAACCTTAAATTACATATAATTCAAATATGTCCATGAATAAAATACTTTGGTCAGAAATAAATGAATTTATAACTCTTTAGGCTCCAGCTCTTTATATAAGTCCTTGAGTTTGATTCACACCTCAAGGAATGTCTATTCCTCCAAATACAGGAATGCACTGGACTTCTAGTTAAAAACAGGTGGTAACCTAAAGATAACTTTTTATGGATTTTTACCAACCTAAAGAAAGCTGTGTAAAACAATATTCAGTTCTTGGCAGCTGGATGGAAATAATTAATGGAAGACAATGGCAGTTTACATAACCAATAAATGAACACCTCCTCTGTTTTAGTCATTTATGGTTAAAAATAGAATTAATGAAGAACCATAATGGAACACCAACGTGAAGCACAACCACGTGTACAAAATTGATCTTCAATACAACTTCCATATCCCCAACGTAACTAACCCTTTGCATGAAACCAAGAGATCATATAAAGACATTTATCTGACGACTGATTAAAGAGCTGTGTCGCTTAGCAACCCCATTAATTTGGGCAGCATAACTTTAATTATTTTAATAAAGTGTTCTTTCTTTCTTATTCATTACATTTATTTTTAAGTCAATAACTCCTAACTCTAATTTTTAGGATAAAACCTGTTACCAGAGGGTTTTGAATTCATGGTATGGTCATGCAAAGCAAGTTTGGCGGCTTGTATACAGAGCTTCTACCCATGGCTACTCGGCTGATAGTTTTCATAGGCACTGCGATAGTGTTGCTCCTACTTATGTCATTGTTATGGTAAGACAAAAATAAATGGATAAATTATAAAAGATTTTTGGATGCAACAGCATTTTTCTCCAGCTGTGGTACTGAAAAAAATGCCGTTCCATCCAAAAATATGATCCCAGCGATGAAAAACGATCATCAAACATTATATAAGATATATCAATAAGTTTATTGATTTATGATTACAACCGTAAATTCTTTTCTATATTTATTTATCAAATTTTTGGTAATTCTGGCTAATTACCAATTTTTAATATTATTGTTATTATTTATTCCAATATATTTTGCCAAATATTGTTGCAGGATATGATTAGATGTTTGAATATTAAGTCCATTGTATTTATCTTTATCTTCTGAATTCTAATTCTTGTCCATTTTGAATCAGTCAATTCTTTGTCCCAGAGTTGTCCACTCTCTATGTATGGGAGGGCTAAAAGTGTAAATTCAGAGTCCCTGAATGGGTTTTATCACATTGTATGCAAATTTTTGTCAAATTAGCTCGGTAAATTTTGTCTAATTTTTTTCTGTAAGTGTATGTCAGGGTTTAGAATTGAGTGATGTTTTATTTTATTATTTAAGCTTTTGTTAATAATATTTGAATTATTTTTTCTTTGAATGAGTTTGTTTCTTCTTTACGTATTAGTATATTTTTATGTTAAAATTGTTTATTCAATTGTTCATTCGTTCATCTCTCTTCCAAGTTTTTTTCTAAGTGGATTTCTTGTATTATCGAAGAGTAAAATAAACAGTGCCTCATTATTTTTTTTTTTTTTTTTTTTTTTTTTTTTTTTTTTTTTTTTTTTTTTTTTTTTTTTTTTGCTAGAAATTCCTCTCTTCTAGTCATGTTACCACATTTCATATTTTTGCATTTTCCGAAGGAATTTAACTATTGAGGTTGCATGAAAGAATTTTTGAAACATTTCTTCACTATCTAAAAGACACTAAAAATGTCCCCCGTTAAAATGTATTTATATATATAATCGGTCTTTGTGAAGGGAGGGCTTACCCCCATCATAAATTATAAGCTCCTAAAGATCAACATTTTTTATACATTGCAACGAAACTTGGCATACATTGTGCTCATATCAAGAGAAAGGTGTGTTGTTAAAATAAACTAAATTGGTTAAGTTTAGCTACTATCCAGGGTGTTTTCTCTGGAATCAAAGTATTAATTTTCACTTACTAATATTTATTTCACTTAATATTTATTTCCTTCCTGCAAATGTCAAAATCGGCCCATTAGAAGTTAAGGTTTACTCTAGAACAAAATTAAATAAAAAATTAAAATTGGATCAGGTGTTTATTGCACATATAAAAGAGCAAAACTATTTATGTGTGATTTGTATTTATGTAGGATATTTTAATACCATTCTTCAGGAATTTGGTGTACTTACTACTTTTCTTAGTTGTGCAGCTCCTGTGTGACTGACCCTTTTCATCATTATTTTGTTTTCATACAGGGTAGCTGTGGCGAAATATGTGGAGGTTTCTCAGATGTACCATGGGGTAAAACAAACGCAAAAGGCCATTATGTACAATCGGAGAGGGCTTTCCTTTTTACGCTTGCGAATAATAAAGACATTCCACCTACAAAATTTGATATCGTGAAGAAGCCTTTTGCAATTTGCTATCATCCTGAGTAAGTAATTTAAATATTTTTCTGTTAATAACTTACTTAACTTAAAGAGTCTCTGCACATATCAGTAAAATGTGTGATTCTTATTTAATATAAATATAAGAGTCCTGTTACCTCTACAATCCAATAGAACATCCCAAGTCCTTTCAGCATCAAATATCCTGCCTCCCCCGAGCACTTTATTATTATTTTATTACTCGTTGTTATTATTGTATATCTGATTCAAGACCAAATTCAGAAGAGGCGCAGCTGTGATTTTTATCAACAACTTGACCTATTAATTATCACATAAATGACTGTTTATACAATTGGACTGCACGGAATACTGTTTGGATTAATAAATGTTTAAGACCAAATAAATGACAACATTACTATTTGTATTGATTCCTTAAGTTTCTTGCTCTCAAAACTAAACATTTACAGTACAAATCTAATTATTAATAACATATTTCCACAAATCTATACATTATAAAACAATAATAAGCACAATACATTGCTTGGTTATCTGGACAGAAAGACATTACTAGCAACATTAGCCATGAAGAGACTTACTCTTGAATTAATTACTGAGATCTCTTCAGGCTTTTACAAAACATTACAAACTCACTTACTGTACGAATGGGAAAAACATAAACCAAATTATGTGAAATTAAAAACACAACAAAAGCCTGGTCGAATGAACACTTCTCCTAATGAAACAGTTATTTTAATCCATTCGAGACTTATATCGACTTTCGTGACATCAGGCTGTCTTGCCCTGTGGACTGATATCCACATTTGTATCAAGGCCATTTCTTCGCTTTGGGGCTGAAAGTCACCTCTGTTATAGCTGTTTGCTCTATCTAGTGGCTTTTTTGTAAGCTCTAATCATTCTTGTATCTGCTACAGTTAATAAAAATGAATTTTGAACCTATTAAGTAGGGATTTCCCTCTGTTTTCCAGTCCCTTTGCATAGTTCAAGTACCTCTGTTAAATATTATACCAACGTTATATGTTGGTTCAAAAAAAAAATTGTCTAATCCCAACCCCAGAATGAGAAAAAGGTGATGGAAAATTTTTTAAAGAAAGAAACAACAAAAGTATACTGAAATGAGAAAAGATGGGCAATTGAGGCTCAGCTGTTTTAATACCGTCCTGTAGAAGCAGGAGGATGAAACGAGCTCCAGTCCACAGGCTTCTTAAAGGTTTAACTAGGATTTCAATTAGACACGCCCTACTTACTAGATAGATAGGAAGGACTGGCAAACTTGTGGATATTGCAGACTCTGAACGTTAAACATCTAATTGCAGACCGTGGAAAACTCAATAACTTAAATATTATATCAGTTGTCTGACTAACCGACAGAAGGTAGACCATAGATTCGAATCTGTTTCAAATTAATATTTTTATTATTTTGATATTTATTACTTTTATCTTTTTTACATGTTTTGTTGAGCCGCTATTTTTTTCTGCTGATTTCAAATAATTGATTATAATAATACCATAAGCTGTCAAATGAGTTCCCACATTGCGGAACTCAATAAAATAAATATATATTATTGTATTGCTCATTTTCTCAATTAAATTTCTTGTAAATGCCACTCAAAGGATTGTTTACACAATAAAATGCTCTTATTGTTTTTTCAATAAATCTTTTTATAATTTTGGCATTTATTTTGAAAACAGTATTGCTATTAGCGCGGTTCCTCCCTCCCTCCATAGGGAGGAAATTTGTATTTATATATATTTATATTTGTTTGTCTGTTCACGCTCCTGACAGCTCAAAAATGGTCCGATTTTGATGAATTTTGGTACAAAAATCTTTCCTCTAATTTGAAAGGTCAAGTTCATTAACCAGCAGAATCTGTCCACCGGAAGATGTTTTTTGGAGTGAAATTCGTGCGAAAATAATCGTAACGCTTACGTTTTCGAGTTCATATGCTTGCAGGTACTCGTCTTATAGGTTTCTTAATGTAGAAAAACAAATTAAACCATTTTTAAAGCGATATCTCTAACCCTTTTCGCGAAGCATTGAAACACATACTTTTTCAAACTAATTTTCAGTTTGGGTATTCAGAAACGATTAATTCAGTTGGAACTCGTTCCAGAGATTTGATATTCATCTAATCTATGATAGGTAAATTTTGGGTCCGTTTGGAGTTAAGGAAGTACTAGAAATAAAATATACTTTTTAAAATATCTCGAAAACGGGTAGGAAATCATGGTAAGTGTAAGTTGACCATTCGAAAGCTTACTAAATTCCCTACTAAAAAGGTTCTGATGTCATTTTCAATTGGGCGATGTCAACGGAGAAATAAGGACTTCAAAATTCGCAATTGTTAGTTTTGCTCTTTTGAACGGGTTTTTGTATCTGTTTACCTAAAGTTTTAACTGGTTGTTTCTCATTTTAATTTCATTTAACAGTTAAACGAGTATTTGAATAAAAGGTAAGAAAATGGGAAGTTTTGTTAAAGTGTGTCCAAGAGCGAGCGTTTGAGAAGGTGGGGGAAGTCGTCATAATACTGTCAGTTTCCTTTTGTGGCTCCTTAAATCTATTTTCTCTTCACGATTTTATTTTATATTTTTCACGAATGATCAAACCCCACCAATAACTGCTACTATTCCCTTACTAATAGCACTAGAGATATGAACGGAACCACGCTAAGATGACGCAGTTCCTGCGAGTCGAACTTTTTTTATTTGTTCCTCTTTAAATTTTTCTTTATTATATTTAAATAGACTTTTTCTTCAATGCCTTCATTTGAAATTTCTATTACTCCCTCTTCAAATAAACAATACAAAACTGTTCTAAACTTTTGGTTTTTACAAGCACAGTTTTCATTGATAAGAACAAATTTATGTTGAATTTTGTTTTTATTTTAAAACTAAAACCACGACGGTTGACCAGGATGTGGCCCCGCGATCTGCTTTCAGCAATACAGGGGAGTGATAACGGAGGTTATCTTCTTCCCCACAAGCCCCTAGAGTATCTGTAGTTCTCTCGTCCCTTTTCCAGCTCCAATACGTACTGCTGCTGGTTGAGGAATGGGGTACGGCTGTCCCTAGTCATCTCGCTTACCCGAGGAGACAAGGGGGCAGCTGGTGCAGACGTTCGTTATTTTTAAACTTTTATGTAAGCACGTTACAAAATGTAATTATTTTATAGAAATGTAATATCATTAAATGAATAAATAAATAAATAACTAAAAAGTATTTATTGTTCTTGCAGTTGCGGCCCGATATTTGGCGCAGGAGCAGATTTGTTCATATCGAGCCATTGTAACAACAATATGGATTCATATTCAAACTTACCTCATTCATATGATGGTGAAAATGCCTCATCGAGTATTCTCATGGGGGATTATAACTTCTCCGTACTAGATTACGAAGTTTTCACCCCAGTTGGTGCTAAATGATTTTATTATTTGTAATTTATTTAAAACAATTCTTGCCATGATATTTAATCAAACACCAAGTAATTATTTTTAGTAATTTTGATATATAATATTTGCATATATAGACTTCATTCATTTTTTTTTAATCTTAATTTAATTTAACATTGCATGACGTATCCCAATAGAGCAGTTAGCTTGTTACTTACCGGTTACTGGCATTAAACACATAATTAATCTTATAGTGCTAATAGATTTCATAATAATAGGAGAAACTGGATATCAAAACTTTCTCTTTTTTGTGATTAGCCATCTTTTGTTTTTTTTTTTTTTGTTTTTTTAAAAGAAATTGAAAGAAAGCTCCCTCTTGCTAAACCATACCATTTATTCTTATTTTTTTCGCCACTGAAGTAGATCACTACAAAAAGAAAATGCAAATGACAGGAAGGTCCGGTTTTAAACTATCAACGTTTTGAATCTACAAACGCTCTAAAGATGCCTACTGAGTTAAATGGTGAATTTTAATGCATAAGAAGATATTTATTAAAAAAGAAAAGAGCCGAGCGCATAAAACATATTCTATTCCATGACTACATCCAAATACAATAATACTTTTTTAAGTTTTTATGATTTAGCAAGCGGAAGGTCTACAAAAATACACTTGAATTAATAAATATGATTTATAAATGAGAGCTTTACTATTTTTCCAGCTTTAGTGCATCATCAGGAGCATTCTATAAAGTTATTTTCAGCCTAAATATGGAAGTGCACCTTCCACTGCCGTAATAACTGAAGCTAAGAACAATAGCACTAATCAGTCTGCTGATTTTAATCGGTAAAGCCCATTCACTAAACATCAATACTCAATGCTCCTCATGAGGCATTAGAGGGCTGAAACTAGAAAATCTGAGAATTTACTTATTTTGTTTTATCTACTGCCAGCAATGTGCAGTGATGTGAAATACCCAGGTATTTATTCTTCAGGGTAAATACCCAATTTCATCAATACCCGGATATTTAAGGTATTTAACTAAACCGTGACTCGAAGTGATCGAATATTGTAAAATGTGATGGATCTTGCCAGTTTAGAGCTCTTGCAACACCGAGAAACTATTAAAACAATAATAAATTATAAAAAAAGACCACTGAGAGGTTAATAAGTAATAAATGATTACTTGAAACTTCTGACTGCAGTTCTCTTCATATACATACATGTATGAAATTTTACAAAGTTAATAGCAAGTGACCACATGAATAATATGTTGGAAAATCATAACCTTCTCCAATGTAAAAGTAATCATGAAGGCCTGGTGGCCGTGAGCACTTAACACTCCGTGCCAAACGTTGTGAGTTTGATTCCCACTAAGGATTGGGGGCTTTTCTTTAGAAAAAAAAAGGCATCAGCCCTATCTGGGTTAGAAAAAGGTGGTAACCTATAGATAACCCTTCCCAAAATTCATAGTTAATAATAATGGACGTTAAAATTTAAATTAGAAAATAAAGTAATCACGAAAATTCATAGATATGCATTAAGTTGTAAATACCCGAACCTTCTTTTAACTTTATTTAAAATATTACTGGGTAAGTATTAATGTTTATTTAGTTTTTGTGATCAAATGGATGAGTCCTTGTTTGCACAAAAAAATATTCAAAGAAGTTGTATCAAGCTCAAAAACTTAAAATACCCACTTTTTGGGTATTTACCCAGCCCACATGACTGGTAATAAACGTATTTAATGGGGTCTTTTTTTCAAAAATTAAAAATAGTTTTAAGTATAAAATCATGTGTTCATTTAATTTGTTGTTCAAAAGAAATTAAAATGATTTTTAAGGATAAATTGTAATGTACATAATACTTGCCATGTGAAATATATCAAAAATATGTTAACTGAAATCAAAAATTTGCTTAAATAAAGATTTTTTTAATTAAAAAAAAACATTATTTTTTATTCTACATATCTCCTTGTTATCTATAAAACAATTGTAATTAAATTCCAGTCATCTCCGATCTATCTAAAAAAACTTCAATACCCTTCCTAATACCACCTTCTACATCCTTCCTATGTGAGCTCCTACTAATTCCTATTCTCCTAATACAAACTGAAAAAGTTGAGTTGTGGCCCAAATCACAACTGTTATCTCCTCCAAAGAGTATTAGGAGAACAGAAGCTACAAAGAGCTAACTCCTGATAAAATCCTCTGATGTGAGCTCCTACTAGTTCCTATCCTCCTAATACAATTCGAAAATGTTGAGTTGTGGCCCAAATCACTGCTGTGTTATCTCCTCCAAAGAGTATTAGGAGAACAGAAGCTTCAAAGAGCTAACTCCTGATAAAATCCTCTGATGTGAGCTCCTACTAGTTCCTATTCTCCTAATACAATTCGAAAATGTTGATTTGTGGCCCAAATCAAAGATGTTATCTCCTCTAAAGAGTATTAGGAGAACAGAAGCTACAAAGAGTTAACTCCTGATAAAATCCTCTTATGTGAGCTCCTAATAGTTCCTATTCTCCTAATACAATTTGAAAATGTTGAGTTTTGGTCCAAATCAAAGATGTTATCTCCCCTAAAGAGTATTAGGAGAACAGAAGCTACAAAGAGCTAACTCCTGATAAAATCCTCTGATGTGAGCTCCTACTAGTTCCTATTCTCCTAATACAATTTGAAAATGTTGAGTTTTGGTCCAAATCAAAGATGTCATCTCCTCTAAAGAGTATTAGGAGAACAGAAGCTACAAAGAGCTAACTCCTGATAAAATCCTCTGATGTGAGCTCCTACTAGTTCCTATTCTCCTAATACAATTCGAAAATGTTGAGTTGTGGCCCAAATCACTGCTGTTATCTCCTCCAAAGAGTATTAGGAGAACAGAAGCTTCAAAGAGCTAACTCCTGATAAAATCCTCTGATGTATGCTCCTACTAGTTCCTATTCTCCTAATACAATTCGAAAATGATGATTTGTGGCCCAAATCACTGCTGTTATCTCCTCCAAATAGTATTAGGAGAACAGAAGCTTCAAAGAGCTAACTCCTGATAAAATCCTCTTATGTGAGCTCCTACTAGTTCCTATTCTCCTAATACAATTTGAAAATGTTGAGTTTTGGTCCAAATCAAAGATGTTATCTCCCCTAAAGAGTATTAGGAGATCAGAAGCTACAAAGAGCTAACTCCTGATAAAATCCTCTGATGTGAGCTCCTACTAGTTCCTATTCTCCTAATACAATTCGAAAATATTGAATTGTGGCCCGATTCACAGCTGTTATCTCCTCCAAAGAGTATTAGGAGAACAGAAGCTTCAATGAGCTAACTCCTGATAAAATCCTCAGATGTGAGCTATTACTAGTTCCTATTCTCCAAATACAATTCGAAAATATTGAATTGTGGCCCGATTCACAGCTGTTATCTCCTCTAAAGAGTATTAGGAGAACAGAAGCTACAAAGAGCTAACTCCTGATAAAATCCTCTGATGTGAGCTCCTACTAGTTCCTATTCTCCTAATACAATTCGAAAATGTTGAGTTGTGGCCCAAATCACTGCTGTTATCTCCTCCAAATAGTATTAGGAGAACAGAAGCTTCAAAGAGCTAACTCCTGATAAAATCCTCTTATGTGAGCTCCTACTAGTTCCTATTCTCCTAATACAATTTGAAAATTTTGAGTTTTGGTCCAAATCAAAGATGTTATCTCCTCTAAAGAGTATTAGGAGAACAGAAGCTACAAAGAGCTAACTCCTGATAAAATCCTCTGATGTGAGCTCCTACTAGTTCCTATCCTCCTAATACAATTCGAAAATGTTGAGTTGTGGCCCAAATCACTGCTGTGTTATCTCCTCCAAAGAGTATTAGGAGAACAGAAGCTTCAAAGAGCTAACTCCTGATAAAATCCTCTCATGTGAGCTCCTACTAGTTCCTATTCTCCTAATACAATTCGAAAATGTTGATTTGTGGCCCAAATCAAAGATGTTATCTCCTCTAAAGAGTATTAGGAGAACAGAAGCTACAAAGAGCTAACTCCTGATAAAATCCTCTTATGTGAGCTCCTACTAGTTCCTATTCTCCTAATACAATTTGAAAATGTTGAGTTTTGGTCCAAATCAAAGATGTTATCTCCTCTAAAGAGTATTAGGAGAACAGAAGCTACAATGAGCTAACTCCTGATAAAATCCTCTGATGTGAGCTCCTACTAGTTCCTATTCTCCTAATACAATTCGAAAATATTGAATTGTGGCTTGATTCACAGCTGTTATCTCCTCTAAAGAGTATTAGGAGAACAGAAGCTACAAAGAGCTAACTCCTGATAAAATCCTCTGATGTGAGCTCCTACTAGTTCCTATTCTCCTAATACAATTCGAAAATGTTGAGTTGTGGCCCAACTCACAGCTGTTATCTCCTCTAAAGAGTATTAGGAGAACAGAAGCTTCAAAGAGCTAACTCCTGATAAAATCCTCTTATGTGAGCTCCTACTAGTTCCTATTCTCCTAATACAATTTGAAAATTTTGAGTTTTGGTCCAAATCAAAGATGTTATCTCCTCTAAAGAGTATTAGGAGAACAGAAGCTACAAAGAGCTAACTCCTGATAAAATCCTCTGATGTGAGCTCCTACTAGTTCCTATCCTCCTAATACAATTCGAAAATGTTGAGTTGTGGCCCAAATCACTGCTGTGTTATCTCCTCCAAAGAGTATTAGGAGAACAGAAGCTTCAAAGAGCTAACTCCTGATAAAATCCTCTCATGTGAGCTCCTACTAGTTCCTATTCTCCTAATACAATTCGAAAATGTTGATTTGTGGCCCAAATCAAAGATGTTATCTCCTCTAAAGAGTATTAGGAGAACAGAAGCTACAAAGAGCTAACTCCTGATAAAATCCTCTTATGTGAGCTCCTACTAGTTCCTATTCTCCTAATACAATTTGAAAATGTTGAGTTTTGGTCCAAATCAAAGATGTTATCTCCTCTAAAGAGTATTAGGAGAACAGAAGCTACAATGAGCTAACTCCTGATAAAATCCTCTGATGTGAGCTCCTACTAGTTCCTATTCTCCTAATACAATTCGAAAATATTGAATTGTGGCCCGATTCACAGCTGTTATCTCCTCTAAAGAGTATTAGGAGAACAGAAGCTACAAAGAGCTAACTCCTGATAAAATCCTCTGATGTGAGCTCCTACTAGTTCCTATTCTCCTAATACAATTCGAAAATGTTGAGTTGTGGCCCAACTCACAGCTGTTATCTCCTCTAAAGAGTATTAGGAGAACAGAAGCTTCAAAGAGCTAACTCCTGATAAAATCCTCTGATGTGAGCTCCTACTAGTTCCTATTCTCCTAATACAATTCGAAAATGATGATTTGTGGCCCAAATCACTGCTGTTATCTCCTCCAAATAGTATTAGGAGAACAGAAGCTTCAAAGAGCTAACTCCTGATAAAATCCTCTGATGTGAGCTCCTACTAGTTCCTATTCTCCTAATACAATTCGAAAATGTTGATTTGTGGCCCAAATCAAAGATGTTATCTCCTCTAAAGAGTATTAGGAGAACAGAAGCTACAAAGAGCTAACTCCTGATAAAATCCTCTTATGTGAGCTCCTACTAGTTCCTATTCTCCTAATACAATTTGAAAATGTTGAGTTTTGGTCCAAATCAAAGATGTTATCTCCTCTAAAGAGTATTAGGAGAACAGAAGCTACAAAGAGCTAACTCCTGATAAAATCCTCTGATGTGAGCTCCTACTAGTTCCTATTCTCCTAATACAATTCGAAAATATTGAATTGTGGCCCGATTCACAGCTGTTATCTCCTCTAAAGAGTATTAGGAGAACAGAAGCTACAAAGAGCTAACTCCTGATAAAATCCTCTGATGTGAGCTCCTACTAGTTCCTATTCTCCTAATACAATTCGAAAATGTTGAGTTGTGGCCCAAATCACTGCTGTTATCTCCTCCAAATAGTATTAGGAGAACAGAAGCTTCAAAGAGCTAACTCCTGATAAAATCCTCTTATGTGAGCTCCTACTAGTTCCTATTCTCCTAATACAATTTGAAAATTTTGAGTTTTGGTCCAAATCAAAGATGTTATCTCCTCTAAAGAGTATTAGGAGAACAGAAGCTACAAAGAGCTAACTCCTGATAAAATCCTCTGATGTGAGCTCCTACTAGTTCCTATCCTCCTAATACAATTCGAAAATGTTGAGTTGTGGCCCAAATCACTGCTGTGTTATCTCCTCCAAAGAGTATTAGGAGAACAGAAGCTTCAAAGAGCTAACTCCTGATAAAATCCTCTCATGTGAGCTCCTACTAGTTCCTATTCTCCTAATACAATTCGAAAATGTTGATTTGTGGCCCAAATCAAAGATGTTATCTCCTCTAAAGAGTATTAGGAGAACAGAAGCTACAAAGAGCTAACTCCTGATAAAATCCTCTTATGTGAGCTCCTACTAGTTCCTATTCTCCTAATACAATTCGAAAATGTTGAGTTGTGGCCCAAATCAAAGATGTTATCTCCTCTAAAGAGTATTAGGAGAACAGAAGCTACAAAGAGCTAACTCCTGATAAAATCCTCTTATGTGAGCTCCTACTAGTTCCTATTCTCCTAATACAATTTGAAAATGTTGAGTTTTGGTCCAAATCAAAGATGTTATCTCCTCTAAAGAGTATTAGGAGAACAGAAGCTACAAAGAGCTAACTCCCCTGATAAAATCCTCTGATGTGAGCTCCTACTAGTTCCTATTCTCCTAATACAATTTGAAAATGTTGAGTTTTGGTCCAAATCAAAGATGTTATCTCCTCTAAAGAGTATTAGGAGAACAGAAGCTACAAAGAGCTAACTCCTGATAAAATCCTCTTATGTGAGCTCCTACTAGTTCCTATTCTCCTAATACAATTTGAAAATGTTGAGTTTTGGTCCAAATCAAAGATGTTATCTCCCCTAAAGAGTATTAGGAGATCAGAAGCTACAAAGAGCTAACTCCTGATAAAATCCTCTGATGTGAGCTCCTACTAGTTCCTATTCTCCTAATACAATTCGAAAATGTTGATTTGTGGCCCAAATCAAAGATGTTATCTCCTCTAAAGAGTATTAGGAGAACAGAAGCTACAAAGAGCTAACTCCTGATAAAATCCTCTTATGTGAGCTCCTACTAGTTCCTATTCTCCTAATACAATTTGAAAATGTTGAGTTTTGGTCCAAATCAAAGATGTTATCTCCTCTAAAGAGTATTAGGAGAACAGAAGCTACAAAGAGCTAACTCCTGATAAAATCCTCTGATGTGAGCTCCTACTAGTTCCTATTCTCCTAATACAATTCGAAAATGTTGATTTGTGGCCCAAATCAAAGATGTTATCTCCTCTAAAGAGTATTAGGAGAACAGAAGCTACAAAGAGCTAACTCCTGATAAAATCCTCTTATGTGAGCTCCTACTAGTTCCTATTCTCCTAATACAATTTGAAAATGTTGAGTTTTGGTCCAAATCAAAGATGTTATCTCCTCTAAAGAGTATTAGGAGAACAGAAGCTACAATGAGCTAACTCCTGATAAAATCCTCTGATGTGAGCTCCTACTAGTTCCTATTCTCCTAATACAATTCGAAAATATTGAATTGTGGCCCGATTCACAGCTGTTATCTCCTCTAAAGAGTATTAGGAGAACAGAAGCTACAAAGAGCTAACTCCTGATAAAATCCTCTGATGTGAGCTCCTACTAGTTCCTATTCTCCTAATACAATTCGAAAATGTTGAGTTGTGGCCCAACTCACAGCTGTTATCTCCTCTAAAGAGTATTAGGAGAACAGAAGCTTCAAAGAGCTAACTCCTGATAAAATCCTCTGATGTGAGCTCCTACTAGTTCCTATTCTCCTAATACAATTCGAAAATGATGATTTGTGGCCCAAATCACTGCTGTTATCTCCTCCAAATAGTATTAGGAGAACAGAAGCTTCAAAGAGCTAACTCCTGATAAAATCCTCTGATGTGAGCTCCTACTAGTTCCTATTCTCCTAATACAATTCGAAAATGTTGATTTGTGGCCCAAATCAAAGATGTTATCTCCTCTAAAGAGTATTAGGAGAACAGAAGCTACAAAGAGCTAACTCCTGATAAAATCCTCTTATGTGAGCTCCTACTAGTTCCTATTCTCCTAATACAATTTGAAAATGTTGAGTTTTGGTCCAAATCAAAGATGTTATCTCCTCTAAAGAGTATTAGGAGAACAGAAGCTACAAAGAGCTAACTCCTGATAAAATCCTCTGATGTGAGCTCCTACTAGTTCCTATTCTCCTAATACAATTCGAAAATATTGAATTGTGGCCCGATTCACAGCTGTTATCTCCTCTAAAGAGTATTAGGAGAACAGAAGCTACAAAGAGCTAACTCCTGATAAAATCCTCTGATGTGAGCTCCTACTAGTTCCTATTCTCCTAATACAATTCGAAAATGTTGAGTTGTGGCCCAAATCACTGCTGTTATCTCCTCCAAATAGTATTAGGAGAACAGAAGCTTCAAAGAGCTAACTCCTGATAAAATCCTCTTATGTGAGCTCCTACTAGTTCCTATTCTCCTAATACAATTTGAAAATTTTGAGTTTTGGTCCAAATCAAAGATGTTATCTCCTCTAAAGAGTATTAGGAGAACAGAAGCTACAAAGAGCTAACTCCTGATAAAATCCTCTGATGTGAGCTCCTACTAGTTCCTATCCTCCTAATACAATTCGAAAATGTTGAGTTGTGGCCCAAATCACTGCTGTGTTATCTCCTCCAAAGAGTATTAGGAGAACAGAAGCTTCAAAGAGCTAACTCCTGATAAAATCCTCTCATGTGAGCTCCTACTAGTTCCTATTCTCCTAATACAATTCGAAAATGTTGATTTGTGGCCCAAATCAAAGATGTTATCTCCTCTAAAGAGTATTAGGAGAACAGAAGCTACAAAGAGCTAACTCCTGATAAAATCCTCTTATGTGAGCTCCTACTAGTTCCTATTCTCCTAATACAATTCGAAAATGTTGAGTTTTGGTCCAAATCAAAGATGTTATCTCCTCTAAAGAGTATTAGGAGAACAGAAGCTACAATGAGCTAACTCCTGATAAAATCCTCTGATGTGAGCTCCTACTAGTTCCTATTCTCCTAATACAATTCGAAAATATTGAATTGTGGCCCGATTCACAGCTGTTATCTCCTCTAAAGAGTATTAGGAGAACAGAAGCTACAAAGAGCTAACTCCTGATAAAATCCTCTGATGTGAGCTCCTACTAGTTCCTATTCTCCTAATACAATTCGAAAATGTTGAGTTGTGGCCCAACTCACAGCTGTTATCTCCTCTAAAGAGTATTAGGAGAACAGAAGCTTCAAAGAGCTAACTCCTGATAAAATCCTCTGATGTGAGCTCCTACTAGTTCCTATTCTCCTAATACAATTCGAAAATGATGATTTGTGGCCCAAATCACTGCTGTTATCTCCTCCAAATAGTATTAGGAGAACAGAAGCTTCAAAGAGCTAACTCCTGATAAAATCCTCTGATGTGAGCTCCTACTAGTTCCTATTCTCCTAATACAATTCGAAAATGTTGATTTGTGGCCCAAATCAAAGATGTTATCTCCTCTAAAGAGTATTAGGAGAACAGAAGCTACAAAGAGCTAACTCCTGATAAAATCCTCTTATGTGAGCTCCTACTAGTTCCTATTCTCCTAATACAATTTGAAAATGTTGAGTTTTGGTCCAAATCAAAGATGTTATCTCCTCTAAAGAGTATTAGGAGAACAGAAGCTACAAAGAGCTAACTCCTGATAAAATCCTCTGATGTGAGCTCCTACTAGTTCCTATTCTCCTAATACAATTCGAAAATATTGAATTGTGGCCCGATTCACAGCTGTTATCTCCTCTAAAGAGTATTAGGAGAACAGAAGCTACAAAGAGCTAACTCCTGATAAAATCCTCTGATGTGAGCTCCTACTAGTTCCTATTCTCCTAATACAATTCGAAAATGTTGAGTTGTGGCCCAAATCACTGCTGTTATCTCCTCCAAATAGTATTAGGAGAACAGAAGCTTCAAAGAGCTAACTCCTGATAAAATCCTCTTATGTGAGCTCCTACTAGTTCCTATTCTCCTAATACAATTTGAAAATTTTGAGTTTTGGTCCAAATCAAAGATGTTATCTCCTCTAAAGAGTATTAGGAGAACAGAAGCTACAAAGAGCTAACTCCTGATAAAATCCTCTGATGTGAGCTCCTACTAGTTCCTATCCTCCTAATACAATTCGAAAATGTTGAGTTGTGGCCCAAATCACTGCTGTGTTATCTCCTCCAAAGAGTATTAGGAGAACAGAAGCTTCAAAGAGCTAACTCCTGATAAAATCCTCTCATGTGAGCTCCTACTAGTTCCTATTCTCCTAATACAATTCGAAAATGTTGATTTGTGGCCCAAATCAAAGATGTTATCTCCTCTAAAGAGTATTAGGAGAACAGAAGCTACAAAGAGCTAACTCCTGATAAAATCCTCTTATGTGAGCTCCTACTAGTTCCTATTCTCCTAATACAATTCGAAAATGTTGAGTTGTGGCCCAAATCAAAGATGTTATCTCCTCTAAAGAGTATTAGGAGAACAGAAGCTACAAAGAGCTAACTCCTGATAAAATCCTCTTATGTGAGCTCCTACTAGTTCCTATTCTCCTAATACAATTTGAAAATGTTGAGTTTTGGTCCAAATCAAAGATGTTATCTCCTCTAAAGAGTATTAGGAGAACAGAAGCTACAAAGAGCTAACTCCCCTGATAAAATCCTCTGATGTGAGCTCCTACTAGTTCCTATTCTCCTAATACAATTTGAAAATGTTGAGTTTTGGTCCAAATCAAAGATGTTATCTCCTCTAAAGAGTATTAGGAGAACAGAAGCTACAAAGAGCTAACTCCTGATAAAATCCTCTTATGTGAGCTCCTACTAGTTCCTATTCTCCTAATACAATTTGAAAATGTTGAGTTTTGGTCCAAATCAAAGATGTTATCTCCCCTAAAGAGTATTAGGAGATCAGAAGCTACAAAGAGCTAACTCCTGATAAAATCCTCTGATGTGAGCTCCTACTAGTTCCTATTCTCCTAATACAATTCGAAAATATTGAATTGTGGCCCGATTCACAGCTGTTATCTCCTCTAAAGAGTATTAGGAGAACAGAAGCTACAAAGAGCTAACTCCTGATAAAATCCTCTGATGTGAGCTCCTACTAGTTCCTATTCTCCTAATACAATTCGAAAATGTTGAGTTGTGGCCCGCTGTTAGCCCCTTCACATGGAGAGATGTCCTCACTGTTAAGCTCTTTCAATCTTCTGTCCTCCTAATAACTCTGGACAATTTTAAACCAGATGAGGAAGGATACGGAAGTTTTTTTACTTTTCCTTATGAATATAACATCCATGATAGAAAAGGCCAGATATGACCTACTCTGGTGGTGAGCTGGATGTTAAAAAATTAAATTATATTAATAAACAAAAAAAGATATGACTTACAAAACAAAATGAAACGGGATAAATTGTCGGGTTATAAAGAGAATAAAAAGAACATTTCTGAATACATAGAAATATATTTGACGGAAGTATCAAATTTTTACAGCATTAAACAAATGAATACATTTCAAAAATACAAACATTTTTTTTTTTTTTAAATAAACATAAGTATAACAATAATAATTATTTAGCCCTCATAACATTTGTCAAACAGCAGCATAAAATTATATTAAAAAAATAGTCTTAATGCTATAGTTGATGAATTTGCCTCACTCAGAAATGTAACACAATCACTTAGGGTGCTCACAGAGTAGAGCTTAGCATTTTAAAAGCGTTGCTATGCCACCTGAGTTGATATGGTTGCTTTGTCAGCTGGTCCAATCTGTTTACTTCTCTTTAACCTTAAGTGTTTGATTTCTTTGCTATTAGCTCTTCCTCCTTTCTATGCTTCACTCTGTGAGCAACCTAAGATAACATTGATGTGAAATAATCATATTAAATATACCCTATATAACTTGTTTCTTAAGTTTTTGACAAAAATATTATAATTCAAGTATCCCAAATAAATAAAGCTTAATAATATATGACAATTGCTCACCTTTAGGTATAAATCATGAAATGTAACAAATTGGTTCATTAGGGAATAAAGCAATGATTTATTTGCAACTGGAAAGTCAATTTTGAGCTCTTTTTGTCAAAACAAAACTAAAAGTCTTTTTATCCAACTCAAATATTTTCATAAAAATGGAGTTTATTTGGATTTATTATAAATATAAGTATATTGTTAGTTTGAATTTTTTAAAAATTTACGTTTGAAGAGTTCTGATGAATAGCGTTCAACATAGCTATAATAGTTTGATGTACACAATGGACTATGTTACAAACAAGCAAAAAAGGTGTTTACCGATTTTATTGATCTATAAATTGAAATAAATACACATAGACTATTAATCAGCTGAACTCTTTATTTATTCATAAAACTGTAAAAATAATATTTAGCACCAGTATAAATGAAAGAATAGTCGCAGCTAAAAAAAAATTTATTAGTATGTCTTTAAAACCAGATAATTATGAAAAATTAATTTACTTTTCACCTATCCCTAAATTGGTCTCTTGATTCAGTTCTTTTGGACTACCTATTTAAAGAGGTGCAATTGATCACAAATATCTTTCAGTCTTAATTGTCACCCCACTCCTGAAGTTTTAGAAGTTATTTCCATTATAGACAAAAAAAAAAAATGAAATAAAAAAAATTCTCACAGCAGTGATTTTTTTTTTCTATTGAAAAATATATTCGTTTAATTTTTAATGCCCAATGACCTACTGATTTAATCTGAGCAATTTTGAGAATTTAAAAATAATATTTTGTGTCAATATGAACTACCTTATAACCCTTTTGTTACGATTGAACTAGAAGTCCAAGGCGGGCAGTGTCTCAGTTGACTGTTATTGCAATCTACAAAACTTGCAAACTACTACTTAATAGTTGCCTGGCAGACGTAAGATCTTCCACACTAGTTATGAAAAATCTACGTTTTGAGCAGTTGAATATTGACGAGGATTCATCAAATATTATTCCTGCTACAATTAAAAGTGTTATCACTTCGCATTGGGTAGGCAGAGAGAACAACTGTAGGTCTTCCTGTAAATTATCTCCTTATTGCAACAGTTCTCCAAACCTTATTTTGTGAGGCCATACCATTCAAATTTTCTACTTACAAAGCTCAGTTCCTTTCTCATTTTAAGAAGAGGAAGAGTTCTGCCAACTCTGTTAGCATTATTTCTCAACTGTACGCCTCACCTTTGAGGAGGTTTCTTAATAGCTACTTGATTCTATTAATCAGCTGAACTCTTTATTTATTCATAAAACTGTAAAAATAATATTTAGCACCAGTATAAATGAAAGAATAGTCGCAGCTAAAAAAAAATTTATTAGTATGTCTTTAAAACCAGATAATTATGAAAAATTAATTTACTTTTCACCTATCCCTAAATTGGTCTCTTGATTCAGTTCTTTTGGACTACCTATTTAAAGAGGTGCAATTGATCACAAATATCTTTCAGTCTTAATTGTCACCCCACTCCTGAAGTTTTAGAAGTTATTTCCATTATAGACAAAAAAAAAATGAAATAAAAAAAATTCTCACAGCAGTGATTTTTTTTTTCTATTGAAAAATATATTCGTTTAATTTTTAATGCCCAATGACCTACTGATTTAATCTGAGCAATTTTGAGAATTTAAAAATAATATTTTGTGTCAATATGAACTACCTTATAACCCTTTTGTTACGATTGAACTAGAAGTCCAAGGCGGGCAGTGTCTCAGTTGACTGTTATTGCAATCTACAAAACTTGCAAACTACTACTTAATAGTTGCCTGGCAGACGTACGATCTTCCACACTAGTTATGAAAAATCTACGTTTTGAGCAGTTGAATATTGACGAGGATTCATCAAATATTATTCCTGCTACAATTAAAAGTGTTATCACTTCGCATTGGGTAGGCAGAGAGAACAACTGTAGGTCTTCCTGTAAATTATCTCCTTATTGCAACAGTTCTCCAAACCTTATTTTGTGAGGCCATACCATTCAAATTTTCTACTTACAAAGCTCAGTTCCTTTCTCATTTTAAGAAGAGGAAGAGTTCTGCCAACTCTGTTAGCATTATTTCTCAACTGTACGCCTCACCTTTGAGGAGGTTTCTTAATAGCTACTTGATTCTATAGCTGAACAAAAATGTTTGTGATCTTGGAGACTCGACTTATAGTTGCCTACATCTAACATGAAAGAATCTACTCCCATGCAGAAGGACTGAACAAGAAAAAAAAGTGTTCAGCTAGAACTTATAATATATATATATTTATATAATACAATAATAAAGTTAACTTATAATAGAACTTACTGGCTAGATACAGATAAGTAACAGTACTCTAATTCCAAAGTTCATTTTTTCCCCTTCCTCTTAGTTGTACTTAGAGAAAAAGTTATTAGTTCTCTTCTTGATTCAAAAATAGGCTTTCGAGAAAAAAAAACAAACCTCATTTAAACTGAAGAAATAACATAATATTTTAATAACTACATTTTCTCTATTCAGAGTCAAGGTAAGAGGAATAGAGAGGAACAAGAAATTAGAGCAAGAGAGTCTATACTCAGAGAACACGCCAACATCCCTGGGCTAACTTGAAGACTTGCTTCAAACTCGTAACGAAAGGTTATACAGACAAATTTGTTTTAAAAATAAGACAAGTAAAAAAATATCCATGCCTCATATATAAAAAATAGCCAGACAACAATTTTTTTTAAATTTTGCCACTATTTCAGCAAATGGTCAGCATATAAAAATAATGAAAAATACAAAAATATAGCTAGAAAGGGGCCAATTTCAATGAATAATTTTAATACATTATATTCAGAAATCTCAATGGCCACCATAAATATTTGGAGTGTGTGCGTGGAAATATTTCAAGACGATTCAAACTCCAAATAAAAATATCTATTAAAAAAAGTAATCATATATAGATTATACTCTGGAGTTTAATATGTAAGACATATATAATTAACTTGACAATCCACAACTTAGAATCATTACCCTTCAAGATAATATATTTTGGGCATGCAAACTGTATAATCAATCACTCATTAAATATAAAAAAACAAAACATGAAATTATCTTATTTTTAAAAAAACAAAATATAAATATATTATACAATATGAACAGAATTCAATTCCTGAGGCTTAGGTGTGTGACAGAATATATTAAGCTGGCCAAAGAAAGGATGCACAAATTTATAAATGTTTATGTAAATATACTATTGAAGAAAGACTTCTTAAATTATTAAAATTTTAACATCTACGTAAACAGTTTGGGTCGGAGTTTCTACCCAATGGTATATCTTGTACCTTTTGAATAAAACTTAAAAAGTTATGTTCTTCAGAACAAGCACAAAGATCTAATTAAATTTAGGGTAGTAACCCATAAATTTGCGTTATTTATAGATATTTTAAATAAAATAAATAACTGAAGTTATTTTATAAATAATTGATTAAGATAAGAAAACATAAATTGTTGATTTATAAATAAAAAATTTACTTTTTAACACCAATTTATTGTGTGTGTGTGTGTTTATATATATATATATATATATATATATATATATATATATATATATATATATATAAAAATCAGTCCCGTAAGAGGCCACAAGGGCCCAGTGGGGCAGATACTGTAGAGATATCTGATTCTTGACCATACGGCACACTAGGGAGATAGTGTGGTCAACACTATGCTCCGGCCGCCTGATTTTCCCCTTGGCTGCTTCGACTGCTAGTCATTAGCGCCCAAGGTACCCATTATTAATTAAATTAATTAAAGGCTGGGTAAGCCTAGGGACGATCTGGGACCACAAATCCAACCCTCGAACGGCAGCACTAGAAGAAAAAATATTTAGTGCGCGTTCGGGTTTTGAACCTGGTCCTCCAGTTCATTAGTCGAGTGCTCTACCACTGAGCTAACCTCGCCCCCATATATATATATATATATATATATATATATATATATATATATATATATATATATATATATTGTAATGATATATTACATTCTCAAAAATATTTTTAAATTCAAGTAGCCATCGATAGTTTGAAAAGCCCGCGCAAATCGCAAACCATATATACAAATAACATCGTATTATATATGCTTTAAATTAATAATATTTTTGGACAATACTGATGTACAATATATACATATTAAATGTACATTCAGATGATAATAAATTAATTACTTGGTATTACAAAGATATAATTATTATTTTTATATATGAACCAGCATACTGCGGAAGTTGGAAGAAAAGGATGCTAACTTTCTGCTAGCATGGCGTCAGTTGATTCCCAGGAGTCCTGGTGTGCGGAGCAGGGGTCTGTCCTTTGTCGATTGCGGTGCTACAGTCTATAGCTATCCTCCGAGGAGTACGGAGTCAAGTCTATTCCTAGCAGTCGTAGAGTACAGTGTTCAGTCCATTGCTGTCTATAATAAAGGACGGTCTGAGAAAACGGCGGAGTCCGGAACATCAGATATCCATTCTATGCACGAGACCTGGCAAGAAAGCGTATCACCTAGAAGGAATTACTGAAGCGCAGTATATTGAAGCTTCATTGGAAGTAAATTAGTTCAGAGGCAAAATTATTTTTGTAATTGTTAATTCTTTTATTATTATTTGTATGTATTTTAATATTGTTTTGTATTTCGGAATTGTCTAAGAATAAATATTATATTATTCATTCACTCGGAACTTCTATCCCTGAGATTAAATCAATTTAATAAAATAAAACTTATTAAAGAAATTAAAATCTTTTTATTCATTTTATAAAAAATAATCATAATATTAAATGGCGCCGAGTGAATTGAAATTAAAAACAGTAAATAAATATTAAAAATAAAACTTAAAAATAATTTTTTTTTATATAATAAAAATGTCTGACGTGAATATTGAACAAATTCAAAATAACGGTGAAGAAAATAGTGTAGAATCACCGGAATACGTATTTTTTACAACACCAGGAGAAATAAATATAATAGTTCTTATATATAGTTTACACTATTCAATGGTTTTTGGTTTTAGCAATTCAATCGTGACACTGGGGCGCTCCGGACCTTCCCAAATAAATATAATAGTAGAAACACGTGAAAATGAATTGCAGGAGGATGATGCAATAGCATTCAGAGAATCGTCGGCGGGTTCCTTAGCAACAACGGAAATTCTGTCGAATGGCGGGAGTCGTACTCCGGAAAGGGATAATGAGATGCATCTGTGGCACGTGGATCAACTCATGAGATTTTTAACAGACAAGTTCCAAGAGTTTAATGCTAAGAGTGATAAAAATTATGCAGAACTAAGTAAAAATAATAAAAAATTGGACGATTTATGTAATGCTTTAAATAATATGGGTAAAAATCAAAATGAAGAGACGATAGAGTTGGAAAAATCGAATGATAGCCTTTTTAATAAAAATAATATAAGTTGTAAAGAAATTATAGAGATTAAGGAAAATAATGACGAAAATTTAATTAAAATTACCGAAAATGAGGATACACAATTCAATAATGACGATTTAAATGAATCAATAAAGGACAATTTAAATAGTAATGATGGTAGTAATGACCAGATATTTGAAGATGATAAAATATTGATTAAAAATAAAAATGACTATAATTGTTTAATAAATGAAGATAATACAATTCAAGAAAAAATATTAACTGAATTAAATAATGATAATGAGGGTACAAATGAAATAATTAATAATAAGATAATTAATGATAATTTCAGAAATATAATAAGGACAGAAGTTATAAATAAGATTGTGAAACAAAATAGCATCAAAAAATTAACTGATGACTACAAATTTATTATAAACATAAGAGGCTATAATACACGAAATGAAAATATTCCAAAGAAGAAGCTGAATAAAAATGTTAATAAAGATAATCATTTAAAGATTTTGAATGTCAAATGTGGAAATAAAATAAAAACTCTTTATAAATATAAAAGACAACTTAGAATAGAAAAAATTTCAAAGCTAAATCGGCCTCCAAGGAAAAGAATAAAACACTTTTATAGAAAGAAATTGGACTGCTGCAAAGAAAATATTAACGACCAGGAATAAATTCATGAAAAAAATTAAAATTAGTACCTATTAGATTAGTGTGTTTTTATAAAAATTATTAGTTTAGCATTTTTTCATAAAGTAAGATTTATATTAATATAAGACTAAATTGAAAAAAAAAAAATAATTAAAAATTAGTAGAAATTTTGAAATTGTGTTTGTTTAGACTAAAAGAAATTTTGATAATTTATAGAATTGATATAAATTAAATAAAAATGGTAGTATTGTATAAAAATCATTTGTTTAACCTATAATAAATTTGATCATCATAATAAAAATTTAAAATAAGTATATTAATAAAATACTATATTCATATAATCAAAATAATTAAAAATTATGAGACGAAGTAAGCTATCAAAATTTAAAAATAATATAATACACTTGCCAATATTCTGTACTCTGTATTCCGAAACTCCAAATTAAAAAATTCAATTTTAAATTTATCTTTTATACCGGACTAAAAACATTTTTTTTTATTATTTTTTTTTTTTTTTTTAGACAGGAGTGCAAATGTATGATACATTACATTCTCAAAAATATTTTTAAATTCAAGTAGCCATCGATAGTTTGAAAAGCCCGCGCAAATTGCAAACCATATATACAAATAACATCGTATTATATACGCTTTAAATTAATAATATTTTTGGACAATACTGATGTACAATATATACATATTAAATGTACATTCAGATGATAATAAATTAATTATTTGGTATTACAAAGATATAATTATTATTTTCATATATGAACCAACATACTGCGGAAGTTGGAAGAAAAGGATGCTAACTTTCTGCTAGCATGGCGTCAGTTGATTCCCAGGAGTCCTGGTGTGCGGAGCTGGGGTCTGTCCTTTGTCGATTACGGTGCTACAGTCTATAGCTATCCTCCGAGGAGTACGGAGTCAAGTCTATTCCTAGCAGTCGTAGAGTACAGTGTTCAGTCCATTGCTGTCTATAATAAAGGACGGTCTGAGAAAACGGCGGAGTCCGTAACATCAGATATCCATTCTATGCACGAGACCTGGCAAGAAAGCGTATCACCTAGAAGAAGGAATTCCTGAAGCGCAGTATATTGAAGCTTTATTGGAAGTAAATTAGTTCAGAGGTAAAATTATTTTTGTAATTGTTAATTCTTTTATTATTATTTGTATGTATTTTAATATTGTTTTGTATTTCGGAATTGTCTAAGAATAAATATTATATTATTCATTCACTCGGAACTTCTATCCCTGAGATTAAATCAATTTAATAAAATAAAACTTATTAAAGTAATTAAAATCTTTTTATTCATTTTATAAAAAATAATCATAATAATATATATATATATATATATATATATATATATATATATATATATATATATATATACATTCTTTGGAATAATAGATATTTTATTGCAAAAAGAAAATTATATTTTAATCAAATGGATCATGTTACGGCGCATCAAGGAATTTTCTTAATGAGCTGTGTGTTGAGAATATTCCTGTGCTGGAGGGAACAAACCCACCATCTCCCACATGAGAAACTAAGGTGTTAGCCACTAGACCATGGGGAGACGCAAAAATAACAACTATTTAATTAAAAGAAAATAATTTAATGTTCCATATATTTATTATCTTTTTATGATGAGTTTTATCAAATAAAACAAAGTTGTTTACCTCATTAAAAATATAGTCAGAAACCTCCATTACCGATGTTTGATTAACATAAGAAATCATAATTAAAAAAAAAATCCTGAAATATAACATTTAAAAATTACAATAAATGTCAAAATAATAGAAGAATATATCAAATTATATTGAATTCAAAGCTTAATTATACTGTTAACCCTTTGCTTAGTTTCAAAAACTGTTCAAAATCTTTCTACTGATGATCACTCAAATGAGTGTATTTCTGTTTATGACAGGATAAAACCAGAATAGTCAGCTAAAACTAAATCTTTTTTATCTTATGATGATCAAAAGAACACTGTTACTTTGAAGAAGAAATCTATGGAGCATGACTTCAAATTCACACAGCTTTTCCCTCCTCAGACACTACAGGAGAAAATTTTTGAATTGTGTGCAAAACCTAGTCTACAAAAAATGTTCAATGGCACAACTCATTCATTTTTACATGGTACATCAAGTTCTGGAAAATCCTATATAATCCAAGTTAATATTACATTAAAATATTTCGAATTATAACACCAATCCTAATTATTCTTGAACCAATGAATGGAAGAGGTGCTTATATAAAATGTTTGTCAGAGATGTTCAGCTTGACAATTCTCTTAGCCGAATCCCAACCATTCCTTGACTTCAGAATGATAAAAGTAACCATTTTTGAAAAAATGCACTGGATGTGTTGACAACTTAAATGACAACATTATTTGTTATACAAAATTAGTCCAGCATTGCAATTTTTCTGTTAAAATGATTATCTTACGCTTTAGGGAGGAGAGGGGAGGGTGATCCACCACTCAGAATGTCCTATCCAAAATGATTTATTAAAACCAATAGTTCTCGTATATTTTTGGGTCGCAAAGTTTAAGAACTATTAAAATTCGAAATAAATGGAATAATGCACTAATAAGTTAATGCTTCCAAAAGATTGTTGAATAGCATTGAAACCGGTTCCCGTTGATCACCGAAGTTAAGCCAGTAACTGAATGGGTGACCGACCACGTGCTGTTGGCATTATAAAAGGGTAGCCCAATAGTAGATACGCCTTTAAACACAAAAAAAAAAAAAATAAGAAAAAAAAAAGGATTGATGAGCAAGTGAGGGAAACTCAATCAATGAGCCACCAAGCTTTTCAATCAGCAAAGGGTTAACATAACAATATTATTAAAAAGTAAAACACACACATAAATAATAATAAGTTTAACGAATATAGATAAAATCACATTTTTAGCAAAAACAACCTAAGCTTATGCAGAACACTCCAAGAAAATTGGATTAAATAATATGACGCAATAATGACCCAAAAGGAACCGCACAGTATACTAAAATGCATTACAGAAGAACAGATTTTGCATCAGGATATTTCATTTTAAAATTTACAATATCGAACAATGTCTTTGGAGTCTCCAGGATCGGTTGCTTATCTTGAGGGTCAGACATCAATACAACACCAGTCACTCGTGTATTTAGCTAAAAGAAAGTTTCATATAGGAAAATTTTATTATAAATAGTTTAAAACTTAAGAATAAGATGTATGAATTATTAAATAAAAGGATTTTAATTATTAAAGGAATAATTATTATATAGGTAATTATAATCTTATAACAAATAAAAAAAATGTATTTCCCCTCAAAAAATATCAATGAAACTGAACACTTCAGAAGATCAAGCCCCTCCATCATTTTGAGCACAAAAAATACCATAAATCTAATTTTTTTTGTTTCATTCAATTACTATGTCAAATTGTCAATAAAAAGTTTACCCGGAACCATATTATTTGTTAGCACTATGATTTTTTCGCACAAAGTTTGCCAATGAACCGGATTCTGGTGAGCGGATTCAGCTTGTTAAAAAATATTCCCGTATGTATGTGTGTGTGTATATATATATATTGTGTGTGCAAAAATACAAATCAACCTGAGACAAAGCCCCTTCTATGTCTTCGGAGAAGCTGAACACCTCTTCCAGTACAGCATTCAACTGGCAGTAGTTAAGAGAAACTAGGTTAGGCTACTCCTTACGGTTTGGTTTTGATCAGGGGTATAGCGTGGTAGCCATTGTTTTGTATAATGCTTTATACTTGATCTATCCCCCCCCCCCTCCAAGGGTTTCCCCAAACCATCTGGCCCAAGGTAATGGACTTATAATCAATGCAATGTAAAATAAAATTAAAAGAAAAATTAGGTATTTCCCACGGGTGGTTTTGGCCTGTATTCTCCATTATTTGTTAGCTAGATGGCTATCCTAGATTTATAACCCCCGCTTGATAAGCAAATCTACTTTGTCCAAGTTACCAATCATCAGTTTACTTCTATGTTATGACCTTTTTAATTAGTCCTAGAAATCTTTCATAAATACTGGTCCTAGTGAAACGGAAGACAAATTTTATTGTAGACCAACTTTTATATTCCATGGGGAGATGCTTTAGTTACATTCAATGGACACCAAGACATATTGTTCCAGGCAGGTGTTCCACTTCAGTGATGACGTTGATATAATAAAAACAAAACAAAAGACCTGCCTCCTTCAATAATAAAGAAGTATAAATATAAACGTTGTTATTACAAATTGGCATTATAAAGATTAGTAGCTATGAATTTGATAGTATACTTACATTGATATTCAGGCAAAGTGAATCAAGAAGAGTAGGTATTGAAGTTCCAATAAACTTCAGAAGTACATCCTTTTCACCCAAGTTAGTTTCTTTAAAAAAAGAAAGAAAAGAAAAAATGAATAAATAAATGATAATAAATACTATTAAATTATTTGCCTGTTAGGTTAGAAAATATTTTTCTCTCAAAAAATCATAAATAATTTTCTAATTAAAATATTTTAAAATGCTATAATTGCTTTAACTTTAAAAAAATCATCTAATTTCTTGAGTAATATATATAATATACATATGCATATATGAGGATTTACGGCGCATCTACATCTAGGTCATTAGCGCCGACATCCAGGGTGCAGCGAGGAATTTTACCAGCGAGCCGTGGGATGATAAAATTCCTGCCGGAGGTTGGGAATCGAACCCACCATCTCCCGCTTATGAATCCAAGGCGCTAGCCATTAGACCACGGGAGACTCCCCACATCACTATTTTTACGATTTTGAGATAAAAGTTGATTTTATAAGTTCACAATGTCCTCTGTATACTGGTAAAGAAAAGGATTTTCAAAACTCAATAGATCATGCTGTTTTTTAATGCTGAAGTGAAAAGTATGCTTCAAAAAAAGACATACATCAGTGAATTTTAAAACTAAGTAAGACACATCAAAAATAAAAATTCCTTCAAAATAGATAATATAAATGTATAAAATGAAACATAACACTTGTTCTGGTTTTGGTGTTTTATGAACAAATTGGTTTCAATGATGTGTCTTGTTTTGATTCTAAACGCCTCATATGTCCATATTTATTTATATGGAGTATGGTAGTGGACTCATTACTGGTGGAACTCAATGGAACAGGTTATAAAGCCATAGGGTGTGCTTATGACAGATAATCATCAGAGATAAGGTTCAGTCCAGCACTGATGCATCTAATAGAGAATGCACTGATGAGTACGGCAGAATGGTGCAAGGAAAAGGGACTAAATAACAATCCCAAGAAAACAGTTCTGGTCCCTTTGCTAATCGTAGGAAACTGGAAGGACTGAAGTACCTCAGCTATAAAGGGGAGGACATATCCTACAGCAAGAGAGTAAGGTACTTGGATGTTGTCTTGGACCAGTGATTGGTCTGGAGGGAACACATTGCATTGGTAACCAGCAGAGCTACAAAAGTTATTGTGGACCTCTAGAAACCTTTGTGGGGGGGTTATTCTGTGATAATTCATTTAGCCTCACCTGGCATTCTTCAACACTTCTTGAGTTGATCTCATGTCGTTCTAGTACATTACAGGCTGCCTGGCAGTCAGTAAGGATATTTACTCTCCTCCAACAAACCCCCTCCTCATTTAATTTACAAGACACAGCTAAAATTGCATAAATATCTGCCTGAAATACTGTGGGGATCCTTCCTGAGGAGACTTGTAACAAAATCCCCCTCCCATTCCTCCACTCTTTTTTTTAGAGCCATCTGTATCTACATTGATGCCATTCAGGATCTCATTGGCGACTTGATTGGTATACTATTATTGACAATGAACAGCCTTACTGGCTGGACATCATCGTACAAGAATTCATATCGAGAAGTTTAGTTCATGCAAGGCTAAGAAGTGGTCATACGTTCATAAGTGATGATAAGGACTAACAAACTCAAATGCCCCTACGGTAAAACTGATTGTGTGTATCAGCTTAACTTGGAACATTCCTCATGGCTTGACAGATATAATTTCTGAAGGCAGCCATCATATTGATACAGCACTGAAAGATTAGAAGAAATACTAAAATGTACTAAACATAAAAATCACTAGGGCAAATGGTATAGTACTACAAGTAATCCATTTCCTTTATTTTTACAATTTAATTTTTTGACAACTCACACCAGAAAAATATTTCAATACTCGTCTAATTGTCTCTGCTAAATGATTATTTGGAGTGGTATCATTAAATGCTGCACCATCAGGGATTAAATACTATTTAAAATAGATGCCGATCATCATCAATAAATAATAATAATAATAATAATTTATAGAATTATCGAATAAGGTAGAAGGTCAATAACACACACCACACACTTTCGCACTTTTTATTTTAACTTCCCTGCATGTTTGCACCATTCTGGCACCTCTTCAGGGGAATATGCTTCAAAACTCAACTTGAGGAGGAGAACCTTCCACAAGCAGGGCCACGTCTAGAATGGTCATTGACTGAACGAATCAAATATGGTATAAAATAGTCAGCTGATCGATAATCGATCTGTCATATCTTTAAAATTAATTTTAATTTCCAGATGAAATATAGTCATATAACCTTTTAAAAAAAAAAAAAAAAAAAAAAAAAAAAAAAAAAAAAAAAAAAAAAAAAAAAATCTTTACAAAAACACCCTTCTTTTTCCTATTTTTTATCAAATAAATTAATGAAAATATTATTAAGATGCTGTACTTCCGTTTTTTTATTTATCACTTTCTTTCTGTTTATAGTGATGTGTATGTTTTCTTTAATCTTTCTTTTCATTCTATTTCTTTCTTTCTCAAATATTCTGATGTTTTCAAAATAGCCTTAGTAGAAACACAAGTTCCTCCCTCTAAAATGAAACATATATGCCTTCATTGACTTCCATTCAATGAAATATTATGAAACAAATGTTTGGCTAGCTAGGAAGGAAAAGCTTTCTGGGAACCCTCGAGCTGGTCTAGCTCCGGTGAGTTCCAAGATCGGTCAATCATTACTCTCCAAGACCGCTGGATAAGGTAGAGTCTCCTATAAGACAAATATTTGAAAATATAAACTATAAGGGTTATTACTGAATAATAAATTAAGAGAACTTACTACAAAGTGGTACTTCTTCAGGTAGTTTATTTTCATTTTTCTTTTGTTTTTCTTTCTTAGATTTTTCATCTTTCTCCTGGTTTTGTTTTTTCTCTGTATTATTCTTTCCGTCAGAAATTTCCTCCTTAGGAACTTCCTTCTTCTTTTCTATTCTGAAAGATATAACCTTTAATTAGTTCAAAAATAGGGACAAGAAAATAATTAATATCCAAAATGCCTGAACATAAATTTCCGATTCCCAGTCTATCTACTAAATATGATCTCTGGATTAACAGAGAGAGGGTGTAAAATACCACAATAAATAACAGTAATATAAATATATAATCTGACTTCATTGAAAGTCCATTTATTTACACCTGTTCAAATACCTTCTCAGAAACATTGTCTTTTCTGTGCAGGATAATACTTTTTCTTAATGTTATACCTAACAAAATATATATTTTGAATATTATCTCAATTTCCTATATTTTATCAAAATATTATTTAGCTTTAATTAATAAGTATTTTTTTAAATTAAATAAATAATATGTTTTCTTGACAGCCAAAGCAACTTTTTATACATATAGCAACGTATTCCCCTTTTTTTAAATATTTATGTGTGTATGTGTCTGCATTGAGAAGTCATAACTTTAGGGGGTTTACTGTGCATCTCATTTGTAGTTCAGGAATGTAGAAATGAGCAACATGTACCAGAGCTTCTCTACCTTTTGTCTACAATCAAAACTATTCGTTTTTGTTTTTTTTATTTATTTTTTTTTAGTTGATTAAAAACTGTCTTTTCAGGATTTTAGATTAATGTATCATAAATAACAGGCACATTTTTAGAATGAGATCCCAAAGTAGGACCTTCTGTATATATCCCTAAAAAAGTAACGTTAAAAAAAAAGAGGCTAAGTTCCAGACACCTCACAAAAACAGTTTGCCTATGAAAGTTATTATATCATAGTATTGGGCCAAGTTTTAGGTCCTCAATACCTTGTCAAGGACCTAATTATACCCTCTCACTTATATGTGCATTTCCAACTTGGCCCATTTTTGTTAAATGATAACTGTTTTAACATAAGAAAAAGTTCATACAAACCCGATTGTTATAAGTCATCAGAAAGTTTATAATAACCCTAAATCGTTACCCTAAGGACATGAATCTTTAAATGCCATAAATTGTATAATAAATCGGATTGTTACAGGGATAAGGCACTGGAACATGTGCTCAAAATAAATGCACTATTCATAGGGATACTATGAAGAGAAAACAAAAAAAAGTTCAGATGGAAAAATAATAGGCAGTTTTCATGATCTGATCAAAAAGATCCCATTTGTCATTCAAATGATTTTAGTTAACATACTTGACAAGATCTGGGATAACCATGTTTGTTTTTGGCTCTTTTGATGTTTTCTTTGAAGAGGAAGTCGCACTGGTAGCACTTTCTTCTCCAGAACTGTTGCTTCTGAAAAGAAAAATAGACTGTGAGAAATTGACTATTGATTTGTGCATTTGTAATTCATTCGAAGATATTCTAAAGCAGACGACATAAAAATATACGATTAAACAGTCTCCTTTGTCACTCAACATAGATTAATAATTCCCTTACACCTCATTGTCTGAAATAATAATAAAAACTGAAACCAAACAAATACAAGACAAGTAGGAACGTAAAAGGCTTTGGGACTGACACTGTTCTGTGTCAGTCCAGACACTCAGATGAGGATAACCCCAAGCCCAGGTTTCTACTTGTAGGGGTCAACTCATAGGTAGTCCATGAGATCCTGTGTAAAAAAGTGTAGGGAACACGAAAAACCCTGGGTGTAAAGCTAATGACCAAAATAAGTCCGACTCACAGGAACTGCGTCATCTTAGGGTGGTTCCGTTTATATCCCTAATGTCATTAGTAAAAGAATAGAAACATTTATTGATACGTTTTGATCTTTCGTGAAAAGTATACAATGAAATCTGAAAGAGAAGTAATATAAGATTTTAAGTGCCACAACGGGAAACAGACTGTATCCCAAGTGGAAATTATTCCATCCTCTTTCTCAACATTCGCTCTTAGAAACACCATAACAATGTTTCTCATTTTCTTACTTTGTTTTACTAAAATACCCATTTTACTGTTAAATGAAATTAAGAAAACAACAGCCAATTAAAAAGTTAGGTAGAAAGAGGCAAATCGCGTTGAAAAGAACAAAACTAACAATTTCGAAGTTTTAAGCACTTATTTTTCTGAATGACATGGCCACATTGAAAATTATTTCAGAATTTTTTTGTACAGAATTTAGTAAGATTTCAATGCTAACCTTCCTCGTACTACAATTTTCCATCCGTTTTTGAGATATTTTAGAAAATATACAAAGATCCCAAAACTTATCATGTTTAACAAAATATATTTTTTCGAATACTTCCTTAACTATAATTGTAACCAAAATTTAAATATCTTAGTTCGGATGAATTTACAACACGTAAAAAATATTTCAAATAAATTCAATGATTCTAAGTTCCCAAACCGAAAATTAAAAACTAAAAGTTAAAAAACTATTTTTATCCGCTTTTCTCGACAACGGTTGCAGATATCACCTTAAAAATTGTTCCATTCATTTCCTACATCAAGGAACCTATAAAATGAGTACCTGCAAGCATATGAACTCAAAAACGTAAATGTTACAATTTTTATCGTACACATTTCTCACCAAGAACTATTTTCCGATAGACGCATTCTGCTGGTTAACAAACTTGACCTTTCAGATTAGACGGACGATTTTTGTACCAAATTTCATAAAAAATGGACGGATTTTGATGAAATTTGGTAAAAAATTGTTTGATACAAATTTGAACAACCGTTAATTTTGTGATGTATGGGTTCTGAAACATGAAATTTTTTAGTCAGGACTTCCGGATTGCATCATGAGGTCAACCTCATAAGTGGGCTTCAACCCTATGAAGGGATGGAGGAACCGCACTAAAACGAAAAATTTACAGTTCTCAATCAAGGTAAATTAATATGAATAAAATTAATAGCTACGTTCCCTCTGGAAAGTGCTAAAACATACCCTAATTAAAATATGCAATGTGAAAGTATGAGGAGAAAAAGTCTGTCACGCAGGAGCTGCATAACTAAGCACTTTCCTCAGAATTTGGGTAGTGTAGACTGCTTTCCAGAACAATTTGCTTAAAATATCCTACATAAATAAAATAAAAACGTGAATAGTTCTCATTTTGTAATGAGTAACTGATCAATTATTAATTTGCATCCAGAGTTATGTTTACACATGGCACCTACTACACTACGTAATAAATACAAAAATCCTCATATTATCGTATTTTGATCTAACGCAGGAACAGGATACAGTCACACTAGTGGTAGAAGGCGCTCCTTGCGGCGGCTTTGTGAACCTACGTCTGCCGGCTTTTCTATTCAAATATATTACAAATTAAACCCCCGCTTTCCGATTGACCGATTCAGCTCATTTTTACAACACTTCTTTCTCATGAGTTACCCACGACGTATACAGCGTTTCGTTGCAATACAGCAGAAATTACGACCGGTATGAGTATATTAGGAATTTGGGTCCGGAGTAAACCCCCCCTTCTAATGAACCGATTTAGTTTCTTTTTACAACACATATTTACCTGTAGATTACCACTACGAATACCGAGTTTCGTCGAAATATACCAAAAATCACGGCTGGTAGTGGCGAATTGGTATTGTGGGTCCGGAGTAAACCCCCCCTCCTAATGAACCGATTTCGTTTATTTTTACAACACATATTTACCTGTGGATTAGCACTACGAATACCGAGTTTCGTCGAAATATACCAAAAATCACGGCTGGTAGTGGCGAATTGGTATTGTGGGTCCGGAGTAAACCCCCCCTTCTAATGAACCGATTTAGTTCATTTTTATATCTCACTTTTCTCTCTATATTAACACTACGAATACCAAGTTTCGTTGAAATATAACAAATATTACGGCTGACATAGTCAAATAAGTGTTTTGGGTTCGGGGTAAACCCCCCCTTCCGGTGGACCGACTTTGGTGGTTAACGAACTCGTTCAATCGTTTGCTAATTGAATGCTATATACCAAGTTTCGTGACGAAAAAACAAAAACTCTGGCCGCTATCGTGTTAACAGACACATATATATATATATATATATATATATATATATATATATGCATATATATATATATATATATATATATATATATATAAATTTTAACGGGGGTCATTTTCGGTGTCTACTAGGTAGGATCGATAAAGATTTGAAGAAATTTTTTAAAAATTCCGTCATGAGTCCAACCTCAATAGCTACTTTCCTTCGGAGGAAAGTGCTAAAAGCTTTAGGCCTGAGTATGAAAAAGTCCGACTCATAGGAATTGGGTCATCTTAGCGCTTCAATGTAATGGTCACAACTGGTATGATTCATAAAGCTTAAAACAAAACCAAACCAACACATCTGAACTTTCCAACACATTTTTCTGAGGTGGTCTAATAGACATTTACACTGCAGCCATTTTTAGTTGGTAATTCATGAGGCTTTGGAATTATCAACTTCCAATCATCAAGATTTCAAGATATTTAAGGAAATATACAAGTAAAAACTGTTGATTATTTTGCTGTTGTAATATTTCCTCTTCTCGAAACTTCTGAAAAAAAAGTTTCAAATAACACTTTTTTTATATAAAAACTGTAAGTAACGAATAAATATCAATGCACTACAATTTATTATGCCCGAATATCGAAAATACTTGTTCTATTGGGCAGTTTCCCTTGAGACGTTTTCTCGTCGAATGTTCACTACCCACTTTCATTTATTCCATAAAGTTTTGATTTATTAACACTTTCGCTTCGGCTGTCATTGTTTGGGAATACCTCAGTAACGGGTGCATTTTTTGTTCGTATTTTTCAAGTAGCCATTTTTTTTTTCATAAAAAATCTTCCAGTCAGCCAATTTGAAACAGAAAACACTGTTGGAAACAATACTGAAGGTAACTGTCTTTCGTGGAGCTGTAAAAGTGAATCCCCTCCATTTACGAGCCTTTTGAATCTAAAGTAATGGACTGTCCTTCTGAAGGGACACTCGTAAATGGGTAAGATCGCTAGTGTCCTTCAGCGAAAGTGTTAAGGGGTAAAACTTTGTTTTTACCGTTTTTTTTTTTTATTTTATTTTATTTGTTTTTTATAATGGGCTAAAGTTCTACCTAAACTAATCAAAAATTATATCCAAGAGTGTTTATGCTAAGATTTTTTTTTTGAATGGGCAAAAAATGTGATTTTTGCCAGATCAACTTCAAATTATAACTGCTGCTTCCTAATGATATTTGTTAGAAAAGTACGTAGGATTTCTTCGATTGATTGAATTACAACTTTATGGCTGATTTTCGACAGATTTTTTAATAGAAAATGAATGATTTAATAGAAAATGAATAATTTTACACAATTTTTAAAAAAATTAATATTTCTTAAAAATCCTACGCACTTTACTAGATTTAACCTTATTTTGGAATGAGTTTAGTTTTTCGTTCTAGATAAAAAAAATTGCCGCCTGCAGACTATCGCCCATGAAAAAAGAGGGTTTCCGTTCGTCAGACACAGTGCCGTCATTTTTTTTCCCAAAGAATTGAAACTTTTTTTTTAGATACTTTAACCCATATAAAACGTTAGATATAAAGAATTGAAAAATATTAATATATTTGTTATTCATAAATTGTAGAAAATGACTTTGATTTTGATCGCACAAGGTAGTATTAGCACTTAAGTTATATATTTTCATGTGGTCCATCCCGTATAGCAATATAATCTTAGTGACTTGAGCACTGAAAAGAATATTCTTAAGGGAAACTTACGATTCTGTATCATCAGAGTCCAGATGCCCACCTTCAGCACCTCTGAAAAGATATTTCAAAAAAATTAATAACCATTTTAAAATAAAGAAAAACTGTATGAAATTAAATAATAAAATAAAATTAATTAGGCTCGACCAAGAATTAATTCAGGGAAACAGGAATGAATAAAAAAAGAACAATAAACAAAGCCAGAATCTTTTTTTAAATAATATTTTGAAGTGACAATTTCCTAGGTAATTTAATTTGTTGCCTTCCAAATTATTTTACCTCGTACGTTGATGTGGGCGCCCAGCACTTGATGCTTTGAAGTTCGTCCTTCTGTCATGCACAGGTCCATTGGAATTTGATTTTCTGAATGTCAAAGAAGTAAATCAAAATAAAAATCACATTAATCTTAAAAAAAAATATTTTTATTTTTATGTTACTCAACAAATCTTGCCCAAACAAGCTAATTAGAGCATGTTACTTTAATGAAACCCTGAGCCCGAAATAGGAATGGGCAAAATTGTTAAGTGATTGAAGAATTTAGATCAAAAAGGTAGTGTAAAAAATCCAATGAATTAAAAAGTATCATTGATTTGCTCAACAGTTATATTACCTGTCTTTTAACTGATTCTTTTGATTATTTCCAGGACCCTTATTCTTTCCATTGATATAATTTCTGGAATACACAGAATAAATCTTAACATTAGAATCATATAATGACTAATAAAATTAATTTGTATAAAGTGTTCTATAAAGTCAGAAATATAAATTCCTAATTACAATATGAAGCTCCTATAACTTCTCTATGGAAGATTAAATTTATTTTTAACCTTACACAGCTTACATTTATAATTTTTACATATATTTAAACAATTAATAAAACTGTATAAAATTTACTTCATACAGGGTCTGTCCGGAAAGTAATAGGACTGAGTCGATTAAAAAAAAATTATTGATCCAACCGTTACAATTTTTTAAAAAATTTCAAAATAGGCTCCTCCTGCGTCGATACAGCACTGCCAGCGCGATTTCCAAGCATTGAAGGCGTCACGGTAGGCATTCTCTGGAATAGCCTTTAGAGCGCGGTATAAGCTGCTTGGATCCCCTCTGTTGTCTCAAAATGCTTTCCTTTCGTCGTTCTTTTAAGGCGAGGAACAAAAAGAAGTCCAGGGGCCACATCTGGGCTGTAGGGCGGCTGGGGAAGCGTTGGGATGCCTGCCTTGGTCAGGTAACTGGTCAAAAGAAAGGAGGTGTGAGCCAGGGCGTTGTCGTGGTGCAACTTCCAGTCGGCTGTGATGTCTTTCCGGGCCCGATTGACCCTTTGTTTGAGTCTCTTGAGCATTTCCAAGTAGAACTTGGAGTTGACGGTTTGTCCAGGAGGAACAAATTCACATTGTCAGTGATTGTTGAAGACGAAGGTCTTCCAGCACTGTATTCATCGGCGATCTCTTCCCGGCCCTCCGAAAAGACCTTGAGCCACCGAAACACACCAATTCTTGCTAAATTATTATCTAGATAAGCCTGCTTGATCATATCAAACGTCTCTGTCACAGATTTACAGAGTTCACACAGAATTTAATCTCCGACCTCTGCTCTAACGAACGCTGCATTTTCGGCTTGTACCACCCACAAAAACTCGTCGCACAAAAAAGCCTGTCTTGATTCTCCGGATGCTCGGAGACAACTGACCAACCCCTCGTTCGTTAGCTAGGGACCCATACTACCGAATCCAGTCGTTGCATGCGCGCTCCGAAGTACAGTCGCGGCGGAAAAAAATCAGTCCTATTACTTCCGGACAGACCCTGTATGTAAAAGAGGATAGTCAAATTAATTTTAAAAGTGAAGAAACGATGGCACTAAACATTTTAGAATGACTGGAACTAGCAGCCTCAAAAATATAGAACAATGGTAGCAGAATTCGAAATTGCTAAAAATATTACTAACTACATATTTATTGTTAAAGTACAGTAGAACTTGGATAATTCGAACCCCTAGGGACCCATAAAAAAGTTCGAATTATTCAAAATTCGAATTACAAAAGTTTTTGAAAATAAAGGAGGAAAAATCGAACTTCATATTTTCACATTTTTTAATTAAAAAAAAAATATATATGCTTTATTTAAAGAACAACAAATATTTCATGAATTGATGATTACTTACATAAGTAATAAATAATTTATCAAACAAATAAAAATAAACGTCTATTGTTTAGAAAAAAAGTCATTTTCATAGGAAAGAATTTTTTTTTATTCAGGTAAGTTGGTAAAGTGTGAGGAGGAATCCCAAAGTCCTTGGCAATTTCAGATTTTTTTTAAATCCTTTTTCAAATTCTTCAATCGCAGCTATTTTCTCTGACAACATTAAAGTTTTATAACTTCTAGGCTTCAACATCTTAAATCAACAACTCCCAGAACTGCACTGTACACTAAAAATTCAAGGCACAGACAACAACAACAGAATACAACAGATCTAGGCGCTGACTTATTTTTAACTGAATAAGAAATGAAGATTAGAGGGATGTTAGGAGGGAATTCTAGGATAAAACAACCCCAGGAAGGGAGGAAGCACGACCCAGCACTTTGCAGAACAACATCGAATAAATAAAAGTCCGTCACGCAGAAGCTGCATAACTAATAGTATGTCGGCCCGTGTACATATCATGCAACGATTTTTAAGATTCTTCATTTTTTCACTATTGATTGTACAAGTCTTAACTACAACAGTGCCACTTGTCAGCTGGCTAGGTAGCGGTGGGTTTGGCTGCGGGGCGTTGCAAACTTCGGAAAAATATGAAAATGTGAAACGATTTTAAGATTCATGAAATTTTTTGGAGAAACACCTTTCATTATACAATAATCATTGGCACTTGTCAGCTGGCCGGCCAGCGGTGGACTTTTTGTCAGCTGGGGGTCTAAACTTGGCAAAAATACGAAATTCTGAAACGATTTTAAGATTGCTGAAATTTTGGTGGTTACTAGTATTTGTAGTGAGATTAACGAAAAACATTGTCAGCTGATCATATCTTGGTGGAAAACTTGTCAGCTGGGGGTGTATAAGCGCTGAGCGTATGGCGCGCGCTCCGCTTTATACCGCCAGCTGACAACTTTTCCACCCACATATAAGCAGCTGACAATTTGTTTTGTCAATCTTATTAAGAATACTACCTACTAACAAAATTTCAGGAATCTTAATATAGTATTTGACTATTTAATAGCGAAAGCATGCTTATATTGATTACAACTTCTGAATATATTGATTGTAAATGAATATTTTTATTATCAACGTTAAAATATATTATACAAGGTAGGGATTGTCGGGGTTCGGTCACTGCTACTTAATAAAACTACATTTTATCATAAAAATGGTTTTATTGTGCCGACGTTTCGGCTTGAACTTCAAGCCTTCATCAGGGCTGTAAAAAACAAGTAGGACGGATGTAATACTGAAATATACATATATATACATATGCCTACATACACAAATACACATTCATATATACATACATACATACATATATGGAAAAAGACAAAAACATAAAATACTAGAACATAATATATAGAAGAACAATGTGCTCTAGAAGTGTTTGGATTATTAGGAAAACAGATATAAGAATAACTGAGATGGACTTTGGTTTTGACCAATACTCCATCCTTTCCACTGAATCCAACGAAGACAAACGCCTCCTTTCCGAATCAATTTTTATCCACCTAGAAAATAACCCAGTTAATGACAAAATTGACAAAGAAGTCATCTCCTCTACCTACTCCAACATCTTCCATTTATTAAAAACTCCATCCTAATCCCCTATACCGCCTGCAATATAGCCCTTTATACCTGCCTCCCTTTCCATTAACACAACATTTTATGACTTTATGACCCCTTACTGTACTTCGCCGCTCTTTCTTTCATCTTCTATGTTCTCTGTCCATTGGGTGGTCCAGACCCCCCCCCCCCCCCCACCTCACCAACTCCTTTCTTCCTATGTTTCCCTGTATTAACTGTCAGAAATGATCCCGCATCTGTGAGGAATAGTTCTCTATCTTCCCATCGGTAAGCCCATATTGTTATTCTTATATCTAATCTAATATGTAATCTGTTATTCTTATATCTGTTTTCCTAATAATCCAAACACTTCTAGAGCACATTGTTCTTCTATATATTATGTTCTAGTATTTTATGTTTTTGTCTTTTTCCATATATGTATGTGTATTTGTGTATGTAGGCATATGTATATATATGTATATTTCAGTATTACATCCGTCCTACTTGTTTTTTAGAGCCCTGATGAAGGCTTGAAGTTCAAGCCGAAACGTCGGCACAATAAAACCATTTTTATGATAAAATGTAGTTTTATTAAGTAGCAGTGACCGAACCCCGACAATCCCTACCTTGCATCATCTACGGTCAACAAAGCTGAAAATACTAATTATTGTTATTGATAAAATGATTAAACATTAATAAAGCGTAGAAAATAAATATTTTTAATATCTCCAGTGAATTGCTGATCTCGAACAATCATATCAACTACTCGACGGAATTGTTCGCCATCAAACCATTTACATGTTTATATATCTTCAATATCCCATCCGTAATCCAGAGGAGTTAACTTGAAGGTTCTTGTTTGTTTATTTTAGATTATAAACATCGTCGTATATTTTTTTTTCAACCTACTTTACACTAGATTTATACTCGATATTAAGCGTATAGCCATCGGGGATCAAGCATACAGGCTGCTAGGATTGCTAAAACGTGACGAAGCTCTAGACCCCTCAAGGATTGTTTAATGTAGTGTGTATAGAGTGTCTGACACAGCAGACATACTGACAAACAGACAACAATTCTATAAATCATTGTTTTGGGTACAATTGCGTTGATAAAGGCCCCCAATAGTATTTTTACTCATATATCTTGCATGTACAAACAGCGATCCGTTAGAATTGTATTATATGTGAAGATAGATTACGGCTAGTAGTGGTAAGTTGGTAAATCGGGTCCAAAATAAACCCCCCTCCTAATAAACTGATCAAACTACTTACTTTATTTTTACAACATATTTTTCTATTAATATTTCCACAAACGAATATCGAGTTTCGTCCAAGCGACTTTGGGTCCAGAGTAAACCCCTCCTCCAGATGAACCAATTTTGCTGGTTAAAGAACTCGTTAAATCATTTGCTAAGGGAATACTATATACGAAGATTCGTGACGAAAAAACCTCTGGTGTGTATCGTATTAACGATAGTTCATGAGATGTTGGACGTGATTCTTTACATTGGCATAACTGTTTTATTTATGAACCGAATCGCATGAAACAAACACTAAATGTTAAGTGAAACGTACCACAAGATATTAGTGAATACTGAAACTAAATCGGATAAGCCGTTTCTGAGATTAGCGCGCACTGACAAACAGATAAACAGACAAGCAGGCAAAAATTTTAAAAATCATTTTTTTGGGTACTATTGCATTGATAAAGGTCCCCAATAGTATTTTTTCCCATCTTCCAGATACAGACAGCGATCCGTTAGACTTGTATTATTTGTATAGATTTGTATTAAGGTATGATGAAAAAATATATTATTTATTTGTAAAAAATACTGTAAAAATTATTATATAATTTATTTATAATAATAATAGTTTGCTAATAAAACATTTTAATAAAATGAAAGTCTGACTCTTCACCTTCAGAATCATTACTTTCGATATTTGTAGTGTTTGTGAGGTCATCCTGCTGTCTCTCATGTGAAAATACAAATTATTGGTATTGAAAAAATTATGAAACATTCAGGGCCACCACATCTCAGAGCCGGACCCAGGACCAGATCACGGGCCCCCACTTCTCAGAGCCAGAAAGAAAATTCTAGTACTTTGCTATAGGACTTTGGGCATTTTAAAATTATTTTCATCTTAAGTTTTGAGCAAAATGAGAATAAAAGCCGTCAATCGGTGCTGCAAAGGTCACTTTCGGTACTTTTTTTCCAATTAGCGAGGATCGGCCCGGGCACCGTGGGGGCCCCGGACAACTGTAACCGGTTGTCCCCCCCATGTGGCGGCCCTGGAAACATTAATAAAGCAAAGAAAATTAATAATTTTAATATCTTGAATTACTGATTTCGAACAATCATTTCAACTACTGGAGGTAATTGTTTGCCATCAAACCAATTACATGTGTACATTTTATTCATGTTACTATTAGAAGTTAAAATTTGGATGAATATGGGAACGTGAACAAAGCAAACTATTTAGATAATAATAAGTTATTTTTAACACTAGGCGAAACACTGTGCCAAGCGTTGCCTGATTTTCACGCATTCACAGGCGAAAATTTTTTATGTGCTATGTATTTTATACAAATACATTAATGCAAATACATAATATATTTTAATGTTGATAATAAAATTATTCATTTACAAATTGTAAATGAACATTTTTATTGTAAATTACAATCAATATATTCAGAAGTTGTAATCAATATAAGCATTCTTTCGCTATTGAATAGTCAAAAACTATATTAAGATTCCTGAAATTTTGTTAGTAGGTAGTATTCGTAATAAGATTGACAAAACAAATTGTCAGCTGCTTATATGTGGGTGGAAAAGTTGTCAACTGGCGGTATAAAGCGGAGCACGCGCCATACGCTCAGCGCTTATACACCCCCAGCTGACAAGTTTTCCACCAAGATATGATCAGCTGACAATGTTTTTCGTTAATCTCACTACAAATAATAGTAACCTCCAAAATTTCAGCAATCTTAAAATCGTTTCAGAATTTCATATTTTTTCCAAGTTTAGACCCCCAGCTGACAAGCAGTCCACCGCTGGCCGGCCAGCTGACAAGTGCCAATGATTATTTTATAATGAAAGGTGTTTCTTCAAAAAATTTCATGAATCTTAAAATCGTTTCACATTTTCATATTTTTCCGAAGTTTGCAACGCCCCCGCAGCCAAACCCACCGCTACCTAGCCAGCTGACAAGTGGCACTGTTCTAGTTAAGACTTGCACAATCAATAGTGAAAAAATGAAGAATCTTAAAAATCGTTGCATAAAATGTACACGGGCCGACGGACTATAAGCACTTTCCTCAGAATTTGGGTAGTGTAGACTGCTTTCCAGAACAATTTGCTTAAAATATCCAACATAAATAAAATAAAAACATGAATAGTTCTCTTTTAATTTTGTAATGAGTAACTGTTCAATTATTAATTTTGTAATTAATTTGCTTCCAGAGTTATGTTTACACATGGTAACTACTACACTTCTTAATAAATACAAAAAACTTCATATTTTCGTCTTTTGATCTGACGCAGGAACAGGATACAGTCCCTCTAGATGTAGAGAGCGCTCCTTGCGGCGGCCTTGCGAACCTAATTCTATTGAAATATATTACATACAAAGTAAACCCCTCTTTGCGATTGACAGATTTAGCTCATTTATACAACACTTCTTTCCCATGAGTTACCCACGACGTATACCACGTTGTGTTACAATACAGCAGAAATTACGACCGGTATGAGTATATCAGTAATTTGGGTCTGGAGTAAACCCCCCCCCCTCCTAATGAACCGATTTAGTTTATTTTTACCTGTAGATTACCACTACGAATACCGAGTTTCAACGAAATATAACAACAATCACGGCTGGTAGTGGCGTATTGCTATTGTGGGTCTGGGGTAAACCTCCCCTCCTAATGAACCGATTTAGTTTATTTTAACATCTCACTTTTCTCTTTAGATTACCACTACGAATACCAAGTTTCGTTGAAATATAAAAATATTATGGCTGGCATTGTCAAATTAGTGTTTTGGGTCCAGGGTAACCCCCCCCCCCCTTCCGGTTGACCGATTTAGTTTATTTTTACATCTCACTTTTCTCTCTAGATTAACACTACGAATACCAAGTTTTGTTGAAATATAACAAATATTACGGCTGGCATGGTCAAATTAGTGTTTTGGGTTTGGGGTAAACCCCCCCCCTTCCAGTGGACCGATTTTGGTGGTTAACGAACTCGTTCAATCGTTTGCTAATTGAATGCTATATACCACGTTTTGTGACGAAAAAACAAAAACTCTGGCCGCTATCGTGTTAACAGACACACACACACACACACACACACACACACACACATATATATATATATATATATATATATATATATATATATAGAGAGAGAGAGAGAGAGAGAGAGAGATTTTAACGGGGGTCATTTTCGGTGTCTACTTGGTAGGATCGATAAAGATTTGTAGAAATTTTTCAAAAATTCCGTCATGAGTGCAACCTCAATAGCTACTTTCCTTCGGAGGAAAGTGCTAAAAGTAGTATCATGTTTATTTTCGTGAACTTGTCAGAAATAAATGAAAATTATTCTTCATGAAATTTATTTTTAATGATTATAGTAAGTCTTACATAAACTTTGATTAAAAAAAAAAAGTAAAAATACATACAAAATGCATCCTTGCAGAACACACGGACAACACCTGGTCACACCGGTGATTTAGTCCTTGCAATCTCATCATGGTTAGCTCTTATTACCACAATTGATTCGCAAATCCTTGCTATCAGGTTGTTTATGTTCTAAATGTATACTTTGTACACATTTGACTTAGGCCAAACCCACGCCTAAAAATCAAGTTAGATCAGGGTTTTCGGCCGGCAAATACAAAGGGCCAAATCTCTCCACGATAAGATTACATCGTCCATGATGAGATTACAAGGGCTATATCAACGCTGTGACCAGGTGTTGTCAGTGTGTTCTGCAAGGAGGCATTTTGTATGTATTTTAAAAGCTACCTACCATTCAAAAAGAAGATGTATTTATCAGACATTTTAATTTGAGATTGAATAAGCTGGCTACAAAAAATTTAAAACAGATATACTTATCATATTTATTTATAAGTTAGTTATACTCCCTCGACAATGGGGTGTGAAGTAACTAGTTTTCTGAGAAATATGGTTAGTTATGCAAACGTTTTCGTATATTATAATATATTTGTTCAAATAGTATACGAAAATGAGAATTAAAATTTTAGAAACAAAACCAATATTGAATTAAGATATTTAAAAACAAACAAACTACAGCTTACCTATTTTGGGATGGTTTGATGTTTTTATTGTCCTGGCCTTGAGAATCCGAGTTCACATTTCTTCAGTTAACAAAAAAAGAAAGCATTTTAAATTACATAAATTGATGTAGCATAACAGTAAAATAATGAGTAGCACATAATTTAAGAGATTGAATAAAACAAAGAAAACTCATATTCATTTATTTACATTTTAATGTACAGGCTAGTGCCTTTTTTGGGGGGGGGGGGAAAGAAGTCCCCAAGTAGGAATCGAACAAATGACCACGAGCGTGGAGTGCTCACACCTTAACACTAGAGATGTGGGGTGGAAAATTTCCCACAAATTTTTCCAGAAAATTTTCAATTGATAAAAAGGAAATTTTTTGGTTAAGGTTTTCTAGGACACATAAGAGCTTTCCATATTTTTTTTATATCAGCCAATTTCTTAACCATTTAAACAAAAATTACAGGTTTAATTCTAACTTATAATTCACATGAATATTTAAATTCAATAACGTCCATTATTATTAACTGAGATTTTTGGGGCAAGTTCTCTATAGGTTACCACCCTTTTCTAGCCAGGATAGGGCGATGCCTTTCCTTTTTTCTAAAGAAAAGCTACCACCCCATAGTGGGAATCGAACCCACGACCTTTGACATGGAGTGTTAAATGCTCATATGAATAAAGTTAATAGTACAGATGGAGATAGTTAGCCGTTGCAGTGATACAAAGACAAGGTATGGTTGGGATTCGGATAGGAGAAAAAAAAACGTCAGACCTTCAGAAAGAAATCTGTATTGGACGTTTCGGCTGCACTTTTGCAGCCTTCTTCAGCACTAGAGAATGTCTAGGGGGGAAGGAGGAAGACCAAGAAGGTGACCATGGTTGAATGTATGAATTAGTAATGGTGTTTGACTACTTGGGAGCGGGTTAAGTCTTCCTCCTTACAAGGTAGGGTTTTTAATATATATTCTACGTCTGTAATAACTTTAGGTACATTATTATTAGACCTAGGGGGCAATGAGAACTTATCTCCTAGACTTCGAATACTATTAAATTGTACGGGGAGCTTGACCGAGGACATATTCTTTACCCATTTAATGTTACCTATGAGATGATGAACGTTACTCTGGTATGTTTTGTTAAATTTGTTTAATAAATTCTTTTTGAGTTTAGATTTCAAACTGTTTGTGATGTTTGAGATAAAACTTACTATGTCATAGAAAAGGGTTCGATCAACTTCCCCCCTTAAGATATTGTATTGGGATTCTACAACACAAACAAACATTTTAATTTTCTTATCTCATAGTTTAAGTTAGCTATTTCTACATTCAATAATTTTTTTAGGAATTGCGATTTTGCGGTTACAAATTGTTTGTGAGCTGGAGAGAAGTGATTACACGGATTGATGTGGTTGGTCTTCTTGGTTCATGGTCTTCCTCCCTCCCCCCTAGGCATTCTCTAGTGCTGAAGAAGGCTGCCAAAGTGCAGCCGAAACGTCCAATACAGTTTTCTTCCTGAAGGTCTGACGTTTTTTTCTCCTAGCCGAATCCCAAGCATACCCTGTCTTCGTTTTGAATAAAATTAAGTGTGATTATGTTTCAATTAACAAGTGCCATATTGGGGTCTCCCGTGGTCTTGTGGCTAGCACCTTAGATTCACAAGCGGGAGATGATGGGTTCGATTCCCACCATAGTGCCATATTGTTCAATTAATAACTAATAAAAGTCTGTGACGCAGGAGCTGCATAACTAACTAAGCACTTTCCTCAGAATTTTTGTAGTGTAGACTACATTACTGAATAAGTTGCTGTAAATAACCTATATAAATAAAATAAAAACTTGAATAGTTCTGCATTTCTTATGAGAACTGTTCAATTATTAATTTTGTAAATAATTTGATTCCAGAGTTATGTTAATATATGATACTGTACTCATATCGGTCGTAATTTCTGCTGCATTGTAACGAAACGCGGTATATGCCGTGGGTATCTCATAAGAAAGAAGTGTTGAAAAAATGAAGTAAATCGGTGTATTGGAAAGGAGGGATTACTTCAAACTCTGCTTCATTAGAATTAGCCCGCCAGACATAGGTTCCCAAAGCCGCCGCGAAGAGCGCTATCTCCCACTAGGGGGACTGTATCCTGTTCCTGCGTCAGATCAAAAGACGGAAAATGAAGTTTTTGTGTATTTATTAAGATAAATACACAAAAACTTCATTTTCCGTCTTTTGATCTGATGCAGGAACAGGATACAGTCCCCATAGTGGGAGATAGCGCTCCTCGCGGCGCCTTTGGGAACCTACGTCTGGCCGGCTAATTCCAATAAAACAGAGTTTAAAGTAAACCCTCCTTTCCAATCGACCGATTTACTAAATTTTTACAATTCTTTCTCATGAAATACCTATGACGTACGCGTTTTGTTACAATACAGCAGAAATTACGACCGGTATGAGTATATTAGTACTTTAGGTCAGGAGTAAACCCCCCCTCCAAATAACCCGATTTAGTTTATTTTTACAACCCATTTTTCTCTGTTGATTACCACCACAAATACCGAGTTTTGTTGAAAAGTAACAAAAATTACGGCTGGTAGTGGCAAATTGGTAATGTGGGGCCGGAGTAAACCCCCCCCCCCTCCTAATAAACCGATTTAGTTTATTTTTACAGCGTATGTCTCTCTTTAGATCAACATAACAAATACAGAGTTTTGTTGAAATATAACTAAAACTACGGCTGGCAGGGTCAAATTAGTGTTTTGGGTTCGGAGTAACCCCCCCCCCTCCCGGTAGACCGATTTTGGTGGTTAACAAACTCGTTCAATCGTTTGCTAATTGAACGCTATATACCAAGTTTCGTGAAGAAAAAACAAAAACTCTGGCCGCTGTTAACAGACACACACATATATATATATATATATATATATATATATATATATATATATATATATATACATATATATATATATATATATATATATATATACATATATATATATATATATATATTTTTTTTTTTTTTTACGGCGCATCGACAATTCTTGGCCATTAGCGCCAAGTATTGTTATAATCTTAAAAAATAAAAAAGAACTATTATTTATATTTAAACTATTTGAATTAGATAATTGCGCCGCGTTGGGTCGCCAAAATGTTATAATATTAATAAATAAAGAAGAAATTGTTTTTTTAATAATATTTTATTATACGTATACCTCTACGTTGGGAACCAATATAATAAAAATTTTATAATAATTGATGTTAGAAACTCTTTATCTCAGGGTTAGGGTTCGATTTTAAGTAAAGTAACACAAAAACCATTTTACATAAGAAAAAACTCATAGATAAGTCAAATTTCGAATTAGACAAACAATCATTACCTGATATAGAAGCCAAATCTGGAACCAACCTCAGAGAACAGGATCCTCGTTACAAAAGCAGCTTCCTTTTAACTCAACAGCCTGCACTACTTTCAAAAAGACTGAACCACTGTACAACAAACTGTAACAGCATCCGGATTGGAATGTTTCTTTAAAAATGCACTATAATTGACTACTTGTAACTGTCTCTTGTAACTGACTCTCATGTGAACCTGGAGCCACCTTTTCACAGACTTTCTCGTAACAGACTGCATTCAACTTTCAATGTGTCCATTACTGACTGAACTCCACTTTAATGGCGGGAGCGTCATACCGGTATCCACTGCTAGACCAATATAACAAATAATAATTGTTTATCACAATGAACTTAACATATCAATGAGCTTTATTGGATTTTCCGAATTTTCTGTGTTAGTTTTTAATTTAGAACTTTTAATTTTTTGATGAAAGTTAAATATAAGAAAAAATTTATTTGTTTTTTTATTTTCCGCAAACCTTGTATTCGTCTTTTCCCGCCTTTTTTTTTTTTAACGGTTATTCGAATTTAAAAATTTTAAATATGTAATGTAAAATATCATTACAGTATATATATATTGTAATGATCTAAAAGGGGGTGCTCTAGAAAGAGTCAGTTTCTGGCATAGCAAAGAGTAGCATTCCTATTCAAAATAAAGGCTAAGTTATATTCCATAAGTCCATCACAAATATTATCTTTTGTCAACCAATTAAATAAATAAAAGAGTAATAAAAGGGATAGCAATTGGCAGTGCTTAGTTTGGCAGTATTTATTTTTTTTAAAAAAGGCAGTGTGAAATAGAAGAAGAGTCCAAATATCTCGGCTAGGAGCGATAAGGTAAACAAGTTTCCAAGGAAGATAAGAATAGAGGTGCTTCCAAAAGATGCCCTTTGAACATCCAGGTGGCGATCGCTGAAGACAAACTTCCTTGGTATGGTGGGAGTAACGCCTATAAAAAGAGCCTCCCCCCACCACTCGCTCGCACTCCAGCACCAACGAAGGGCCAGAGCACTCCCATTCGAGCGCCAGAGACGAAGGGCACCCGATCTCGCTGCAGAACCAGCTGGTCAGCCGACACCAAGCTCTCACTTCATCTTCACATGATGGCCAGACACCACTCCATGATCTAGCAGCCGACCATCATTCTCCTCAACATAACTACAACCAGTCTGCCTCTTCACTTCCAGAACATCATCCGTATCATAAGCTGAGTATAACTCAATAACTGCCAATCTTCAATTAAAATTCAAAAGCTATCTAAAATTTCGTAATGGCCAATATTTATATTTTAATATATAAGTTAATATTTTAATTATGTTCTAACTTTTCTTTAATAACCCAACATTGATACAATTATGTGAGTCAAGCAATTTTTCTTTTTTATATCACAGCCATGCCAAATCTTAAATTATATATTTTTTATTCAATATAAGTCAATTATTTCCAACTCTATTTTATTTATAATGAACCTTTCTCCTGGTATTTAATATGGTCTCAACACATAAAAGGACAGATGGTAAGAAGTGGTTCTAATTATATATTTCTCATGCTTTTCTTTCAGGAAATTTATTAAATTAATTTAATTATTCAAATGGTTTTATTCATAAATCCGTATGTGGTGAGTTTGGTAACATTAAATGAACCCTGAGATATAATGAAAATATAATATAAACATTTCTAAGTCAACTTTTTCTATAATAACTCTTAAATATAATCAATTTTCTTTTTCTTCCCCCACCAAAACACCACAATCAATATATATATATATATATATATATATATATATATATATATATATATATACATATAAATTTTAACGGGGTCATTTGCGCTGCCTACTAGGTAGGATCGATGGAGATTTGAAGAAATTTTTCAAATATTCCGTCATGAGTGCAACCTCAATAGCTACTTTCCTTCGGAGGAAAGTGCTAAAAAGTCAATTCACCCGATTACATAATAAAAGAGCACTCACAGAAAATGAATCGCTCATTTCTTTTCTTTATTCTTTTACAGCACATTGACATCTGGGCTATTAGCGCCGACATCCCTGGTGCAGCGAGCAATTTTCTCAACGAGCCGTGAGATGAGAAAAATCCTGCTGCTGGTGGAACTCGAACCTAACAACTCCCGTGTGAGAAACTAAGGCGTTAGCCACTAGAGCACGAGAAGACCCTATTTCTTTTAATACAGTGGAACATGGATAATTCGAAATTGTCTTTAATTCGAATATTTCTCTCGGTCCCTAGAATTTAGGGCATAAATAATGTAAAAAAATTGTGATTAATTCGAATAAAATTTTGGATAATTCGAATTTTTTACGAGTCTGTGCCTCCACTGGGAAGTGTTTCAGAGCGGTGGGGACACTGCTTTTCCCAGCCACATAAATGTGGTCAGAGCGTTATCACTCACAATCATCAGGCCTCCAATAAATAAATAACAATAGGACTGAAATAATTTTTTGATCAAATGAGACTAACCTCTGTCCTTTTTGAGGTGCATTAAAACGTTTATAAGGTGCAGATCCTCCTCTATTGGCCTGCATAAAGTTTCCTCTGTTAGGCTGAAAATTGTTTTGTGGTCTTTGAAAAGAGGATGGCGGACCTCTGGGAGGTAGGGGCTGTAGTGGCCCAGGCATCTGGTGAAAAGGCTGGTGCATGGGTTGTTGCATGCCCATTGGTCCTGGAAAAGGTGCGTTGTTCTGAGGATGCGGTCCAGGAGGGTACATCATACCTCCTTGATGAGGGCCTGGGAAAGGCATGAAAGGTCCTTGAGGACCAGCCTGAGGACCATTTCCAAAGTACGCATTAGGAGGCATCCTAAAAAATAATCAGAATGCTGACTAGAATTATGAATAAATTGGTGGATTCAAAATAAAAATATTTTTTACAATAATATAATTATAACATTAACATGTTTCTCGCCATGGCATACACAACTGGCCAACAAGTTGTGGGTCTGTCACCCAGATATGTGTGAATTCTTAATCATCAAGTTAACACAAATGAGATTTAAATAAGTTATGTACAGAATTCTACTAGACTTAAGGAATAGAAGAATATCACACATAGGCTACATTACATAAAATAAGTTGCATAAGCCAGGCCAACCTAGAGAATTGAACCAAACTGCATTAGGACTTTTCACCAATAGACTACCAGACTTTATTTTAAAACTAAACACGTGATTGTTCATAGCTTGGGAATGTTCTTAAGTATAAGGCAAAGTAACAATCTGCCACATAAGTGAAATACTCATGTACAATCTAGGCAGAAGTACAGATATATTTGTTTAGGTTATTTTAAAATGTGACTTTTAACACATTCATTGCGGGTCTAAAATTCACGTTTTTCCCGTAAACGGGAGAAATTTGTATGATCAAATTTTGACATAACCATGTTATATTTGTTTTATTAACACAAAAATTGCGAAAAATTATAAACACTGAATAAAAATGCACATACCTTGAAATATTTTAAAAAGTGGTTGGAGACTAAAAATTTAAATTTGAAAACACAAACGATTTATACCCTCTGAAAGAAGAACGATATCTGAGGTCTTCCCGCCGGTCGGTTGGGCAGGTAAAGGAGAAATCCCCTCTACGAGACACTTTTAAGTGAATGGAAAAGTACTTGGCTTACCCGATAGATCTATCGGGTCCGTAGGAGCGAGTGGGGAGGCACCCGATAGATCTATCTGGTCCGCAACGAATGTGTTAAGGGAAGGTTGGTTAAATTGTCAGACAAAATATTTTTAAAGTTGAAGCAAAACTATATAATAACTATATATATAATAACTAGAGCCCGGAAGTTAGGCAAAATGCCTTTTTTTATCTGAATGGATATATTGAAGAATCAGATAGAAATAAATATGTTTCAGTGCATTTAGGAAGTGTAAAGACAATTTTTATTTTGCCTTTTTTGCCTATTTTGGCTATTTTAAGATTTAATGCCTTTTTTTGCCTTTTTTACTATTTTTTCCTGGGATTTAAACATTTTAAAAAGCACCGTTCATCGAAGACAAAACACAAGTTAAATTACATATATCCGTCACAAATATCTATTCGAGAGCTCATTTTCCCAACCCATGGATTTAACCTCTATAAATAACAGATCCTTCCTTAGTAGAAGGAATGAGGAAGCATAATGAATACCAGGATAGAGACAGGATGAGAGAAGTACGTCACTTCTTCTTCCTCACACCCATTTTGCTGTGACAATGGTTAGTTAACTGGTACTCCGGATTTCGAAATATTAAGATATTGCAGAGGAAGGGAGGAAATAACTTCCCTCTAACAGGACAATTATAAAATAAGCTATTAGTCTACTGTTGAACTTCTTCAAGACAGCTCGTGTGTTCGTTCTCACTTATATATCATGCCGAAAGTTTCATCGTTGCGTGGTAAATTACATAGCTATGTTCGCGAATTCGGTTCGGATTTACTTTCTACTGATGGAGCTATACTCTTCTGCAAAGTCTGTGAAAAATCTATCAATCACGATAAAAAGTATTTTATTACTCAACATTTCGCAACAACGAAACATAAATCTAGGATAAATACTGTTGGTCCTATGATTAATTTAATTGCAACAACAGTTACAACATCCAGCAGGCAATCTCAGTTTTCCCTGGATCTATGCAAAGCTTTCTTGGACTCAGGAATTCCGTTCTGGAAACTGGAAAATCAATCCCTGAGGACATTTCTGCAAAAGTACACTAAAGAAGAGGTTCCATCAGAATCCACGTTAAGAAAAACGTATTTAAATATCACCTTTGAAGACACGATGCAGAGGATTCGACTCAGAGTTGCAGAAAAGAAGATCTGGATCTCCATTGATGAAACTACAGATGCAATGGGACGTTACATAGCCAATGTTATCATTGGAACCATGGAAGCAAAGCAAACTGACTTATCATCAGTATATCTTTTGACGACAGAGGAGATGGAGAGAGCAAATGGTACCACAGTGGCACAGTTGTTTACCAATTCACTAATGCTACACTGGTTGGACGGAATACTGCATGATGATGTCCTACTTTTTGTCACAGATGCAGCACCTTACATGAAAAAAGCTGCTAAAGCCTTACGAGTTCTCTTTCCTAAAATGCTCCACCTCACTTGTCTAGCACATGGCCTCCACAGAATCGCTGAAGAGATAAGAAGTTTGTATCCTCACATGGATAAATTAGTTTCTAACGCCAAGAAAATCTTCCTAAAATCCCCCTCTCGAATCCGGGTTTTTAAGGACATAGCACCAGAGCTGGCTTTACCTCCTCAGCCAGCTCTTACCAGATGGGGAACCTGGATCTCAGCAGTAATATATTACTGCAACAACTTGGACAAGATACGTGAGGTAGTTCATGCAGTATCAGTAGACGAAGTTAGTTCAGTTCGCGAGGTAAAAACGTTGCTGGACCAAGAAGAGCTTAGCAATGATCTGGCATTTATAAAAGCACATTATAGTGTAATACCGGAAGCAATCTTGAAGTTAGAGAAAAGAGATGATTCGCTGGTATCATCTATGGGGATCTTCGAAGATGCTGTAAATCAACTGCTCCAAGCACCAGGAGAAAAAGGAAAGAGGGTCAGTGAAAAAGTTAAAACGTGTTCTGAGTGCTAATGTAGACATCGAAAAAATTAAGAACATTTGTAATGTTCTGAAAAGGCGAAAATTCTGTTTTAACTGGCATGTGTCCTTTCGATGTAGCTTGTTTCAAATTTGCACCTATCACTTCAGTGGAAGTAGAACGTTCCTTTTCCATGATGAAAAACATTCTTTCTGACAAGCGTCTGTCTATGACAGTTGATACTTTAAAAAAGCATCTTGTTGTAGCTTGTAATCAGGGAAAGTAAGAGTAAGTACAGTATTTAAAATGCACCTTTTAATTGATAATTAGGAATGAGATTCCTCTTTGCCTCCACTCCTTGTAAATACCTATTTTAATTAAAGTACTTTTATGCATTTCAAGTGCCTTTTTGCCTGCCTATTTTAACCAAAATTAAATGCCTAACTTCCGGGCTCTAATAATGAGTAAGATTCATCTTTGCCTTCACTCCTAATAAATGCCTATTTTAACGAAAGTACTGCCTATTTTCAGTATTTTAACTGCCTTTTTGCCTGCCTATTTTAACCAAAAATAAATGCCTAACTTCCGGGCTCTAATAATAACATAGCCACACAAAGAAACAAAAAGTCCGACACGCAGGAACTGTGTTATCTTAGCACGTTTCTGTTCTGATCCATAGTCCATTAGGAAACCTTAGAATAGAAACAGAATAATGTTTTGTTTTGATATATTTTGTGAAAATGTTAACACATGTAAAATGAAATCTCGAAGAGAAGATTTTAGGCACCATAACAGGAAACTGACAGTATCCTAAGCGGGAATTACTTACTGCGCCTTCTCAAGTTCCGCTCTATGAAAACAGTGTTACTAATACGTTTCTCATTACCTTACCTTGTTTTACTAAAAAACAAAATTTACTGATAAATGCAATTAAAAAATAACAAAAGAAAACAGCAAATTAAAACTGATGCAAACATAAACAACAAACCGTTCAAAAGAACCGAAGCAGAAACTTTAGACTTTCAAGCATAGACTTCTCCAAAAGAGATAACCATCAAAAATTGCCGTAGAACCTTTTTTGTAAGAAATTCAGTAAGCTTTCAAATGGTTTTTGTCTACTTACCACGATTTTCCAACCGTTTTGGAGGTATTTAAGAAAATATTCAATAATCCTAAAACTGCTCATGTCTGTCAATTACATATTTTTCCCCTAATGCTTCCTTAAATATAAAAGTAACCAAAATGTAAATATCATAGTTTGGATGAATGTCAAAAATATGGAAAAAGTTTCAACTGAATCCATCATTTTTAAGAACCCAAACCAAAAAGTAGTTAGGAAAACTGGTTGTATTCACTTTTTTTTCGAAAACAGCCAAAGATATCGACATAAAAATGGTTTCATTTGTTTCCCTACGTTAGAAATAAAAAGTGTACCTGGAAGCCTCTTAACGCAAAGCCGTAAGCGTTACAATTTCTCGTTGAAAACACGCGTTCCAGTAGGCGGATTCTGCCAGTTAGCGAGCTTGACCTTTTAATCAGACAACGTATTTTTGTACTAAATTTTATTAAAATCGGACCATCTTTAGGAAGTTACAGAGTGAATAAACAAACACACACACAAGCGCTTGCACAAACACATACTCTCAAACAGAGAAAAATTTAAAATACTGATATTTTTTTGATCTATGGGTATTGAAAAATGAAATATTATAGTCGGCACTTCTGGATTGTGCCATTGCCCTGAAATTATAAACGGTTTTCCTTCCTACGGAGGAAACACTAAAAAAAAACTGGAATTCTGAAAGGCAGGACTATGGATCTTTACTTTTTGGACTCAATCAGAATCTGGGGTCCATTGGCCACGATCAGGTCGGAGTAAAATCTAATGTACAGAGACGACCAGTGTTACAAAAACACGGATTCTATATGTTTTTTCCCCCCAATTAAGGAATATCAATAGATATGATTGGCAAAAATGTTTATGTATTTTTTGAAAAAAAGTGAACTTACCAATTATTTACATTGCCCATTAAGGGTGGTGCTGATGTCAGAGCTTGAGCCGCTTCTGTAATAGCATCTATAATTAATAACCCCAAAAATAATAAAATAAAATGTTTAATGAAAAAATTATTTTTAGAGAAATCTGACGTTTCTCTTAGCCGAGTCCCAACCATTCCTTGACTTCGGAATATCGTAAGGTTTGGTCAGTTTCATATTTGTTTAAGAAAATCACAGAATTCTGACAGCCAAGTTATAATTAAAATGGAAAATCTAATGAGATTTAAAAAATCATGGAAAATGGGACAATCAGATCAATCAAAGCACAGAAGTGAAATGAAGAAAGGATTTGGGTGGAGCCAGTTATGACGGAAGAGGCTAATTCCTCAGAATCAACTAATTGTGGTATATTTTAACAAAATTTATGAGATCTGACCTTTGACGGACACAAAAAATGATTTACTTTAATTTTTTTTATTCACATGTTTATAATTGGAAGGTACTTAAGACTGTCCCTTCCAAGAATAAATATAAAATTAATTTAAAAATGCATGTTAAAATATTTACATGTTAAGAATAAATCAATACCTCTTTTCTTCTTCTCGATCTCTTCTATTTCCGTCATAATTTTATCCACTTGTCCAACTAAAAAATAAATTTTAAACTTAATGCATTCCAAATAAAAAACTATCTCCTTAAATCCATAATGACATTACGAGTAATTATATAAAATGTTAAAGTTACTTACTGGACGGAACAAACTGAACACACTTGTCTACTACGCGTGAGGGAGAACTTATCACTTGTCACTAAGCCAGCTCAATGAGATTGACAAGTATAGACGGACCATTGTGAACACACATGTCCATCAACGTATGAACGAGTAATTGACACTTGCTACATAGCCAGGTTAGTGAAAGGGATAAGCACTAATCACAAGTACAAAGCTCGTGTAAATTATGCATAAGACATGTTGATTTAATTTATAAATATACTCTCCTGAAAAATATTTCATTAATTTTATAATAAGAAGATACTTTAAATAAAACTATATATATTTTTAGAGAAAAATTTGGTACTTAAATATTAGCTCCACCACATTTAGATCAGAGATCTGGGTTATCAGCGTAGGCGCATAACTCATTACAATTTTGAGCAATATGGCCGTTATGTTTGTGGTAAACGTCATGTTTACTTTCTGTTGTTAACACAATTACTTCGTACTCTTGTGTTTTTGATGTAATTTTTTTTCCTTGTTGTTGTAGTTGTTGTTGGTGGACTGTTTTGAAGCCATGTTAAATTGTATATCAACCCATTTTCCACTGAAAAACCAGTGATCTATATTATCAACAAGTTTGGTTGACTAGAGTTCCAATACAACCTTGACGCATAGTAATTATGCCATTAACATAAGTGCTACACGTTTCCGCTTGCTTCCCTCACTCAAGGTTATATCGGAAGTCTAGTCAACCAAACACGTTGATAATATAAGTAAATGGTCTTTCCATGGCCATATTGGCAAAAATTCAATTGACTTCTGCGCCTACGCTGATGATCCAGATCTCTGACCCAGATGAGGTAGAACTAATACATAAGTACCCAACATTTTAATATGTGCATTTTCTATCTTGAAACAAGTTATTACATAAATTAATTTACTTACTTTTTTCTTCCAACTGCACCTTTTTCTGAAACAACTGTTGTAATTGGTCTACATATACTTCTTTCATAGCCAATTCCTTGCTACCACCAGAAACTTGAAAAAAAAATTGGACTGTAACTTAAGTGATTACAAATGTCAAGGTATGAATGAGAACATCATAGTCCCAGAGCCAGTAATCGCGCGTTTCATGAAGTATTTTATGCACCTTGAAATTTTGCTATAATGTACCTCTTGGGTTGATAAGAAGGTATAAATGTGTTGGCTAGACTTACCGTGGAACACCAGGTACTGCGCATTGAGGAAAGGTGCAAAAAAATATTTCCCAAAAATATGAGGGGTTTGTTTGAGTCAAAAAGTTTGTTAATTTGTTCGTTGAATTGTCGTTCTTGTATTCTCGTAATGTCCTTAAGGATGGGTAAGTATGTATTAGTGTCTTTGAACTCTCTCGTCCCACAGTTCCCCCATGACATCTCATTTATCTGCAAATACGTAGATGATCTTTTGCTGATGATAAACCCAAACAGACTAATATACATGCTTAATTGCTTCAATTCCTACCACCCTATGCTACAATTCACTGTCAAAACAGAACAGGACAGTCAGCTCCCACACTTGGACACCTCACTAATTAGACAGACTGTCGGTACTATTATCACAGATTGGTACACCAAACCCACATACTCGGGACGGTTACTTAATTTTCACTCATCCCATCCTTACCATCTCAAAATTAACTTAGCTAGAAATCTCCTTTGCCGAGTCCTCTCCTTATCCCATGCATCCTTCCATGATAAAAATATAAACATAGCCTCTGATATATTGGCACGCAACCTATTTCCCCCCAATCTCATAAAATCTCTTGTGAAAAAAGAAAAATCCCAACCTTCCAACACTATTTCTCCCAATTCTTCCCTAACTCCCAGTTCCCAAATGTTCCGATCCCTGACATTTACACCTGGGCTGACTGAAAAACTTACAAAGACGATTAATAAATCCTACCCATCCCTAAATTTTGGTTTGAAAACCATTAACAAACTAAAAACCCTCTATACCAAACTTAAAGATCCCATCCCTTTTGACCAAACCACCCGTTGTGTTTACCAAGTCCCTTGCCAAACCCCTTCCTGTATTGGTTTATACATAGGAGAAACCATAAATGACATTCACTCTCGCCTTACATAAACAAACCATCACTAACAAAGAAATAGACAAATCTGCACTTGCTAAACATGCCATTACTCAAAAACACACTTTTAACTTCGATGACACAAAAATTCTTTCTACAGAACGAAACAAAAAAAGACTACAGATCTCTGAATGCGTACACATTAACCTAAATAAAAACAATATAAATTACAAAACAGACAAACAAGGCATTTCTCCTATTTACGCTAATATTTTTCACGAACTCTCCCGACCCCCACCTAGTATTTTCCCATGCCCCTTGTGTATCCTTCCATTATCACCATTTTCTCCTTTCCTGTCATAAAACGCTTTTGATCCCTACCGACCTCCTCCCACCACTTGTTTTGTTCAGTTACATATACCCTGGAAGATCCCAGTTTTCTTATATACTTTCACTATGGTTACTTAAGTGTTAACTTTGGTCTTCCTCTGCCTCCCGGCACCTTCATTGGTATGTAGTACCTTATTTCTCGGTTAAAAATTAATTAATATTATTATTAGTACCTATTTACTTGTATACACCTCATTAAAAATGTTTTTTATGTTTCTATTGATTTTCTAGAACTAATTTCTAGATATACATTAATGTTTATTTTACCTGTTTATTAATAACATAATTCATGAAGATTAAACCTCCACCTCAATAAAAATGTTTTTTTATTTTTTTATGTTTCTATTGATTTTCTAGAACTAATTTCTAGATATACATAATGTTCACTTTTTATTAATAACACAATTGTTCAAACAATTAAATAACAAATGGTTCTTTTATAATAAGTTGAATTGTATTTATAGATCTATTACTTATCTTACTGACAAACCTTTTTTCTGAGTATTAATTTCTGTTTTTTCTTTGTTTCTTGTCGTTTTAGCTGACGAAGGCTACCAAAGAGTAGCCGAAACGTCCTGAACATAGATTTATTACAAAAATCATATTGAGGTTTTTTAGCCGAATCCCAACTATTCCCTGTTTGCTTAATAACATAATTGTTCTAACAATTAAATAACAAATTGTTCTTTTATAATAAGTTGAATTGTATTATAGACCAGTCATTTATCTTACTGACAAACCTTTTTTCTGAGTACTAATTTCTGTTTTTTCTTTGTTTCTTGTCATTTTAGCTGACGAAGGCTACCAAAGAGTAGCCGAAACGTCCTGAACATAGATTTTTTACAAAAATCGTATTGAGGTTTTTTTAGCCGAATCCCAACTATTCCCTGTTTGCTTAATAACATAATTGTTCTAATATTTTAACAACAAATTGTTCTTTTATAATAAGTTGATTTGTATTTATAGACCTGTCATTTATCTTACTGATAAACCTTTTTTCTGTGTATTAATTTTTTTTTTGGTGCATCTATTTCCAGGATCATTAGCACCATCTGTGTATTAATTTCTGTTTTTTCTTTGTTTCTTGTCATTTCAGCTGACGAAGGCAACCAAAGAGTAGCCGAAACGTCCTGCATATAGATTTTTTACAAAAAACGTATTGATGTTTTCTTAGCCCAATCCCAACTATTCCCTGATTGTTTGTCACCTCGACGGCTAACTAACTAATCTTCATGATTTATTTTTATGTTTCCTGATAATTAAACCCCACAAAAGTGTCTGCCCTTTTGTAATTATTTTCAAATATGTTTATTGAAGACACTGTTTAAATCGCAGCGTGAATAAAGCTCTTCATTTAATATTAAAAATAAAAACTAGGTACTTTGTTTTTTTTTATTTACATTTTAACCCCCATAAAGTGTCTGCCTTATTTATTATTCATTTTAAAATAGCCTTAATTTGTAATTTGTTTGCATTAATGATAGTTGGCTTCTGAATAAAACACTATTTTTGGGCAATATTGTTTTGCAGCTTTCCCCTACGCGCAGTACCTGGTGTTCCAAGGTAGGTCCAGGAAACACATACTTACCTTCTTATCTACCCAAGAGGTACATTATAGCAAAATTTCAGGGTGCATAAAACACTTCATGAAAAGTGCGTTACCAGCTCTCTGACCAACAGTTTTAAATTTTAAGACAAAATAGTGAATTGATTCTAATAATCGTAAATGAAGCAAATAAAAATAATTTTAAAAAGTAAAAATAATAATTTAAAAAAAATAGGACTCATAAAGTGGTAGTACTTCTGTTAAAATATTGGTTTTTATCTGTAGTCTGCCTTTATATTTGTTCACATCTTTGGCAGTCAGTTACTAAGCCTTTTAATTAGCAGTTTTTGTACTCATTGGTACGTCTTGTTTCGTCATAAGCTGCCCACGGATAAGTAGAAAATTGAAACTACGGAGCCATGTTAAAACTATAATCCAGGATAGCCATTCCACCAGCGTTTGTTTAAGTTGTTGCAGTTTATTAGAGTGCTTTGATTAATTATAAATATAAATAATTATCTGATATTGTAAGTGTTTTGTGATATACTTTTTCATTAACATATCACTTTGGTACCTCTATTAACCCTTTCTTTGCTGACGAATGAAGCGACTCGCAGCGCCCGGTACACTCGATGCTTACCCGTCTAACTCCCCCCCGTACGCTCGCCAATCTCTCCTCATCTCGACTTCACTACCGACTCTTTCCTCTCTCTCAGAAAACGAGGTGCATCATCAATCATATCGAAAGAGGCTATCTATACCAACCATACTATACAAGATCCAAATTGTGACTGAAAAATATAAACAGCAACAATATGGCTATAGAGACAAATCTGAGTACGACACTGCAAATAGGCGGCGAGGTGCGCCAGATTCAACAATTACGCATAACAATGCCGATTGTAGGACTTAACGTTTTTTTTTTATAGATACTAATAGACTTGCACAATGAAAAATTTCAATTATTATACGAAGAAGATTTGATGAAATCGAAATGTTTGTGAAGAACCGGATGAAGCTCTATTCGTAAATAATAAAATCACTAGCAATTATAGGATAATTGAGATATAAAGTCTCTGTTACTTTAACCTTTAGAGAAAAATTATTAGTCATTACTTGAGCCCGGAAGTTAGGCATTTATTTGTGGATGAAATAGGCAGGCAAAAAAGCACTTAAAATACTGAAAATAGGCAGTACTGTAATTAAAATAGGCATTTATTAGGAGTGAAGGAAAAGAGGAACCTTACTCATTAATGATGAAAATATGTATTTTAAATACTCATTCATTTCTTTTTTTCCAACTAGCTGTTACCCAGTGTGCCATGCTACGCCTACTTTCTGCTTCCATAAAATCAAAAATAAATTAGGAACCCCGTTCATTGTTTCGAACCCGTGACCTCCAAACTGTGAGTCATAAACGATTTTAACATAGCCTATGGCTCTCTCCCTGAATCAAGACCTACATGTGTGCCAAGTTTGATCAAAATCGGTCGAAATGTGTGGATTTGTATAAGGAACAAACATACAGACAGACAGCTGGTAGACGTTTTTGACTTAGCCTACGAGACTTTACGGATCAAGACCTACCAGTATTCCAAGTTTGGTCAAAATGTGTGGATTTGTATAAGGAACAAACGGACAAACAGTCAGACACGTGATTTTTATATATACTAATAGATTTATCACAGAATTAGTGTACTTACTCTCAAGGGAATTACTTCCCTTGTTACAAGCAACAACAAGATCCTTTTTCAAAGTATCAACTGTTATAGACCTGCTCAGAAAAAATGTTTTTCATCATGGCAAAACTTCCTCAGCATTATCTTATCATTTCTAAATCCGGAATACCAGGTAATTACACATTGTCACAGCAAAAGGGCTGTGAGGAAGGAGCTGTGACTTATTTTCCTCATCCTCTCTCTTTCCTCCTATTCATTATGCTTGTGCATTCCTTCTACTAAGGAAGGTTCTGTTATTTACAGAGGTTAAATCCATGGGTTGGGAAAATAAGCTTTCGAATAGATATTTGTGACGGCAATTTGTAATTTGTGCAACCTTTTTTGTCTTCGATGAACGGAAATTCAATGTGTGCTTTTTGAAATGTTTAAATTGCAGAACAAAATTGCATAACAAGCAAAAAAGGCAAAAATAGGCAACGGAAGCCAAAATAGGCAAAAAAGGCAAAATAAAAATTGTCGCTACATTTCCTAAATGCACGAAAACATATTTATTTCTATCTGATTCTTCAATATATCCATTCAGATAAAAAAGGCATTTTCCCTAACATCAGGGCTCTAGTCATTACAGATTCTAGAAATACTCAGAAAATTATGTTGAATGCATCATTTTATTATGGCTTCTTTAGATGTCTCAGAGATAAGATATTATAATATCTTACATAGTACGGTTATTGTATAAACACATTAGTTAATTAAAAATTATAATATTCCGTGGATTTAATGTATCCTTAATATCGCTAGGTCCCACTGATTTTATGCGCGTTAATAGAACTAGGCCGGAGAAGCGACAGACGGAGCTAATACCAGCCACGAGTTAACTCGAGTGGAGCATGAGGGGCACCAGCAGTGGAACACGAGTTAACTCTTGTGGAGCGTCTGGGGCACTACTTTTCGTACACGAGTTAACTCGTTCAGAGCAACAAAAGGGTTAACACTTTGTTTGAGCACAACAAAAAGAGCTATTTTCAAGTACTCAGATTTGGTATATTATCAAATATTGTATCCATGCTAGTACACTGAATTCAGAACATACTATCTGTGAAGTGTGATGGGTTCAATGAAGAAATAATACAGGAAGTGAGGTTCATCGGCAGTGATGTGGGCCGGGTAAATACCCAGTGGGTAGGTAAATATAAATTGGGTATATACCCAGGTATTTATCCACAGGGAAGGTAAATACCCAAAAAGTGGGTATTTTCAGTTTTTGAGCTTGATACAGCTTCTTTGAGTGTTTTATAAGTATCTGATGCAAACAAGGACTGAAACCCACCCATTTGATCATAAAAACTAAATAAACATTAATAATTACCCAGTAATATTTAAAAGAAAGTTAAAAGTAGGTCCGGGTATTTACAACTTAAGGGCCATTCCATGTCAAATCAACAAGGGTCATAACCTGACCTTGGATTTTGATTAAATTTAGTACGTTGGTTACTCTAACAAAAAATAACCAAAACATTTTTTTGTTTATTTTTATCTGTTTCCGTTTTTTTAATATTAATTTTCAAAATATTGAAAAACCGCCTTTTTTTGGTCAACCGGGAAATGTTAATTCCTTGGTTAGAATTAGTTCTATTTTAGCTAGAACAGTTAGCATAGTCTCATTTTTTTAGCTAATTAAATGGGCTTTAATTTGATTGGGCTTTCCAACAGTGCTTTATATTTTCAAATCGGCTGACTGGAAGATTTTTTATGAAAAAAAAAAATCTAAATGAAAAATTCAAACAAAAATGCACCCATTACTGAGGTTTTCCCAAACAATGATAGACACAGCGAAAGTTTTAAGGGGCCTGGTCAGCTAACGAAAAAGTCGGATAATCCGAAAATCACCTTTTAAATGGTGCTTAAAGCCAGAATCATTGCGATAATGAATAATATATGCTTAAATATATCTTAATATATGAAATTCAGTAATAAAAGGGGAGATTTGATAGATATTGCACAATTACAGGAACCCAGAAATGCACACTATCATTCCTTTAACTAAGAAAAAAAATCAAGACCCAACTTCACTTGAACTTCAATAAAAGTGAAGTTTAACTCTGGTAACTGATTTATCCTTCAATGAAAAAATATGTGGTGGTTTATTGCCTGTGATTTGATGACCAGTGGTGGCAGGCATGTGTATGGAATTTCTGGGTTTGGGTAATTGTGCAACATCTATCAAATCTCCCCTTTAATTTTAGTTCTGCCTGAAAAAATTTCAAATTTTGATCAGGGATGCTTATTGCTGAATTTACAATACAAATACCCATCACTCACCAAGTTTTTATCAACTACACAGTGTCAATTATAAAGTCAAAATTATGTTATAAAATGATCCCGTTCCCATCCCATAATGAAACTAACAGCATATGTAGTCAAAGAACTGATGATTCAAATATTTTTTTTTTTTAAATGTTAAAAGTACAGTTTTTCAAAAACCGTTACGTACAATGTTTTGCAAATGTTTTTGAAAAGTAAAATTTGTAATAAGTTGGTCTTCCTGTATATCAAATTAAATCCCATTTAATTAGCTAAAAAATTAGACCATGCCAACTGTTCTGGCTAAAATAGAACTAATTCTACCAAGGAATTAACATTTTCCGGTTGACCAAAAAAAGGCATTTTTTCAATATATTTTGAAAATTTTTAGTAAAAAAACGGAAACAGATAAAAATAAACAAAAAAATTGTTCCATTCAAGGAGTTGTTAGGGCTATTAGGATTCAAAATTTCAAAATAATGTAAGAGGGCCGGGTTGTAAACAGTACTTTCATTGGTTGATTTGACATGGAATGGCCCTTAATGCATATGTATGAATTTCTATGATTAATTTTACATTGGAGAAGGAAAGAAAGAACACTTTATAAAAAACAATTAATTAAAGTGTGGCTGCCCAAATTAATGGGGTTGCTAAGCGAAACAGCTATTCAATCAGTCCCGAGATAAGTGTTTAGATGAAGATCTCCTGGTTTAATGCAGTGTCGGTTACGTCGAGGATTCCTAAGTTGTAGTCATGATATCTTCCTAACCGTGAATGCGCTACATGGCAAATGGTGCTACATTATGTTTTTTTCATTTTGTTCGTTATTTTTTTATTTTATTTTTTTTACGGCGCATCAACATAATTCTTGGCCATTATCGCCGACATTCAGGGTGCAACCAGGAATTTTCTCAGCGAGCCCTGTGATGAGAAAATTCCTGTCGCCGGTGGGGATCGAACCCACCATCTCTCGCTTATGAATCCAGCGCGCTGGCCACTAGACCACGGGAGACCCCTTTGTTCGTTATTAACCGCAATTATGTTGATTAATTATCCCAAGGGAGTCCACTAATATTTGTTCGGCTAAGAATGGGAGGCTATTAATATCGAGGCCGAGCTCCTGTAAGAATATGCTTGTATCCTTTGGATATTGTTCCTCGAGCTCCGAACCATAACCCTTTGACTATGAATTTTCTTTTGCCGAATTGTTCTTGGAACTTTTCAGAGAAGAATGTTAAGCATTTCTCGTAAATCGATCTTTTTTCACGATCAACTATGTTTGCTTGGTCGCTATTATTCGTTTCGTACCTCACAGTAGGGTCGATAATATAAGCGAGCTCACTATTTTGTTACAAATCTGGAGGATCTTAAATCGTCAATACAATAGACCTCTTCGAAACATCGATAGTTTTTTTTCTCAAGGAGCTCTATTAATTTGTGTTTGACGTTATGGTGGCGACGACTGATGAGAAGCATGTTATACAGACATTTTCCCAGCACATGTGCTGGTGTTTCGGGCTATTCACCACATTTGCAGCAAAGGGGTCCAACATCACTTCTCATCGCTCCACTCACACCGGGAACTCCTCGAAGGGATGCGTAGCTTGTATTTAGTTTTAAGGCATTTACCCACTCCTTTTAATTTAAAAAAATGTTTAATGAAACCTATTCAAATATTAAGGACTTATTAAATTAAAAAAATTATACCTGTTAAAAAAAAAGAAACAATTATCAGGTGACAACAACAGGCTTTTAATGTTTATCATAATAGTTCAAAACTATTTTAAGTGGTTTGTGATCATTGTTAATATCTTTTGAAATTTTGCTAATACAGTAATAACAATATTAAAGGAAGTGGAAATTTCACCAGAAACGAAAAGGCAGCTTCTTGATGACAGAGTGCATTGGGTCCCAGTTGAGAAACTAGTTAACATCCTTGTTCCAATGGTTGAACTTATCACTGACATTCAGTGCCCCTTTAATCCACACAGTTCATAAGTAATTTCAGAATCTACAGAAAAACCTTCAACAAGAAATCCCAAAATCTTCTCTTCAAAAAACTGAGGGAAAACGTGTGCTAACTAAATTGGAGGCTTGAATATACATCTTGCTGCAGACTTGTTGAACCCTTCATCTGAAGCCTGGTTACTTTGTGCAATTGTTATTGTGTGTGATAGGTAGAATCATGGGAAGCATAGGTAGAAACCACCTTAGCCTTAGGGTAGAACAAACTTTGATAAATATAATGATCAATGAGTAGGTAACTTAATTTGAGTTTTGAGAAATTGAGATAATCCTAATCCAAAGTTTTAGCTGAGGCTATATTTTAGTGAATACAGTACATTAGTATCAAATTTAGGCATACAACTTGTTCTAATGGTAGTCGCAAGGTCCATGACAAACTTTCTGGTAATCATTTATTATTTATTAACCTCTGAGTGGTCTTATTTTAGGTAAATGTGAAGACGCGGGATCCCAGCACCAAAAAAAAACATAGCCGATTTATTTTGGTGTTTTGAAATTTTGCACTATAACGTATTTTGATGCACTAAACACGAATCTGTCAACAAAAAAAACTCGCTCTCCACTAGGAAAGAAGTTATGAAGCAATAAATTTTACTGATGTGCGGGTTGTTTATTTCAATTTATCTCCAGTTATTTATTCAAAAATATTTTTTTAAATAATAAAACATTCTTTAAATTTTTTGTTTCGCTGCTGACAAATATTATATAACAGAAATCCCTTCATAATTAGCTAATGCCTTTATAATTCCTACGCTCTAATTTGCGCCATTTAATTATTTAGAATAGTTAGAGGAGTATTAATAACAATGAAGTTACACGAATTCATTATTTTGGTTCATAATAGAGAGGAGCTAATCCATTTTTTAGTTAAAAATAACGTTATAATTAATCAAAAAATTAGTGGAAAATGTGGGGAGCAATTGCAATTAAATAAGCTGGATCTTACATAATAGAATTCTATTAATTTTAGCGAGTTGGATTGACTAGAGTTTTGATATCTTCTTGAGCGAGCGGAAACGCATAGCACGTATGCCCATAAGCGACATGTTACGACAGGGGAGGACGCCCAAATTTATAATGATTTGTGAATAAATAGTTTATAAACATTTCAAATAACAGTTCTTTGTTTGCCAATCTTACATCTCCGCGCATGTTTACAAATACATTGTTTACGTCAGCTTTCAGAACCCGCACAACAGTGAACTTTAGTGCTTTACAACTTCTTTCCTAGTGGAGAGCGAGTTTTTTTTTTTTTTTTTTAATGGATTCGTGTTTTATAAGTTTTATAAGTGCATCAAAATACGTTATAGTGCAAAATTTCAAAACGATCGGTGCTGAGACCCCAAGTCTTCACATTTACCCCAGCAATTATTTATTCAGAAATATTTTTTTTGCAATCTGTCGCAATATGGGCATACGTGCTATTCCGCTCGCTCAAGAGGATGTCTAAACTCTAGTCAATCCATCTTGCTAAAATTAATATCGTTGTTTAGGCTAGCTTTCCTAACCTGCATAACAGTGAACTTAGTGCTTAATAAATGTTTTCCTAGTTAAGAGCTAGTTTTTTTTAACGGATGAGTGCATATTGCTTCAAACTACCTAACAGAACAACAAGTAAAAAAAACAGTGAGGAGGCCCCTAAACTTCGCCATTACAGGTTCATCTTGTTAAATATTAAATGATGGCAGGTTAAAGAGCATTATGAAAGCCGATAATTAATTAATACAGCATCGAGTTAAAGAGCATTAATATATCTTGTTATAAGAGATTTATTCTGATGACAGTTGACGATTTTTTTTTAATGTTTGTGAAACTAACCATCTCTTCTGCAATGTTATATTTACATTGCAGTACATTGAAATATATTTGTTTCAAAATTTGCAAGCACAAATTTAAAAATAGATTGCAAAAATTGAATATGTCTGCAATGTAAATATAACTCTGGGCAGCTCTCGCTCATAATTACCGAATGTAGATCCTCAAATAAGGAAAAATAAAAACTTTTCCCACTTGGAAGAAGACTGTACAGGCCAATTACATATAATCAAAATGTATATTATACAAGTTGTGTAAAAATAAGAGGGAAACTTCAATATTTAGTACAAGAAACAACATTTAAAATAGAAAGACTAAATTCACTATGTATATTCAAGCCTATCATATTACGTTAAAAGACCTTCAACCAGAAATTGAAATTTCAAAAAGCATCTGATTGTACTTGAGCATTAACTGCATATATTTATTTATAAAGATTATACAGAAACATAAACATAAGTACCTTTTACTTCTTCTCTGTTTTCTAACCGAGCTAATCTTCTTTTCATTTCAGCAACTACAACAGAAAAAACTTAATCAGTATATAATACAACTATTTATTTATTTTAAAAATATTATTATTATTTGACGAACAAAAAAAAGATCATTTCCTAAAGCAAATTAAGGTTTTCAAAATAAACATTATTCACAGTTGTCTGACATATTGATTAAAATGTGCAACACAATTTTAGCAATTTCAATTCATATAAATTAAAAAAAATTCATTAAACAATTTTTTAAAAAGTAGACTTTTATTTGATTTTTGAAAATTCATACTCACTTTGATTCTCCAATTCGTCATTTTTACTTTTTAATTTTCTCACTTCTTCCGCTTTTTCGTCCCCTAGTAAAAAATAAAAATAAATAAAGCAGCAAAATGACAGAATATTAAACAAATCTACATAATATTTATGTAATAATATTTTAGTTTTTCAAGCGGTTGAGTGATTTAAAAACTTATAAACTTGCCTATCTTTTGAGATAAATACATTTTCAAAGCTGATTTACAGACCAAGGGTAACATTTTGTAAAACACAAGTATCCAGTAAAACAACTGTCCTAAACTTCAAACTTGTCTATTAAAGCCTGTGATTCCCCCACAGTGTTGCCGTCAATTGAAAATTATCTCAAGAAAGCAGATAAAAAAAAGTCTAAATTTTTCTCATTCTCATTTTCTTTGGTATAATTAGCAATTTAAAAAAAATAAAATTATGTTCTTTCAAATCTGGTAGGAATATTTTTAGGTCATCTTCGATTATTTCAAAAAGAAAAATTGCACCCAAAGCAGCTGTTTGATAAGGAAGGGGTATATGAGAAAATCTTATGTAAATCCCCACGTATAACCGTCCTATCTTTTAGCACTTTCCTCCGAAGGAAGGAAGCTATTGAGGTTGCACTCATGACGGAATTTTTGAAAAATTTCTTCAAATCTCCATCGATCCTACCTAGTAGACACCGAAAATGACCCCCGTTAAAATTTATATATATGGACACGATACATTCCACTATTGTTGTTTTTTAACATGCATACATGTGAAAGTAAAATGAAGGTAGTGGTCGTCTATCAGCAAAGTCATCCATTGTTTACTTACTATTTATTTCGTTGCTATATTTAGAATAGAAGCTATCCTTTTATACATACCCTCCTTTCCAATCGACCGATTTACTTCATTTTTACAACACTTCTTTCTCATGAGATACCCATGCCCATGACGTATACCGCGTTTCATTACAATACAGTAGAAATTACGACCAGTATGAGTATATTAGTACTTTAGGTCCGGAGTAACCCCCCCCCCCCCTCCAAATAACCCGATTTAGTTTATTTTTATAACCCATTTTTCTCTGTTGATTACCACCACGAATAAGGAGTTTCGGTGAAAAGTAACAAAAATTACGGCTGGTAGTGGCAAATTGGTAATGTGGGTCCGAAGTAACCCCCCCCCTCCTAATAAACCGATTTAGTTTATTTTTATAACTCATTTCTCTCTTTATATCAACATAACGAATACCGAGTTTCGTTGAAATATAATAAAAACTACGGCTGGCATAGTCAAATTAGTGTTTTGGGTCCGGGGTAACCCCCCCCCCCCCTTCCGGTGGACCGATTTAGTTTATTATACATCTCACTTTTCTCTCTAGATTAACATTACGAATACCAAGTTTTGTTGAAATATAACAAATATTACGGCTGGCATGCTCAAATTAGTGTTTGGGGGGGGGCCGATTTTGGTGGTTAACGAACTCGTTCAATCGTTTGCTAATTGAACGCTATATACCAGGTTTCGTAAAGAAAAAACAAAAACTCTGGTCGCTATCGTGTTAACAGACAGACACACACACACATATAGGACGGTTATACGTGGGGATTTACATAAGATTTTCTCATATACCCCCTCCTTATCAAACAGCTGCTTTGGGTGCAATTTTTCTTTTTGAAATAATCGAAGAAGACCTAAAAATATTCCTACCAGATTTGATCTTATTTAATGTATAAGTAAAGTAACAAGTTAAGGAAATGTTGGTTTTGTTTCTGTTATTGTGTCTCCTAATACAATTCAAAAATGTTGAATTGTGACCCGATTCACAGCTGTTATCTCCTCCAAAGAGTATTAGGAGAACAGAAGCTACAAAGAGCTAACTCCTGATAAAATCCTCAGATGTGAGCTCCTACTAGTTCCTATTCTTCTAATACAATTCCAAAAAGGTTGAATTGTGGCCCGATTCACAGCTGTTATCTCCTCCAAAGAGTATTAGGAGAACAGAAGCTTCAAAGAGCTAACTCCTAATAAAATCCTCAGCTGTGAGCTCCTACTAGTTCCATTCTCCTAATACAATTCTAAAATATTGAATTGTGGCCCGATTCACAGCTGTTCTCTACTCTAAAGAGTATTAGGAGTGTCATGTCCTTATATTTTGTTTTAACCAGCTGTTTTAATTTCTATTAAAAACTACTACTGCTTGTATGAAATTTTTATATTCTTACAAATTTAATACATTACAATTGGCGACGAGTGGGTTTATTTCAGCAGTCCAGGAGAATTCTGGATGAAATTAGTGCTCTGTAACCTCCTCAAGACATATTTTTTGTGACATTTCAAGTGATAAACATTATTTTCAAGTATGCCAGACTGTTGTTAATATTCAGGCTCAAGTAGCTCAATTAACTGGGATTGAAAGGCAACTTGCTCAAAGTCAAGCCACACTTACTGCTAGCATCTCAACTACTACTGTAAGTAACCACAATTTTAGTTTTGATCCTTACCAACAGGCAGGTACTGAGTCTGTTCCTGCATATCTAGATCGATTTCAAAAGCGATTACAGCTTACTGGAGTTCCAGAAGCTAATTGGACAGATCATTTAATTGTCAATATGGGACATGAATTATACAATACCTTGAATGATCTGATATTTCCAGCTACTCCTAACAAGAAAACATTCCAGGAGATAGTTCTTGTTTTAACAGAGCATTTCAAAAGAAATAAAAATAAATATAGTGAAGCTATCAAATTCCGGCAAATTGTTCAAAACCTCAATGAGCCCGTAGCTGACTATGCAGTGCGCTTAAAAGCTGCTGCCAGATATTGCGATTTTAAGGACTTTTTGGACTATTCCCTTATAGTCCAATTCATCCATGGTGTGATTGATGATGGTACCCGTGATGCCATTGTTATTAAAAAACCTGTCAAATTTGCTGATGCTCTTGAAATAGCTCAAAATTTAGAAGCTACTAAAACAGCCTCTGCTGAAATAAAATTTCAAAATTCTGAAAAACTGCATAAATTTGCTCATGCTAGCCGCCCTAATGCTAAGTCACCATTTAGGTCGAAGAGTAACCAAAGATTTTCTCGCAATCATAGTTCTTCCTCTACCCGCCAAAATGCTCAACTTAGTGAACCTTCTAATTGTTGGGGGTGTGGGGAACGGCATTGGCGTAAAAATTGCCCTTTTAAGAATTCATCCTGTAAAAAGTGCAAGAAGCCAGGATCAAGAGAAGTTGCATTCAAGTCTCCTCAGGATACGCCAGCATCTGTAGACTGTCCAATCCAGCATAACCCCAGACCTTCAACACCTGGTCCATCCACTCCAGAGGTTACACAACCAAATTACTTAAGAGATAAGTCCAGTCCACAACAATGAAATCCCAGGCGGTACCCTGTCCGCTCAAGAAAACCGAGGACAATTTTCTCTCCTCCGTCTTAGTTGTTAAGTGATATGTGTCAGTTAAAATAATGAGACTTTTGATTTTTTTATTAATTTTTTATCTCTTTTCAACATGTGGGGAGGATTGTCATGTCCTTATATTTTGTTTTAACCAGCTGTTTTAATTTCTATTAAAAACTACTGCTTGTATGAAATTTTTATATTCTTACAAATCTAATACATTACAAGGAGAACAGAAGCTTCAAAGAGCTAACTCCTAATAAAATCCTCAGATGTGAGCTCCTAATAGTTCCATTCTCCTAATACAATTCTAAAATATTGAATTGTGGCCCGATTCACAGCTGTCATCTCTTCCAAACAGTATTAGGAGAACAGAAGCTTCAAAGAGCTAACTCCTAATAAAATCCTCAGATGTGAGCTCCTAATAGTTCCTATTCTCCTAATACAATTCGAAAATATTGAATTGTGGCCCGATTCACAGCTGTTATTTCCTCCAAAGAGTATCAGGAGAACAGAATCTTCAAAGAGCTAACTCCTGATAAAATCCTCAGATGTGAGCTCCTACTAGTTCCTATTCTCCTAATACAATTCGAAAATATTGAATTGTGGGCCGATTCACAGATGTTATCTCTTCCAAAGAGTATTAGGAGAACAGAAGCTTCAAAGAGCTAACTCCTGATAAAGTCCTCATATATGAGCTCCTAATAGTTCCTATTCTCCTAATACAATTTGAAAATGTTGAATTTTGGCCCAAATCACAGCTGTTCTCTACTCTAAAGAGTATTGGGAAAACAGAAGCTACAAAGAGCTAACTCCTGATAAAATCCTCAGATGTGGGCCCCTACTAGTTCCTATTCTTCTAATACAATTCGAAAATATTGAATTGTGGCCCGATTCACAGCTGTTATCTCCTCCAAAGAGTATTAGGAGAACAGAAGCTTCAAAGAGCTAACTCCTGATAAAATCCTCAGATGTGAGCCCCTACTAGTTCCTATTCTCCTAATACAATTCGAAAATATTGAATTGTGGCCCGATTCACAGCTGTTATCTCCTCCAAAGAGTATTAGGAGAACAGAAGCTTCAAAGAGCTAACTCCTGATAAAATCCTCAGATGTGAGCTCCTACTAGTTCCTATTCTCCTAATACAATTCGAAAATATTGAATTGTGGCCAGATTCACAGCTGTTATCTCCTCCAAAGAGTATCAGGAGAACATAAGCTTCAAGGAGCTAACTCCAGATAAAATCCTCAGATGTGAGCTCCTACTAGTTCCTATTCTCCTAATACAATTCGAAAATATTGAATTGTGGCCCGATTCACAGCTGTTATCTCCTCCAAAGAGTATTAGGAGAAAAGAAGCTTCAAAGAGCTAACTCCTGATAAAGTCCTCAGATATGAGCTCCTAATAGTTCCTATTCTCCTAATACAATTCGAAAATATTGAATTGTGGCCCGATTCACAGCTGTTATCTCCTCCAAAGAGTATTAGGAAAACAGAAGCTACAAAGAGCTAACCCTGATAAAGTCCTCTGATGTGAGCTCCTACTAGTTCCTATTCTCCTAATACAATTTGAAAATGTTGAGTTTTGGCCCGCTGTTTGCTCCTTCACATGGAGTGATGTAGTCCTCACTGTTAAGCTCTTTCAATCTTCTGTCCTCCTAATAACTCGGGACACTTTTGAGTTTAAAACCAATTACAAAACAAAATGAAACAAGATAAATTGTCGGGTTATATAGAGAATAAAAGCAACATTTCTGAATACATAGAAATATATTTGATGGAAGTATCACATTTTTACAGCATTACACAAATTACTACATTTTCAAAAATACAAACAATTTTTTTTTTTTAGTAAACATAAGTATAACAATAATAATTATTTAGCCCTCATAACATTTGTGAAACAGCTGCATAAATTTATATTAAAAAAATAGTCTTAATGCTATAGTAGATAAATTTACTTGACTTTCACTTAGGGTGCTCACAGAGTAGAGCGTAGAGCATAGCATTTTAGAAACGTCGCTATGCCACCTGAGTTGTATGGTTGCTTTGGGCTCTGCTTTGTCAGCTGGTCCAATCTGTTTACTTATCATTAACCTTAAGTGTTTGATTTCTTTGCTATTAGCTCTTCCTCTTTGCTCTCTCTATGCTTCACTCTGTGAGCAACCTAAGATAACATTGATGTGAAATAATCATATTAAATATATTCTATATAACTTGTTTCTTAAGTTGTTGACAAAAATATTATAATTCAAGTATCCCAAATACATTAAGCTTAATAATATATGACAATTGCTCATCTTTAGGTATAAATCATGAAATCCATCAAAAATGTAATTGTTTATGTTACATTTCTCTTCCCCAAATTGGTTTATTAGGAAATAAAGCAATGATTTATTTGCAACTGGAAAGTCAATTTTGAGCTCTTTTTTTTCTAAACAGAACTTAAAATTTTTTGATCCAACTTAAATATTTTCATAAAAATAGACTTCATTTGGATTTATAATAAATAAAGTGTATTGCTAGTTTGATTTTTTTTAAATTTACATTTGAAGAGTTCTGATTAATGACGTTTAACATAGCTATAATAGTTTGATGTACACAATGGACTATGTTACAAACAAGCAAAAAAGGTGTTTACGGATTTTATTGATCTATAAATTGAAATAAATACTCATAGACTATAATCACTTGAACTTTTTATTTATTCTTAAAACTGTAAAAATAATATTTAGCACCAATATAAATGAAATAATAGTCGCAGCTAAAAAGAAATATATTAGTATGTTTTTAAGCCCAGATAATTATGAAAAATTAATTTACTTCTCACCTATTCCTAAATTGGTCTCTTGATTCAGTTCTTTTGGACTACCTATTTAAAGAGGTGCAATTGATCACAAATATCATTCAGTCTTAATTGTCCCTCCACTCCTGAAGATTTAGAAGGTATTTCCATTATAGACTAGATTAAGTTAAATTCTCACAGCAATGATTTTTTTTTCTATTGAAAAATATATTTGTTTAATTTTTAATGCCCAATGACCTTCTGATTTAATCTGGGAAATTTTAAGGATTTAAAAATAATATTTTGTGTCAATATGAACTACCTTATAACCCTTTCATTACGATTGAACTAGAAGTCCAAGGCGGGCAGTGTCTCGGTTGACTGTTATTGCAATCTACAGTCTCGAGCAACGTTGTCTCTGAATTACTTAATAGTTGCCGGGCAGGCGTAAGATCTTCCATACTAGTTATGAAAAATCTATGTTTTGAGCAGTTGAATATTGACGAGGATTCATCAAATATTATTCCTGCTACAATTAAAAGTGTTATCACTTCGCATTGGGTAGGCAGAGAGAACAACTGTAGGTCTTCCTGTAAATTATCTCCTTCTTGCAACAGTTCTCCAAACCTTATTTTGTGAGGCCATACCATTCAAATTTTATACTTACAAAGCTCAGTTCCTTTCTCATTTTAAGAAGAGGAAGAGTTCTGCCAACTCTGTTAGCATTATTTCTCAACTGTTCGCCTCACTCTTGAGGAGGTTTCTTAATAGCTAAGTGGTTCTATAGCTGAACAAAAATATTTGTGATCTTGGAGACTCGACTTACAGTTGTCCACATCTAACATGAAAGAATCTACTCCCTTGCAGAAGGACTGAACAAGAAAAAAAGTGTTCAGCTAGAACTTATAATATATATATTTATATAATAACAATAAAAAAGTTAACTTATAATAGAACTTACTGGCTAGGTGCAGTTAAATAACAGTACTCTAATTCCAAAGTTCATTTTTTCCCCTTCCTCTTAGTTGTACTTGGAGAAAAAGTTATTAGTTCTCTTCTCGATTCAAAAATAGGCTTTTGAGAAAAAAACAAACCTCATTTTAACGAAGAAATAACATAATATTTTAATAACTACATTTTCTATATTCAGAGTCAAGGTAAGAGGAATAGAGAGGAACAAGAAATGAGAGGAAGAGAGTCTATACTCAGAGAACACGCCAACATCCCTTGAAGATTTGCTTCAAAATCGTAACGAAAGGTTATACAGACAAATTTGTTTTCAAAATAAGACAAGTAAAAAAATATCCATGCCTCATACATAAAAAATAGCCAAACACTTTTTTTTTTTTAAATTTTGCCACTATTTCAGCAAATGGTCAGCATATAAAACTAATAAAAAATACAAAAATATAGCTAAAAAGGGCCTATTTCAATGAATAATTTTAATACATTATATTCAGAAATCTCAATGGCCACCATAAATATTTGGAGTGTGCGTGGAAATATTTCAAGACGATTCAAACTCCAAATAAAAATATCTATTAAAAAAAGTAATCATATATAGATTATACTCTGGAGTTTAATATGTAAGACATATATAATTAACTTGAAAATCCACAACTTAGAATCATTACCCTTCAAGATAATATATTTTGGGCATGCAAACTGTATAATCAATCACTCATCAAACATAACAAAACAAAACATGAAATTATCTTCTTTTTTTAAAAAACAAAATATAAATATATTATACAATATGAACAGAATTCAATTCCTGAGGCTTAGGTGTGTGACAGAATATATTAAGCTGGCCAAAGAAAGGATGCACACATTTATAAATGTTTATATAAATATACTATTGAAGAAAGACTTCTTAAATTATTTAAATTTTAACATCTACGTAAACATGATGATGTTTGGGTCGGAGTTTCTACCCAATGATATATCTTGTATCTTTTGAATAAAACTTAAAAAGTTATGTTTTTGAGAACAAGCACAAAGATCTAATTAAATTTAGGGTAGTAACCTATCCCAATAATTTGTGTTTTATTTATTTATTTTTTCTTTTATTTTTTTTTTCTTTACGGTGCATCTACATCTAGGTCATTAGCGCCAATTTGTGTTATTTAATAAATAATTGATTAATATAAGAAAACATATAAATTGTTGATTTATAAATGAAAAATATACTTTTTAATACCAATTTATTATATATATGTATGTGTATGTATATGTGTGTATATATGTATGTATGTATATATATATATATATATATATATATATATATATATATATACACACATACTTTGGAATAATAGCTATTTTATTCAAAAAATTATATTTTAATCAAATGGATCATGTTAATCAGGAAGTAGCCAAGCGTCATTTTAAATAGAAATATAGTGGACATATGGTATAGTTTGAGTACAAAATATTTGAACAATAAAAATAAATAATTTACTGAATCTCTTTGAAATTGCAACTTAAAAGATACTTTCTCAGAATGTTGAGACTGTCGCTTGGAACTTTCTTATTAACATGATCGAAGTATTGTAAAAGTATAATTTCATTGGTTCAATATTTTTTTTTTTTTTTTTTTTTTTTTTTCATGAAACACACCTGAGTCTCACAATCTCATAGTTTACTATCAATATCAAATACATTTTTTTAAAATATAAGTGAAGTTAAAAATAACTTTTTTTTTTGTTTTTTAAGGCGCATCGAGGAATTTTCTTAATGAGCTGTGTGATGAGAGAGAATATTCCTGCTGGTGGGAACAAACCCACCATCTCCCGCATGAGAAACTAAAGTGTTAGCCACTAGACCATGGGGAGACGCAAAAATAACAATTATTTAATTAAAAGAAAGTAATTTCATGTTCCAAACAGATATCTATTATCTTTTTATGATGAGTTTTATCAAATATAACAAAGTTGTTTACCTCATTAAAAATATAGTCAGAAACCTCCATTACCTATGTTTGATTAACATAAGAAATCATAATTAAAAACAAATCCTGAAATATAACATTTAAAAATTACAATAAATGTAAAAATAATAGTTTCATAGAACAAATCTAATTATATTGAATTCAAAGCTTAATTCTACTGCTAACCCTTTGCTTGGTTTCAAAAACTGTTCCTAGAAAATCCCAGGGCTCGGTAGGCGACAGCTATCCTGAGCCACATATTACACCAGTAATCAGAACTACCAAGATCACCATTTGAAAAACAGAACATATTCAAATGTACGGACATTTAGAGAAAGTCCGTCATGCAGGAGCTGCATAACGCGGTATACGTCATGGGTATCTCATGAGAAAGAAGTGTTGTAAAAATTAAGTAAATCGGTTGATTGGAAAGGAGGGTATGTATAAAACGATAGCTTCTATTCTAAATATAGCAACGAAATAAATAGTAAGTAAACAATGGATGACTTTGCTGATAGACGACCACTACCTTCATTTTACTTTCACATGTATGCATGTTAAAAAACAACAATTGTGGAATGTATCGTGTTAATATAAATATATATATAAATATATAAATATATATATATATATATATATATATATATATATATATATATATACATACACGAATTTGTTTCGTTGCTATACATCGTCTAAAATTAATCTGAAAATAAGAAAGTCCGTCACGCAGGAGCTGCATAACTAAGCACTTTCCTCAGAATTTTTGTAGTGTAGACTACATTACAGAATAATTTGCTGTAAATAACCTATGTAAATAAAATAAAAACGTGAATAGTTCTGCTCATTAACATTTCTTATGAGAACTGTTCAATTATATTAGTACTTTAGGTCCAGAGTAAACCACCCCTCCAAATAACCTGATTTAGTTTATTTTTACAACCCATTTTTCTCTGTTGATTACCACCACGAATACCAAGTTTTGTTGAAATGTAACAAAAATTACGGCTGGCAGAGGCAAATTGGTATTGAGGGTCTGGAGTAAATCCCCCCCTTCTAATGAACCGATTTAGTTTATTTTTACAACGTATTTCTCTCTTTAGATCAAAATAACGAATACCGAGTTTCGTTGAAATATAACAAGAACATATTTTGGTATGGTCAAATTAGTGTTTTGGGTCCAGGGTAAACCCCCCCTCCCGGTGGACCAATTTTGGTGGGTAATGAATTCGTTCAATCGTTTGCTAATTGAACGCTATATACCACGTTTCGTGAAGAAAAAACAAAAACTCTGGCCGCTATCGTGTTAACAGACACACACACACACACACATATATATATATATATATATATATATATATATATATATATATATATATGCATATGTATATATAAATTTTAACGGGGGTCATTTTCGGTGTCTACTAGGTAGGATCGATAAAGATTCGAAGAAATTTTTCAAAAATTTCGTCATGACTGCAACCTCAATAGCTACTTTCCTTCGGAGGAAAGTGCTAAAAATGGTTTGGTTGTTGAACCGACTATAATTTTTTTTTTTTTTTGCTAAAATTATTCAGATAAAACTGAATAACAACATATACTAATAGGGAATTTTTTATAGATGCTTTAAAACAATGGTGTTGACAGTCCAACATTTCAATTTAGAAATTCTACAATTTCAATACATCCTTTTTTCATAAAATTTTTAATGTTTAAAGATGAGATATTATAACAGCGTTTGAACAGAAGTTTAAGCATTGTAAGTAAATTTATGGATAAAGATCAGTTCTTTTTGCTAACTACAGAAAATTAAAACTTTTTTTTTTTTAGGAGCCCCGGTGGCCATGAGTGTTAAGGCGTGAGCATTTAACACTCAGTGCCAAAGGGGCGCGGGTTCGATTCCCACTAGGGGTGGTGACTTTTCTTTAAAAAAAAGAAAAGGCATTAGCCCTAATCTGGCTAGAAAACTGTGATTACCTATAGATAGCCCGTCCTAAAATTCGTAGTTAATAATAAATGTACGTTAAAATTTAATAATTAATAAAAACATTTTTTTTTAAACTGGGAAAACATTATTTCATCAAAAAGAAGGAATAACAAAATTCCAAATTAGTCCCTAATATGCAGTTGAAAAAATTGTTTTTTAAATAATTGAGCACTACTTCGGCGAGCCTCGTTGTATGAGTATTACCTTCTCGATTAAAAAAAAGTTCCTATTTTGACCAATTTTTTGACAAAAGTTAAAATGGAAGATACACCATTGAGCCTGAAAAGATTTAATCTTTCTACTGATGATCACTCAAATGAGTGTATTTCTGTTTATGACAGGATAAAACCAGAATAGTCAGCTAAAACTAAATCTTTTTTATCTTATGATGATCAAAAGAACACTGTTACTTTGAAGAAGAAATCTATGGAGCATGAATTCAAATTCACACAGCTTTTCCCTCCTCAGACACTACAGGAGAAAATTTTTGAATTGTGTGCAAAACCTAGTCTACAAAAAATGTTCAATGGCACAACTCATTCATTTTTACATGGTACATCAAGTTCTGGAAAATCCTATACAATCCAAGTTAATATTACATTAAAATATTTCGAATTATAACACAAATCCTAATTATTCTTGAACCAATGAATGGAAGAGGTGCTTATATAAAATGTTTGTCAGAGATGTTCAGCTTGTCAATTCCCTTAGCCAAATCCCAACCATTCCTTGACTTCAGAACGATAAAATTAAACATTTTTGAAAACACTTGCTGACAACTTAAATGACATTATTTTTTGTACAAAATTAGTCCAGCATTGCAATTTTTCTGTTAAAATGATTATCTTACACTTTAGGGAGGAGAGGGGAGGGTGATCCACAACTCAGAATGTCCTATTCAAACGATTTATTAAAACCAATAGTTTTCGTATATTTTTGGGTTGCAAAGTTTAAGAACTATTAAAATTCTAAATAAATGGAATAATTCACTAATAAATTAATGCTTTCAAAAGATTGTTGAAAAGCATTGAAACCGGTTCCCGTTGATCACCGAAGTTAAGCAACATAGGGCGTGGCCAGCACCTGAAAGGGTGACCGAACACGTACTGTTGGCATTATAAAAGGGTAGACCAATAGTTGATACGCCTTTAAAGACATAAAAAAAGGAGAACCAAATAGGATTAATGAGCAAGTGAGAGAAACTCAATCAATGAGCCACCAAGCTTTTCAATCAGCAAAGGGTTAACATAACAATATTATTAAAAAGTAAAACGCACACATAAATGATAATAAGATTAACGAATATAGATAAAATCATATTTTTAGCAAAAACAACCTAAGCTTATGCAGAACTCTCCAAAAAAACTGCACAGTATACTAAAATGCTTTACAGAAGAACAGATTTTGCATCAGGATATTTCATTTTAAAATTTACAATATCGAACAATGTCTTTGGAGTCTCCAGGATCGGTTGCTTATCTTGAGGGTCAGACATCAATACAACACCAGTCACTCGTGTATTTAGCTAAAAGAAATTTTCATATAGGAAAATTTTATTATAAATAGTTTAAAACTTAAGAATAAGATGTATGAATTATTAAATAAAAGGATTTTAATTATTAAAGGAATAATTATTATATAGGTAATTATAATCTTATAACAAATAAAAAAAATGTATTTCCCCTCAAAAAATATCAATGAAACTGAACACTTCAGAAGATCAAGCCCCTCCATCATTTTGAGCACAAAAAATACCATAAATCTAATTTTTTTTGTTTCATTCAATTACTATGTCACATTGTCAATAAAAAGTTTACCCGGAACCATATTATTTGTTAGCACTATGATTTTTTCGCACAAAGTTTGCCAATGAACCGGATTCTGGTGAGCGGATTCAGCTTGTTAAAAAATATTCCCGTATGTATGTGTGTGTGTATATATATATATTGTGTGTGCAAAAATACAAATCAAACTGAGACAAAGCCCCTTCTATGTCTTTGGAGAAGCTGAACACCTCTTCCAGTACAGCATTCAACTGGCAGTAGTTAAGAGAAACTAGGTTAGGCTACTCCTTACGGTTTGGTTTTGATCAGGGGTATAGCGTGGTAGCCATTGTTTTGTATAATGCTTTATACTTGATCTATCCCCCCCCCCTCCAATGATAAGGGTTTCCCCAAACCATCTGGCCCAAGGTAATGTACTTATAATCAATGCAATGTAAAATAAAATTAAAAGAAAAATTAGGTATTTCCCACGGGTGGTTTTGGCCTGTATTCTCCATTATTTGTTAGCTAGATGGCTATCCTAGATTTATAACCCCCGCTTGATAAGCAAATCTACTTTGTCTATTAAGTTACCAATCATCAGTTTACTTCTATGTTATGACCTTTTTAATTAGTCCTAGAAATCTTTCATAAATACTGGTCCTAGTGAAACGGAAGACAAATTTTATTGTAGACCAACTTTTATATTCCATGGGGAGATGCTTTAGTTACATTCAATGGACACCAAGACATATTGTTCCAGGCAGGTGTTCCACTTCAGTGATGACGTTGATATAATAAAAACAAAACAAAAAACAGAAGACCTGCCTCCTTCGATAATAAAGAAGTATAAATATAAACGTTGTTATTACAAATTGGCATTATAAAGATTAGTAGCTATGAATTTGATAGTATACTTACATTGATATTCAGGCAAAGTGAATCAAGAAGAGTAGGTATTGAAGTTCCAATAAACTTCAGAAGTACATCCTTTTCACCCAAGTTAGTTTCTTTAAAAAAAGAAAGAAAAGAAAAAATAAATAAATAAATGATAATAAATACTATTAAATTATTTGCCTGTTAGGTTAGAAAATATTTTTCTCTCAAAAAATCATAAATAATTTTCTAATTAAAATATTTTAAAATCCTATAATTGCTTTAACTTGAAAAAAATCATCTAATTTCTTGAGTAATATATATAATATACATATGCATATATGAGGAGTCTAGAATCAAAACAAGACACATCACTATTTTTTTTTTTTTTTTTTACGGCGCATCTACATCTAGGTCATTAGCGCCGACATCCAGGGTGCAGCGAGGAATTTTACCAGCGAGCCGTGGGATGATAAAATTCCTGCCGGAGGTTGGGAATCGAACCCACCATCTCCCGCTTATGAATCCAAGGCGCTAGCCATTAGACCACGGGAGACTCCCCACATCACTATTTTTACGATTTTGAGATAAAAGTTGATTTTATAAGTTCACAATGTCCTCTGTATACTGGTAAAAAAAAGGATTTTCAAAACTCGATAGATCATGCTGTTTTTTAATACTGAAGTGAAAAGTATGCTTCAAAAAAAGACATACATCAGTGAATTTTAAAACTAAGTAAGACACATCAAAAATAAAAATTCCTTCAAAGTAGATAATATAACAGATAAACTTCTCAAATTCCTCAAAAACATTCTTCTGTGATACTTTTAAGAAAATTATATAAATGTATAAAATGAAACATAACACTTGTTCTGGTTTTGGTGTTTTATGAACAAATTGGTTTCAATGATGTGTCTTGTTTTGATTCTAAACGCCTCATATGTCCATATTTATTTATATGGAGTATGGTAGTGGACTCATTACTGGTGGAACTCAATGGAACAGGTTATAAAGCCATAGGGTGTGCTTATGACAGATAATCATCAGAGATAAGGTTCAGTCCAGCACTGATGCATCTAATAGAGAATGCACTGATGAGTACGGCAGAATGGTGCAAGGAAAAGGGACTAAATAACAATCCCAAGAAAACAGTTCTGGTCCCTTTGCTAATCGTAGGAAACTGGAAGGACTGAAGTACCTCAGCTATAAAGGGGAGGACATATCCTACAGAAAGAGAGTAAGGTACTTGGATGTTGTCTTGGACCAGTGATTGGTCTGGAGGGAACACATTGCATTGGTAACCAGCAGAGCTACAAAAGTTTTTGTGGACCTCTAGAAACCTTTGTGGGGGGGTTATTCTGTGATAATTCATTTAGCCTCACCTGGCATTCTTCAACACTTCTTGAGTTAATCTCATGTCGTTCTAGTACATTACAGGCTGCCTGGCAGTCAGTAAGGATATTTACTCTCCTCCAACAAACCCCCTCCTCATTTAATTTACAAGACACAGCTAAAATTGCATAAATATCTGCCTGAAATACTGTGGGGATCCTTCCTGAGGAGACTTGTAACAAAATCCCCCTCCCATTCCTCCACTCCTTTTTTTAGAGCCATCTGTATCTACATTGATGCCATTCAGGGTCTCATTGGCGACTTGATTGGTATACTATTATTGACAATGAACAGCCTTACTGGCTGGACATCATCATACAAGAATTCATATCGAGAAGTTTAGTTCATGCAAGGCTAAGAAGTGGTCATACGTTCATAACTGATGATAAGGACTAACAAAATCAAATGCCCCTACGGTAAAACTGATTGTGTGTATCAGCTTAACTTGGAACATTCCTCATGGCTTGACAGATATAATTTCTGAAGGCAGCCATCATATTGATACAGCACTGAAAGATTAGAAAAAATACTAAAATGTACTAAACATAAAAATCACTAGGGCAAATGGTACAGTACTACAAGTAATCCATTTCCTTTATTTTTACAATTTAATTTTTTGACAACTCACAAAAAAGTTGAAAAATTAGACGAGTATTGAAAATATTTCAATAATCGTCTAATTGTCTCTGCTAAATGATTATTTGGAGTGGTATCATTAAATGCTGCACCATCAGGAATTAAATACTATTTAAAATAGATGCCGATCATCATCAATAAATAGTAATAATAATAATTTATAGAATTTTCGAATAAGGTAGAAGGTCAATAACACACACCACACACTTTCGCACTTTTTATTTTAACTTCCCTGCATGTTCGCACCATTCTTGCACCTCTTCAGGGGAATATGCTTCAAAACACAACTTGAGGAGGAGAACCTTCCACCAGCAGGGCCACGTCTAGAATGGTCATTGACTGAACGAATCAAATATGGTATAAAATAGTCAGCTGATCGATAATCGATCTGTCATATCTTTAAAATTAATTTTAATTTCCAGATGAAATATAGTCATATAACCTTTTTTTAAAAAAAAAAAATCTTTACAAAAACACCCTTCTTTTTCCTATTTTTTATCAAATAAATTAATGAAAATATTATTAAGATGCTGTATTTCCGTTTTTTTTATTTATCACTTTCTTTCTTATAAGATAGTGACCCTATTTTTCAATATATTCGTCTGTGGCAGAAGGTCAATTTTATAAAAACACACTTTCTTTTTTCTGTACTCTTTTATTTGGCTCTACATGTTTCACGTCGCTGTGACGCCTCTTCAGGAGCACTTAATCTAAATAAAATAAAACATGGTTACAGCCTATCCATTAGAGAACCTTCCGCAGGTAGGGCCACGTCTGGACTGATAAGATCAATCATGTCTACTAGGTATCAGCTGTTTAAAATCGATAGTTTTAGGGTAAATGTCGATTTTCCAAAAGAAGTTTTTTGTCATTTTATAAAATGTTTTTAAGTCGTCTTGTTTATTAAATTAAAAAATATTTTATCCAGGTATTTAATATCTGTTTTTTTGTTGACGGCCTTTTTCCTATTTTTAATTATGTGTATATTTTCCTTAATTTTTCTTTTTATGGGGTTTTTCTCTTTATCTAATATCTTTACCGTGTCAAAATTAAATGTGTGGCTATATTGTATCGCATGATCCACCAATGCAGTCTTGTTGTCTTTCTCGTCAAGGTTTTTGGCATGTTGTTTGATTCTCTTTTTTAAAAGTTGCCCCGATTCTCCTACATACACCTTATCACACATTGCACAATCAATTTGATATATGTTATATTTGGTTTCTCTTTCTTTTAAATCATCCTTAATTCGGCTGTAGCTTTTTATGATTTTGTCGTGATATATCCAGGAGATTCTTCCTAGGTCTTTACATTTATGTTTTATCTCATTGGCAAATATTGGATTATAACGAAAGGTAATATAATTAACCAGCTCTAAAGTTTTCATATCTTTACTGTCATTATCCAATTTCTGTTTATAAATATGTTCATTGTGTATGAGTTTATCTGCTACAACTCCGTTTGTATTTAAAATGTTTGTTTTCCTATCGTCAAAAAAATCATAAATTTTACTTTGTATTAATTTCCTTCTTTTTTCTTGGTTGCCTTTTATGTCGTCTATTGTTTGTGTATCCTGAAGTTTACGTTTCAGAGTATGGTTGGTGTTGTCTGTTGCAACAGTCAGTTTTGGTTCTGTTAATTTAACTCTTTTGCTCCTATTAGAATTGTCATTACCTATATGTTCAGTGTCATCCCTTTTCCGTTTACTATCAGAGTCATCATAAAAATAGTCGTCCGTAAAATTAAAAACATTCAAGTCAAAATTGATTAAATTTAAATTTTTCCTCACATCTAATTTCTTTTTGTAAAAAACATTTCTTTCGGCTCTTTTAATTTCTTTATTTATAATTTCCTCAGGGTAATTATTATCTCTAAATATAGTTTTGAGTTTATTTGTTATTTCATTTAAATATTTTGGTGATGTTCGCAGAAGCGCCGTCAGTGTCCTATTATAAAGCAAATTCTTTTTAAAATTTAAAGGGTGACTAGAATAAAAATTAATCATACGACCAGAAAATGTATTTTTAGTCTGCCATTTAAACTCAAGTCTATTGTCAATAGTTCGAATTATTTCCATATCTAAAAACATAATTTTGTTTTCATTTTCAATTTCTAAAGTGAACCCTAAATTCGTCTTATTATTAAAAAACTGGAAGAGTCTATCTATATCGTTTTCATGTACACAAATTAATAAATCATCCACATATTTATAAAGAAATTGGACATGAATGTTACAGTCATTTATGATTTCTTCTAATATGTGGTTCATTACAATTCCACTAATAGAAACAGATAAGTGGTTGCCCATTTGTACTCCAAATTTTTGTTTATAAATTCTATTGTTAAACTTGAAATAGCCATCCTTTGTACATAATTTAATACCATCTATAAACAGGTTTTTGTCTTTTATTTTAGTTAGTTCTACAATTTTATCCCAATTTTCGCCAATAAGTTTGATAGCCAAGTCCACCGGAATACTCGGGAACATATTAACAACATCGAAGGAAACCAACTTATAACCAGAGATTACTGTCATCTTTTCTAATTTATGTTTTAAATCTATAGCATTTTTTACGTCAAATGGATTATTATCAACAAAATGTTTTAATTCCATGTTCAATGATTTAGATAATTTGTGTGTAGGGGATTCTGTTGCGCTGACTATTGGTCTCAGTGGTTGCCCTTCCTTGTGTAATTTTATCAAGCCATAAATCAGAGGAATATTACTATTATAGTTTATATATTTTAAACGATCATTCTTTTTAATGAAATTCATTTTAACTAATTTGTCCGTAAATTTTATTATTCTATTTGTCAGTCCATTGGTGGGATCATAGTCGATTTGTTTAAAATTATTCGAATCATTAACTATGTCATTCATTTTCTTATTGTAATCATCTTTAGTTATTATGACTGCTTTACTAGTTTTATCAGCTCTTATTACCTACAGCCGAATTAAGGATGATTTAAAAGAAAGAGAAACCAAATATAACATATATCAAATTGATTGTGCAATGTGTGATAAGGTGTATGTAGGAGAATCGGGGCAACTTTTAAAAAAGAGAATCAAACAACATGCCAAAAACCTTGACGAGAAAGACAACAAGACTGCATTGGTGGATCATGCGATACAATATAGCCACACATTTAATTTTGACACGGTAAAGATATTAGATAAAGAGAAAAACCCCATAAAAAGAAAAATTAAGGAAAATATACACATAATTAAAAATAGGAAAAAGGCCGTCAACAAAAAAACAGATATTAAATACCTGGATAAAATATTTTTTAATTTAATAAACAAGACGACTTAAAAACATTTTATAAAATGACAAAAAACTTCTTTTGGAAAATCGACATTTACCCTAAAACTATCGATTTTAAACAGCTGATACCTAGTAGACATGATTGATCTTATCAGTCCAGACGTGGCCCTACCTGCGGAAGGTTCTCTAATGGATAGGCTGTAACCATGTTTTATTTTATTTAGATTAAGTGCTCCTGAAGAGGCGTCACAGCGACGTGAAACATGTAGAGCCAAATAAAAGAGTACAGAAAAAAGAAAGTGTGTTTTTATAAAATTGACCTTCTGCCACAGACGAATACACTTTCTTTCTGTTTATAGTGATGTGTATGTTTTCTTTAATCTTTCTTTTCATTCTATTTCTTTCTTTCTCAAATATTCTGATGTTTTCAAAATAGCCTTAGTAGAAACACACGTTCCTCCCTCTAAAATGAAACATATATGCCTTCATTGACTTCCATTCAATGAAATATTATGAAACAAATGTTTGGCTAGCCAGGAAGGAAAAGCTTTCTGGGAACCCTCGAGCTGGTCTAGCTCCGGTGAGTTCCAAGATCGGTCAATCATTACTCTCCGAGACCGCTGGATAAGGTAGAGTCTACTATAAGACAAATATTTGAAAATATAAACTATAAAGGTTATTACTGAATAATAAATTAAGAGAACTTACTACAAAGTGGTACTTCTTCAGGTAGTTTAATTTCTTTTTTCTTTGCCGCTTTTGTTCTTTTTTTCTTTTGCTTTTCTTTCTTCGATTTTTCATCTTTCTCCTGGTTTTGTTTTTTCTCTGTATTATTCTTTCCATCAGAAATTTCCTCCTTAGGAACTTCCTTCTTCTTTTCTATTCTGAAAGATATAACCTTTAATTAGTTCAAAAATAGGGACAAGAAAATAATTAATATCCAAAATGCCTGAACATAAATTTCCGATTCTCAGTCTATCTACTAAATATGATCTCTGGATTAACAGAGAGAGGGTGTAAAATACCACAATAAATAACAGTAATATAAATATATAATCTGACTTCATTGAAAGTCCATTTATTTACTCACAAAAACAGTTTGCCTATGAAAATTATTATATCATAGTATTGGGCCAAGTTTTAGGTCCTCAATACCTTGTCAAGAACCTAATTATACCCTCTCACTTATATGTGCATTTCCAACTTGGCCCGTTTTTTAGCACTTTCCTCCGAAGGAAAGTAGCTATTGAGGTTGGACTCATGACGGAATTTTTGAAAAATTTCTTCAAATCTTTATCGATCCTACCTAGTAGACACCGAAAATGACCCCCGTTAAAATTTATATATATCTATATATATATATATATATATATATATATATATATATATATATATATATATATATATATATATATGTCTGTTAACACGATAGCGGCCAGAGTTTTTGTTTTTTCGTCACGAAACTTGGTATATAGCATTCAATTAGCAAACGATTGAATGAGTTCGTTAACCACCAAAGTCGGTCCACCGGAAGGGGGGGTTTACCCCGAACCCAAAACACTTATTTGACTATGTCAGCCGTAATATTTGTTATATTTCAATGAAACTTGGTATTCGTAGTGGTAATATAGAGAGAAAAGTGAGATATAAAAATGAACTAAATCGGTTCATTAGAAGGGGGGGTTTACTCCAGACCCACAATACCAATTCGCCACTACCAGCCGTGATTTTTGGTATATTTCGACAAAACTCGGTATTCGTAGTGCTAATCGACAGGTAAATATGTGTTGTAAAAATAAAGAAATAGGTTCATTAGGAGGGGGGGTTTACTCCGGACCCACAATACCAATTCGCCACTACCAGCCGTGATTTTTGGTATATTTCGACGAAACTCGGTATTCGTAGTGGTAATCTACAGGTAAATATGTGTTGTAAAAATAAACTAAATCGGTTCATTAGAAGGGGGGGTTTACTCCGGACCCAAATTCCTAATATACTCATACCTGTCGTAATTTCTGCTGTATTGTAACGAAACGCGGTATACGTCGTGGGTAACTCATGAGAAAGAAGTGTTGTAAAAATGAGCTGAATCGGTCAATCGGAAAGCGGGGGTTTAATTTGTAATATATTTGAATAGAAAAGCCGGCAGACGTAGGTTCACAAAGCCGCCGCAAGGAGCGCTTTCTACCTCTAGAGTGACTGTATCCTGTTCCTGCGTTAGATCAAAATACGATAATATGGGGATTTTTCTATTTATTACGTAGTGTAGTAGGTACCATGTGTAAACATAACTCTGGATGAAAATTAATAATTGATCAGTTACTCATTACAAAATGAGAACTATTTACGTTTTTATTTTATTTATGTAGGATATTTTAAGCAAATTGTTCTGGAAAGCAGTCTACACTACCCAAATTCTGAGGAAAGTGCTTAGTTATGCAGCTCCTGCGTGACGGACTTTTGTTAAATGATAACTGTTTTAACATAAGAAAAAGTTCATACAAACCCGATTGTTATAAGTCATCAGAAAGTTTATAATAACCCTAAATTGTTACCCTAAGGGCATGAATCTTTAAATGCCATAAATTGTATAATAAATCGGATTGTTACAGGGATAAGGCACTGGAACATGTGCTCAAAATTAATGCACTATTCATAGGGATACTATGAAGAGAAAACAAAAAAAAGTTCAGATGGAAAAATAATAGGCAGTTTTCATGATCTGATCAAAAAGATCCCATGTGTCATTCAAGTGATTTTAGTTAACATACTTGACAAGATCTGGGATAACCATGTTTGTTTTTGGCTCTTCTGATGTTTTCTTTGAAGAGGAAGTCGCACTGGTAGCACTTTCTTCTCCAGAACTGTTGCTTCTGAAAAGAAAAATAGACTGTGAGAAATTGACTATTGATTTGTGCATTTGTAATTCATTCAAAGATATACTAAAGCAGACGACATAAAAATATACGATTAAACAGTCTCCTTTGTCACTCAACATAGATTAATAATTCCCTTACACCTCATTATCTGAAATAATAATAAAAACTGAAACCAAACAAATACAAGACAAGTAGGAATGTAAAAGGCTTTGGGACTGACACTGTTCTGTGTCAGTCCAGACACACAGATGAGGATAACCCCAAGCCCAGGTTTCTATTTGTAGGGGTCAACTCATAGGTAGTCCATGAGATCCTATGTAAAAAAGTGTAAGGAACACGAAAAACCCTGGGTGTAAAGCTAATGACCAAAATAAGTCCGACTCATCTTAGCGTGGTTCCGTTAATATCCCTAATGTCATTAGTAAAAGAATAGAAACATTTATTGATACGTTTTGATCTTTCGTGAAAAATATACAATGAAATCTGAAAGAGAAGTAATATAAGATTTTAAGTCCCACAACGGGAAACAGACTGTATCCCAAGTGGAAATTATTCCATCCTCTTTCTCAACATTCGCTCTTAGAAACACCATAACAATGTTTCTCATTTTCTTACTTTGTTTTACTAAAATACCCATTTTACTGTTAAATGAAATTAAAAAAAAAAAACAACAACCAATTAAAAAGTTAGGTAAACAGAGGCAAAACGTGTTCAAAAGAACAAAACAATTTTTGAAGTTTTAAGCACTTATTTTTCTGAATGACATGGCCCCATTGAAAATTATTTCAGAATTTTTTTGTACAGAATTTAGTAAGATTTCAATGCTAACCTTCCTCGTACTACAATTTTCCATCCGTTTTTGAGATATTTTAGAAAATATACAAAGATCCCAAAACTTATCATGTTTATTAACAAAATATATTTTTTCGAATACTTCCTTAACTATAATTGTAACCAAAATTTAAATATCTTAGTTCGGATGAATTTACAACACGTAAAAAATATTTCAAATAAATTCAATGATTCGAAGTACCCAAACCGAAAATTAGTTTAAAAAACTATTTTTATCGACTTTTCTCGACAACGGTTGCAGATAACACCTTAAAAATTGTTTCATTCATTTCCTACATCAAGGAACCTATAAAATGAGTACCTGCAAGCATATGAACTCAAAAACGTAAATGTTACAATTTTTATCGTACACATTTCTCACCAAGAACTATTTCCCGGTAGACGCATTCTGCTGGTTAACAAACTTGACCTTTCAGATTAGACGGACGATTTTTGTACCAAATTTCATAAAAAATGGACGGATTTTGATGAAATTTGGTAAAAAATCGTATGATACAAATTTGAACAACTGTTAATTTTGTGATATATGGGTTCTGAAAAAAATGACATTTTTTAGTCAGGACTTCCAGATTGCATCATGGGTTTATCCTCATAAGTGGGGTTCCACCCTATGAAGGGATGGAGGAACCGCACTAAAACGTAAAATGTACAGTTCTCAATCAAGGTAAATTAAGAGGAATAAAATTAACAGCTACGTTCCCTCTGGAAAGTGCTAAAAAATAACCTAATTGAAATATGCAATATGAAAGTATGAGGAGAAAAAGCTTTAGGCCTGAGTATGAAAAAGTCCGACTCATAGGAATTGGGTCATCTTAGCGTTTCAATGTAATGGTCACAACTGGTATGATTCATAAAGCTTAAAACAAAACCAAACCAACACATCTGAACTTTCCAACACATTTTTCTGAGGTGGTCTAATAGACATTTACACTGCAGCCATTTTTAGTTGAGGCTTTGGAATTATCAACTTCCAATCATCAAGATTTCAAGATATTTAAGGAAATATACAAGTCAAAGACTGTTGATTATTTTGCTGTGTAATACTTCCTCGTCTCGAAACTTCTGAAAAAAAGTTTCAAATAACACTTTTTTTTTATAAAAACTGTTACTAACGAATAAATATCAATGCACTACAATTTATTATGCCCAAATATCGAAAAGACTTGTTCTATTGGGCAGTTTCTCTTGAGACGTTTTCTCCTCGAATGTTCACTACCCACTTTAATTTATTCAATAAAGTTTTGATTTATTAACACTTTTGCTTCGGCTGTCATTGTTTGGGAATACCTCAGTAACGGGTGCATTTTTTTTTTGAATTTTTCATGTCGACATTTTTTTTTTTCATAAAAAATCTTCCAGTCAGCCAATTTGAAAACAGAAAACACTGTTGGAAACAATACTGAAGGTAACTGTCTTTTGTGGAGCTGTAAAAGTGAATCCCCTCCATTTACGAGCCTTTTGAATCTAAAGTAATGGACTGTCCTTCTGAAAGGACACTCGTAAGTGGGTAAGATCGCTAGTGTCCTTCAGCGAAAGTGTTAAGGGGTAAAACTTTTTTTTTACCGTTTTTTTATTTATTTTATTTTATTTATTTTTTATAATGGGCTAAAGTTCTACCTAAACTAATCAAAAATTATGTCCAAGAATGTTTATGCTAAATTTTTTTTTTGAATGGGCAAAAAATGTGATTTTCCCATTGAAGTCTTGATGCCGATGCTGATATGAAGTTAATTATTTAAGCTTATTATTGAGCTTTGATTGGTCCCTTTATAATTTTAAGTTTTTTCGGTCCTTTAATACATTTCAAAATTAAAATCCATTTTTTAAATATTCATTACAAGAAAGCATGAAAAAAAAAATTAAATAGGAAAAAATGAACATTTCGGAAAAATAAAATTTAAAGTCGTTTACTCAAAACTATGTTTACCAAATCGGGCGATACTCTGGCGACTTTAATTTTTGCCAGATCAACTTCAAATTATAACTGCTGCTTCCTAATGATATTTGTTAGAAAAGTACGTAGGATTTCTTCGATTGATTGAATTACAACTTTATGGCTGATTTTCGACAGATTCTTTAATAGAAAATGAATAATTTAAATATAAAAATTAATATTTCTTAAAAATCCTACGCACTTTACTAGATTTAACCTTATTTTGGAATGAGTTTAGTTTTTCGTTCTAGATAAAAAAATTGCCGCCTGCAGACTATCGCCCATGAAAAGAGAGGGTTTCCGTTCATCAGATACAGCGCCGCCATTTTTTATTCCCGAAGAATTGAAACTTTTTTTTTTGGATATTTTAACCCATATAAAACGTTAGATATAAAGAATTGAAAAATATTAATATATTTGTTATTCATAAATTGTAGAAAATGACTTTGATTTTGATCGCACAAGGTAGTATTAGCACTTAAGTTATATATTTTCATGTGGTCCATCCCGTATAGCAATACAATCTTAGTGAATAGAGCACTGAAAAGAATATTCTTAAGGGAAACTTACGATTCTGTATCATCAGAGTCCAGATGCCCACCTTCAGCACCTCTGAAAAGATATTTAAAAAAAATTAATAACCATTTTAAAATAAAGAAAAACTGTTTAATGAAATTAAATAATAAAATAAAATTAATTAGGCTTGACCAAGAATTAATTCAGGGAAACAGGAATGAATAAAAAAAGAACAATAAACAAAGCCAGAATCTTTTTTTAAATAATATTTTGAAGTGACAATTTCCTAGGTAATTTAATTTGTTGCCTTCCAAATTATTTTACCTCGTACGTTGATGTGGGCGCCCAGCACTTGACGCTTTGAAGTTCGTCCTTCTGTCATGCACGGGTCCATTGGAATTTGATTTTCTGAATGTCAAAGAAGTAAATCAAAATAAAAATCACATTAATCTTCAACAAAAATATTTTTATTTTTATGTTACTCAACAAATCTTGCTCAAACAAGCTAATTAGAGCATGTTACTTTAATGAAAACCTGAGCCCGAAATAGGAATGGGCAAAATTGTTAAGTGATTGAAGAATTTAGATCAAAAAGGTAGTGTAAAAAATCCAATCAATTAAAAAGTATCATTGATTTGCTCAACAGTTATATTACCTGTCTTTTAACTGATTCTTTTGATTATTTCCAGGACCCTTATTCTTTCCCTTGGTATCATTTCTAAAATACACAGAATAAATCTTAACATTAGAATCATATAATGACTAATAAAATTAATTTGTATAAAGTGTTCTATAAAGTCAGAAATATAAATTCCTAATTACAATATGATGCTCCTATAACTTCTCTATGGAAGCTTAAATTTATTTTTAACCTTACACAGCTTACATTTATAATTTTTACATATATTTAAACAATATATGTTATAATATACATACATATTTAAACAATTAATAAAACTGTATAAAATTTACTTCATACAGGGTCTGTCCGGAAAGTAATAGGACTGAGTCGATTAAAAAAAAATTATTGATCCAACCGTTACAATTTTTTAAAAACTTTCAAAATAGGCTCCTCCTGCGTCGATACAGCGCTGCCAGCGCGATTTCCAAGCATTGAAGGCGTCACGGTAGGCATTCTCTGGAATAGCCTTTAGAGCGCGGTATAAGCTGCTTGGATCCCCTCTGTCGTCTCAAAATGCTTTCCTTTCGTCGTCCTTTTAAGGTGAAGGAACAAAAAGAAGTCCGGGGGGCCACATCTGGGATGTAGGGCGGCTGGGGAAGTGTTTGGATGCCTGCCTTGGTCAGGTAACTGGTTAAAAGAAAGGAGGTGTGAGCCAGGGCGTTGTCGTGGGGCAACTTCCAGTCGGCTGTGATGTCTTTCCGGGCCCGATTGACCCTTTGTTTGAGTCTCTTGAGCATTTCCAAGTAGAACTTGGAGTTGACGGTTTGTCCAGGAGGAACAAATTCACATTGTCAGTGATTGTTGAAGACGAAGGTCTTCCAGCACTGTCTTCATCGGCGATCTCTTCCCGGCCCTCCGAAAAGACCTTGTGCCACCGAAACACACCACTTCTTGCTAAATTATTATCTAGATAAACCTGCTTGATCATATCAAACGTCTCTGTCGCAGATTCACCGAGTTCACACAGAATTTAATCTCCGACCTCTGCTCTAACGAACGCTGCATTTTCGGCTTGTACCACTCACAAAAACTCATCGCACGAAAAAGCCTGTCTTGATTCTCCGGATGCTCAGAGACAACTGACCAACCCCTCGTTCGTTAGCTAGGGACCCATACTACCGAATCCAGTCGTCGCATGCGCGCTCCGAAGTACAGTCGTGGTGGAAAAAAATCAGTCCTATTACTTCCGGACAGACCCTGTATGTTAAAGAGGATAGTCAAATTAATTTTAAAAGTGAAGAAACGATGGCACTAAACATTTTAGAATGACTGGAACTAGCAGCCTCAAAAATATAGAACAATGGTAGCAGAATTCGAAATTTCTAAAAATATTACTAACTACATATTTATTGTTAAAGTACTTAATTTAGTAAATTAATGTGAACAGAATTTCAATATTTAAGTCTGAATATATGTAACTAATGGATAATCGATGTGCAAATGCTACAACAAAGGAATCGTGGTAGGAGAGTAAAGGGGTGGGAGAGGCAGATTAAATTGTGTCGCCATACAAAAACTGATTCCGGATAGATTCCGGTAAAAATTTTGTGACATGGTTTCAAAATTCATGACTTTTTCATGATTTTTGTGCCCTATTTTCAATTTCATGATATTTTCATGACTTTCATAACTTTTTCGTGCCATAGACACCCTGAAGTAACAAATATCATTACTTACAAGTAACAGAAAACTCATGGATTTTATTCAACAATCATTCTTGCTTGCTTGAGGTAACGAGAACGAGTATGAAAACAACTTTAATAAGTTTGTACAAGTAATCAACTCCTGGTGTACATTTGATGGCTAGACTCCTCTCGTACTTGCTTTGCCTGAGTTATGGATTACGACTAAGACTGAGATTGAAATTTCATCATCCAGCCATGTCAAAATGTCATTGAATAAATCCTAAAATAATATGTAGTAAATAATATAAGAAGACAATAAACATACTTCACTTGTTTTTTATTATCATTAGTTGTAGTTTCCTTTTCTGTTTCACTGTAAAAAAAATATAAAATATGATATAAATTATCAAAATGCTAACTATAAATATTTTAAATTCATTAAGTAAATAGTTTTATATTAGGGAGTACTTTTAGCATGCATTCCTCTCTTATATATCTATTGTTAAGAAACCAAAATAAACTTTCACCAGGAACAGAGACAAAATGTAAAAATTGTAGCTATGAAAGAGTGGTATAGTCAAGTGACAATCTAAGGCTTATGAATATTGAACAGGTAAGTCTGAATCCAGAATTAATTTTACTTAAAAACACATGAGTTCAGAGACAATCACCAAAATTGGATGAAAACAATCAAAATGATGGGTATGAAAGATTGGTTGACTCCAGTTTGATAAAAATAAAAAGTCAGTTAGTTTTCATTTATAATTTTAATTTAAGTTAGTTTAATTTCAAAATTAAAGTGTATAATTACCTTTTTTTCTCTTCATTAGGCGTATCCTTTTTAGGTTTGGGTTTGTTTCTGCAATAATTAATTACTGTTAACATAATATTTTATGAAAAAATAATAAAAACAAATGAGAAAAGTGGATGATTACTTTGGTTGATTTTGAGCGCTTAAGTTTTTATTAGTATCCAGAAAGAGAGGTCTTTCTTTTCCAAGATCGTTATTTTTATTTTCACCCCTATAACAAGAAATTAAATCCATTAAATACAAATTTAGTTTCACACATTACACAGTTTCATGAAATATTTTCTTAGCCATGACTGGTCATTAGCAATGGGCTATCTAAAGGTTGCCACTCACCCGTGCATATCTTACCTAGGCAGTCAACTGATCAAAACTCAGGACATTGTAGGAGGAAAGGGAACCGTTATCTAGTGGAAATGGTGTCTTCAATGATCAATAATCATACATCTGTTTAAAAAGAGTACGTGATGTATTTTAACAAGTTTAATATAAAAATTAAAAGTTTATCGATCCCAATGTGAGGTGCGAGACGAACGAGCACATATAGGCTGCAGACTTGGACAAAGAAGAGAACTAGGTGGATGTAATTCCACCAAGAAAAATTCCGTTAGAAGAGTGTATGTGGCTCAAGGCATATGATTTGGAGCAAGAGGAACAATCCCAAGGCTAATATAAGACTTTCTGCATGATCTTGGAGTAGACTCAAACAAATTATCTAAGCACATGGAATCAATTTTAATAGATCCCTTGAGGATATTGGAGTACTATACAGGGTGTATCACAAGTTAATGACAATCCTTCAGGGGGTGAAACTAGACAAAAAATGTAGTTCAACACCACCAACCACAAATTTTTATCTCACTCCATTCCAGATATATGCCGTTCTAAAGGTTCTTTAGAAAAACCCGTGTTTTGTTAGTACAACTCCAAGTTTCTCTGCTTGTACACATTTTTTTTCAACAATTCATCACATTTTTTAAATCAGCATTAAATTTACTTTAAGGGTAATGCACATTCAATGTTCAAAATTATCTCGTGCAAACGGTAATATCAATTTCAAAAGTAGAAATTAATAAAAGCTTCTGGTTAGCGACAACTTTCCGAAAATCACTACTCATCCAAAAGAAATCCGGCAAACTGCCGAATCTGACAAAAATCATTTCATTCATTTTTTTTTTTTTTTTTTTTTTTTTTTTTTTTTTTTTTTTTTTTTATGACGCATCGACTTCTAGGCCATTAGCACCAATCTGACAAAAGTTGTAAAATTTAATCAGCTTTCCAATGGTATACTCGGAACTGAGTGTATCTCTCAATTTCATAATGTAATTGGAATTCTAGAGTGAAAAAACATCAAATAAATAAAAGTAGTATCATGTTTATTTTCGTGAACTTGTCAGAAATAAATGAAAATTATTCTTCATGAAATTTATTTTTAATGATTATAGTAAGCCTTACATAAACTTTGATTAAAAAAAAAGTAAAAATACATACAAAATGCATCCTCGCAGAACACACGGACAACACCTGGTCACACCGGTGATTTAGTCCTTGCAATCTCATCATGGTTAGCTCTTATTACCACGATTGATTCGCAAATCCTAGCTATCAGGTTGTTTATGTTCTAAATGTATACTTTGTACACATTTGACTTAGGCCAAACCCACGCCTAAAAATCAAGTGACGTTAGATCAGGGTTTCCGGCCGGCAAATACACAGGGCCAAATCTCTCCACGATAAGATTACATCGTCCATGATGAGATTACAAGGGCTATATCAACGCTGTGACCAGGTGTTGTCAGTGTGTTCTGCAAGGAGGCATTTTGTATGTATTTTAAAAGCTACCTACCTTTCAAAAAGAAGATGTATTTATCAGACATTTTAATTTGAGATTGAATAAGCTGGTTACAAAAAATTTAAAACAGATATCCTTTTCATATTTATTTATAAGTTAGTTATACTCCCTCGACAATGGGGTGTGAACTAACTAGCTTTCTGAGAAATATGGTTAGTTATGCAAACGTTTTCGTATATTATAATATATTTGTTCAAATAGTAAACGAAAATGAGCATTAAAAATGTTAGAAACAAAACCAATATTGAATTAAGATATTTAAAAACAAACAAACTACAGCTTACCTATTTTGGGATGGTTTGACGTTTTTATTGTCCTGGCCTTGAGAATCCGAGTTCACGTTTCTTCAGTTAACAAAAAAGAAAGCATTTTAAATTACATAAATTCATGTAGCATAACAGTAAAATAATGAGTAGCACACAATTTAAGAGATTGAATAAAACAAAGAAAACTCATATTCATTTATTTAAATTTTAATGTACAGGCTGATGCCGTTTTTTTATTTTTTATTTTTTTTCATTTATTTAAAAAAAAAGAAAAAAGTCCCCTAGTAGGAATCGAACACATGACCACGAGCGTGGAGTGCTCACACCTTAACACTAGAGACGTGGGGTGGAAAATTTTCCACAAATTTTTCCAGAAAATTTTCAATGACAAAAAGGCAATTTTTTGGTTAATGTTTTCTAGGACAAAGAGCTTTCCATATTTTTTTATATTAGCCAATTTCTGAACCATTTAAACAAAAATTACAGGTTTAATTCTAACTTGTAATTCACATGAATATTTAAATTCAATAACGTCCATTATTATTAAATGAGAATTTCGGGACAAGTTCTCTATAGGTTACCACCCTTTTCTAGCCAGGATAGGGCTGATGCCTTTTCTTTTTTCTAAAGAAAAGCCACCACCCCATAGTGGGAATCGAACCCACGCCTTTGGCATGGAGTGTTAAATGCTCATATGAATAAAATTAAGTGTGATTATGTTTTAATTAACAAGTGCCTTATTGGGGTCTCCCATGGTCTAGTGGCTAGCGCCTTAGATTCACAAGCGGGAGATGATGGGTTCGATTCCCACCATAGTGCCATATTGTTCAATTAATAACTAATAAAAAGTCAATTCACCTGATTTCATAATAAAAGAGCACTCACAGAAAATGAATCGCTCATTTCTTTTATTTATTTTTTTACAGCGCATTGACATCTGGGCCATTAGCGCCGACATCCCTGGTGCATTGAGGAATTTTCTAAACGAGCCGTGAGATGAGAAAAATCCTGCCGCTGGTGGGACTCGAACCCACCAACTCCCACGTGAGAAACTAAGGGGTTAGCCACTAGAGCACAAGAAGACCCCATTTCTTTTAATATTTGATAATGAGGTTGTAGCACCAGAGGATTTGGGGGATGGGAAAATTTTAATATTTTAGTGTAAAATGGTGAGATTTAAGGTCTTCTGGACATCTAGTAAACCAGGATAAATGTTGAAGGCATTTCTCGTTTTTATAGGCTTCTTTTACACGAAATATACCCACCAAAACAAAATAGGGGGGGGGGAGCAGTCCCTTCAGTCCCCCCTTATATACACCCATGATTCATACATCAATTTAGTATATTTAAAATATTTTATCCAATAAGCTCTGTAATTAATTGCATATTATAAATGCAAAGTAGTTATTAAAGAATTATTATATTTAAATTTTTAGCTATATACATGATTCAAAACTTAAAAAATCACAATTTCTATGCTTAGTTCATTATAATTTTGCTTATTATTTTTGTTGGAAGGGGGAATACTCAAAAGGACATCCTATCCATAGTTGATACAAATATTACAATACTGCTCACTTTTAGCACTTTCCTCCGAAGGAAAGTAGCTATTGAGGTTGCACTCATGACGGAATTTTTGAAAACTTTCTTCAAATTTTTATCGACCCTACCTAATAGACACCGAAAATGACCCCAGTTAAAATTTATATATATCTATCTATATATTGTAATGATTAATTATTATAAAATGATTGCGCCACGTTGGGTCGCCAATAACTGTTAAGATTAATTATTTTAATAAAAAGAATGAAACAACTGTAATTACTTTTATTATATGAATTTAAATTAATCTCAGGGATAAAAGTTCCGAGTGAATAAAGAATATAATATTGATTCTTAGACAATTCCGAAATACAAAACAATATTAAAATACACACAAATAATAATAAAAGAATCAATAACTACAAAAAAAACAATTTTTACCTCTAAATCAATCCGCTTCCAACAAAACCTCAATACACTCCGTATTCCTTGGAGGAGAGCTCTGCATTCGACCAACGCTGAGAATCAACAGACTTCTGTAATTTACTGAGGACAGACCCCAGCTCCTCATTCCATGAATGCTGGGAATCGACTAACTGCTTCTCCCTATGGCTGCTGAGACTAGAGAGTGACGCTTCGTTCGAGCGGGAAACTTTGGCTTCTTTCTTTCCAACTTCCGCAGTTTGTTGGATTATATATAAAGATAACAATTATGTTTTTTGTAATACCAAATAATTAATTTATTGTTATCTGGATGTACATTTAATATGGATATATTGTATACCAGTATTGTCCAAAAATATTATTAATTTTGATCGTATATAATACGATGTTATTTGTATATATGGTTTGTGATTTGCGCAGGCTTTTCAAAATATCGATGGTTATTTGAATTTAAAAATATTTTCGTGAATGTAATATATCATTACATTTGCACTCCTGCCTAAAAAAAAAAAATTTAAAAAAAAAAAATGTTTTTAGTCCGGTATAAAAAATAAATTTAAAATTGAATTTTTTAATTTGGAGTTTCGGGATACAGAACTATTAATTAGATTGGTCAGCCTGTTATTTATTCAAATTTTCAATAACTTATTTCGTTACATAATTTTTATTCATTATCATTTCTCAATTTAAATTATCATTTTCCATTGTTCATTTTTAAACATTATCATTATCAAAACTATCTTATCCTAAACTAATATGATTATTAAATTTATGATAAATTTTTAAATATTATTATTATCAATTAAATCTTATATTAATATAAATCTTATTTTCTTAAAAAAAATGCTAAACTAATAAATTTTATAAAAACACACTAAACTAATAGATATTAATTTTAAATTTTTTCATGAATTTATTCCTGGTCGTTAATATTTTCTTTGCAGCAGTCCAATTTCTTTCTATAAAAGTGTTTTATTCTTTTCCTTGGGGGCCGATTTAGCTTTGAAATTTTTTCTATTCCAAGTTGTCTTTTATATTTATGAAGAATTTTTATTCTATTTCCACATTTGACATTCAAAATCTTTAAATGATTATCTTTATTAACCTTTTTATTCAGCTTCTTCTTTGGAATATTTTCATTTCGTGTATTATAGCCTCTTATGTTTATAATAAATTTGTAGTCATCCGTTAATTTTTTAATGTTATTTTGTTTCACAATCTTATTTATAACTTCTGTCCTTATTATATTTCTGAAATTATCATTAATTATCTTATTATTAATTATTTCATTTGTACCCTCATTATTATTATTTAATTCACTTAATAATTCTTGAATTGTATTATCTTCATTTATTAAACAATTATAGTCATTTTTATTTTTAATCAACATTTTATCATCTTCAAATATCTGGTCATTACAACCATCACTACTATCTAAATTGTCCTTTATCGTTTCATCCAAATCGTCATTATGTATTAATGTATCGTCATTTTCGGAATTTTTAATTAAATTTTCATTATTATTTTCATTTATCTCAATGACCTCTTCACTACTTATATTATTTAAAGCATTACATAAATCGTCCAATTTTTTATTATTTTTACTTAATTCGAACTTAAGTTCTTTATCTTGTTCGATCCTATTTGCGTCAATTTTACTTAATTCGAACTTTAGTTCGATCCTATTTGCGTCAATTTTACTTAATTGTTCGATCCTATTTGCGTCAATTTTATTTTCCAATTTTTTATTTTGTTCCAATAATAGCCTCATCAAATGTTCTAGGCCTTGAGGATGCATCTCATTATCCCTTTCGGAAGTACGGTCATTGGATAGAATTTCCGTTGCTAAGGAACCCGCCGATTCTCTGAATGCTATTGCATCATCCTCCTGCAATTCGTTTTCACGTGTTTCGACTATAATATTTATTTCTCCCGGTGTTGTAAAAAATACGTATTCCGGTGATTCTACACTATTTTCCTCACCGTTATTTTGAATTTGTTCAATATTCACGTCAGACATTTTTATTTAAAAAAAAAAAAAAAAAAAAAAAATTTTAAGTTTTATTTTTAATATTTATTTACTGTTTTTAATTTCAATTCACTCGGCCGTCTACGTTGGGCGCCATTAAATGTAATGATTAATTATTATAAAATGATTGCGCCACATTGGGTCGCCAATAACTGTTAAGATTAATTATTTTAATAAAAAGAATGAAACAACTGTAATTACTTTTATTATATGAATTTAAATTAATCTCAGGGATAAAAGTTCCGAGTGAATAAAGAATATAATATTGATTCTTAGACAATTCCGAAATACAAAACAATATTAAAATACACACAAATAATAATAAAAGAATCAATAACTACAAAAAAAACAATTTTTACCTCTAAATCAATCCGCTTCCAACAAAACCTCAATACACTCCGTATTCCTTGGAGGAGAGCTCTGCATTCGACCAACGCTGAGAATCAACAGACTTCTGTAATTTACTGAGGACAGACCCCAGCTCCTCATTCCATGAATGCTGGGAATCGACTAACTGCTTCTCCCTATGGCTGCTGAGACTAGAGAGTGACGCTTCGTTCGAGCGGGAAACTTTGGCTTCTTTCTTTCCAACTTCCGCAGTTTGTTGGATTATATATAAAGATAACAATTATGTTTTTTGTAATACCAAATAATTAATTTATTGTTATCTGGATGTACATTTAATATGGATATATTGTATACCAGTATTGTCCAAAAATATTATTAATTTTGATCGTATATAATACGATGTTATTTGTATATATGGTTTGTGATTTGCGCGGGCTTTTCAAAATATCGATGGTTATTTGAATTTAAAAATATTTTCTTGAATGTAATATATCATTACAATATATATATATATATATATATATATATATGTGTGTCTGTTAACACGATAGCGGCCAGAGTTTTTGTTTTTTTGTCACAAAACTTGGTATATAGCATTCAATTAGCAAACGATTGAACGAGTTCGTTAACCACCAAAATCTGTCCACCGGAAGGGGGGGGGGGGGGGGTACCCCGAACCCAAAACACTAATTTGACCATCCCAGCCGTAATATTTGTTATATTTCAACGAAACTTGGTATTCGCAGTGGTAATCTAGAGAGAAAAGTGAAATGTAAAAATAAACTAAATCGGTTCATTAGAAGGGGGGGTTTACTTTGGACCCACAATACCAATTCGCCACTACCAGCCGTGATTTTTGTTATATTTCGACAAAACTCGGTATTTGTAGTGGTAATCTACAGGTACAAATGTGTTGTAAAAATAAACTAAATCGGTTCATTAGGAGGGGGGGGGGGTTTACTCCGGACCCATATTACTAATATACTCATACCGGTCGTAATTTCTGCTGTATTGAAACGAAACGCGGTATACGTCGTGGGTAGCTCATGGGAAAGAAGTGTTGTAAAAATGAGCTAAATCGGTCAATCGGAAAGGGGGGTTTACTTTGTAATATATTTCAATAGAGTAGCCCGCCAGACGTAGGTTCACAAGGCCGCCGAAAGGAGCGCTATCTCCCACTAGAGGGACTGTATCCTCTTCCTGCGTCAGATCAAAAGACGAAAATATGAAGTTTTTTGTATTTATTAAGTAGTGTAGTAGGTACCATGTGTAAACATAACTCTGGAAGCAAATTAATAATTGAACAGTTACTCATTACAAATTTAAAAGAGAACTATTCATATTTTTATTTTATTTATGTAGGATATTTTAAGCAAATTGTTCTGGAAATTGCTGTTCTGCAAATTCTGAGGAAAGTGCTTAGTTATGCAGCTCCTGCGTGACGGACTTTTAGTATCTAGCAATGAAAGTTCATTTTACATTACTGTGAAATTATACTGGAAATTTTCTCGTTTCAAAATTGTCTGGAAAACCCACACAATCACTGGACTTCCATATCATTACATGTAACATTCAACCCAATAAGTAGATTTAAGGCCAAAAACATGGAAAATTACATAAGTAAGTCAAACTGAAAACAGTTGTCTTGGGAGAAGACTTCTAGGTCTTCTACTTCAATGAGTTGAACTCTTAGAAGTTATCACCTCTAAAACTCTAACTATAATTGCTAACTGCAGTGGGCCCTTCTCGTTCTTTCTCTAGCATCTTTCTTGTTTTACAGTTGTTTAAAAAGAGGTTTTCCATTCTCCTTTTTGATACAGACTTTAGGAACGCCACTGGGGGATTTTTTTATTATGTATATTGTTATAAAATAAAAAATTTAAATTTTATTAATAATTTAATTTTGTATTGAAATATAAAGAAATTTAAATTTTATTTTTATTATTAAAAAGGGTCGTATTGATATACATCTTACTACCACAGAATAATATAAAATTTATACAATGAACATAAATTACCTTATGTCCACATGCGTAGCTCAAGATCCAATAATATTCTTTTCATTTATCTTCAATTCAAAAACTTCTTTTGGCACAAACACTTGGCCAAACTCTCCAAGCAAAAACAGTAAGGATCTCTCCTTCTTCTCTTTAGAAAAACAACTGACGATCTACCCGGCCTTCTTGATTTCAGATTGAGGAAATTTATATTCAGTCAACATTTTATATTACTAAGAAGTAGTAAGATATTTCTTGGTTCATTATTTAAATTTAATCTATTTATATTGAAAATATCACTACAATATATATATATATATATATATATATATATATATATATATATTTATTTATTTAAATTTTAACGTCCATTTATTATTAACTACGAATTATAGGACGGGTTATCTATAGGTTACCACCCTTTTCTAGCCAGGATAGGGGTGATGCCTTTTCTTTTTTCGAAAGAAAAGCCACCACCCCTAGTGGGAATCGAACCCACGACCTTTGGCACGGAGTGTTAAGTGCTCACGCCTTAACCCTCACGGCCATCGGGTCTCCTATATATATATATATATATATATATATATATATATATATATATATATTTAAACGTTTTTACAGTTAGTTTATTTCACTACTTTCTTCCAAAATCCACCTAATTTCATTGTTACTCATCACTTTAGACGCTTTTGAAGATTAAGCCTAGTCATGTTAAATACTATTCAGGAAAGTTTAAAAAAAGAGGAACAAATAGAACCGAACTGGTCGAGAGCACACTTTAAACTGACCAGTGTGGCTAAGAACAATTAGAGAGACCCCAAAACAGGATAAATAACGGTGTACGAACAATGGAATAGACAAGGGTTCTTCCTTAGTAGGTTTGGGATGCCCCTTTGACTATCTAGCCTTTCTGGAGGGAACGAATATGAAAAACTTTAGACACTAGCCGATTGACCACATATCAGGACCTTGGAAGAGTAAGGGTGAATCATGAATTCCAGATGTTGGGAAATCAAAGTTCTAGAAGCGCTTCAGGATATCAAGGGGAAATGTTTACTCTATGAAATGCTGATTGAAAAAGTATGCAATTGAAATTCAATGTTTAATTATAATTTTTTCTAGTGATTTATGGATAACAAAATGCTAGAAGAGACGTTTCAGACCCGGGATTTGCCCTTGAAATAGAACATTGAATTTTTCATGATGATGCTGCTATTCACTTTAACTTGAAACTGTGAGAGAACTAAAGGCGAACCAGAGAAACAAGGCGAAGTGTCATGTTACCTACATCTTTCTGAATCAGAAAATAAAATTTAAAAAAAAGTCTATTTTTCTGATTCGCCCTTACTCTTCCAAGGTTCCTTATATATGTTTTCAGAGCGGTGGGGACACTGCTTTTCCCAGCCATAAAAATGCGGTCAGAGCGTTAACACTCACAATCATCAGGCCTCCAATAAATAAATAACAATAGGACTGAAATAATTTTTTGAGCAAATGAGACTAACCTCTGTCCTTTTTGAGGCGCATTAAAACGTTTATTAGGTGCAGATCCTCCTCTATTGGCCTGCATATTGTTTCCTTTGTTAGGCTGAAAATTGTTTTGTGGTCTTTGAAAAGAGGATGGCGGACCTCTGGGAGGTAGGGGCTGTGGTGGCCCAGGCATCTGGTGAAAAGGCTGATGCATGGGTTGTTGCATGCCCATTGGTCCTGGAAAAGGTGCGTTGTTCTGAGGATGCGGTCCAGGAGGGTACATCATACCTCCTTGATGAGGGCCTGGGAAAGGCATGAAAGGTCCTTGAGGACCAGCCTGAGGACCATTTCCAAAGTACGCATTAGGAGGCATCCTAAAAAATAATCAGAATGCTGACTAGAATTATGAATAAATTGGTGGATTCAAAATAGAAATATTTTTTACAATAATATAATTATAACATTAACATGTTTATCGCCATGGCATACATAACTGGCCAACAAGTTGTGGGTCTGTCACCCAGATATGTGTGAATTCTTAATCATTAAGTTAACACAAATGAGATTTAAATAAGTTATGTACAGAATTCTACTAGACTTAAGGAATAGAAGAATATCACACATAGGCTACATTACATAAAATAAGTTGCATAAGCCAGCCTAGAGAATTGAACCAAACTGCATTAGGACTTTTCACTAATAGACTACCAGACTTTATTTTAAAACTAAACATGTGATTGTTCATAACTTAGAGATGTTCTTAAGTATAAGGCAAAGTAACAATATGCCACATAAGTGAAATACTTATGTACAATCTAGGCAGAAGTACAGATACAATTGTTTAGGTTATTTTAAAATGTGACTTTTAAGGGAAGGTTGGTTAAATTGTCAGACAAAACATTTTTAAAGTTGAAGCAAAACTATATAATAACATAGCCACACAAAGAAACAAAAAGTCCAACTCGCAGGAACTGTGTCATCTTTGCACGTTTCTGTTCTGATCCATAGTTCATTAAGAAAGCTTAGAATAGAAACAGTATAATGTTTTGTTTTGATATATTTTGTGAAAATGTTAACACATGTAAAAATGTAAAATGAAATCTCAAAGAGAAGATTTTAGGTGCCATAACTGACAGTATCCTAAGTGGGAGTTACTTACAGCCCCATCTCAAGTTCCGCTCTACGAAAATACGTTTCTCATCATCTTACCTTGTTTTACTAAAAAACAAATTTTTCTGATAAATGCAGTTTAAAAAAACAAAAAACAGCAAATTAAAAACTGATGCAAACATAAACAACAAACCGTTCAAAAGAACGAAGCAGACACTTTGGAATTTCAAGCATAGACTTCTCCAAAAGAGATTATACCAACGAAAATTTCCTTAGAACCGTTCTTGTAGGAAATTCATTAAGCTTTCAAATGGTTATTGTCTACTTACCACGATTTTCCAACCGTTTTGGAGGTATTTAAGAAAATATACGATAATCCTAAAACTGCTCATTTTAATAAAATATTTTTTTCCTAATGCTTCCTTAACTCTGAAAGTAACCAAAATGTAAATATCGTAGTTTGCATGAATGTCAAAAATGTGGAAAAAGTTTCAACTGAATCAATCATTTTTAAGAGAACACAAACCAAAAATTAGTTAGGAAAACTAGTTGTATTCACTTTTTTTTTTCGAAAACAGCCACAGATATCACCATAAAAATTCTTTCATTTGTTTCCTTAAGTTAAAAAACCTAACACAAAGCCATAAGCGTTACAATTTTTTGCTAAAAAACCGCATTCCAGTAGGCGGATCCTGCCAGTTAGCGAGCTTAACCTTTTAATCAGATGTTCAGAAGTTATGGAGTGAATAAACAAACACACACACTCATACAAAGAAAAATTTGAAATACTGATGTTTTTTTATCTATGTGTATTGAAACATGAAATATTATAGTCGGCACTTCTGGATTGCCCTGAAATTATAAACGGCTTTCCTTCCTACAGAGAGAAGGAGGAAACACTAAAAAAAATATGTAATTCTGACAGGCAGGACTATGGACCTTTACTTTTTGAACTAGAATCAGAATCTGGCGTCCATTGGCCGCGAACAGGACGGAGTCCAAATCTAATGTACAGAATCGACCAAAACACGGTATCTACATGCCCCCCCCCCCCAATTAGGAAATATCAATAGATATGAGTGGCACAAATGTTTTTGTATTTTTTGAAAAAAAAAGTGAACTTACCAATTATTTACGTTGCCCATTAAGGGTGGTGGCGATGCCAAAGCTTGAGCCGCTTCTGTAATAGCATCTATATTAATAACCCCAAAAATAATAAAATAAAAATGTTTAATGAAAAAATGATTTTGAAAAATGAGAATATCGTAAGGTTTGTTCGGTTTCATATTTGTTTAAGAAAATCACAGAATTCTGACAGCCAAGTTATAATTAAAATGGAAAATATACTGAGCTTTAAAAAATCAAGGAAAATGGGACAATCAGATCAATGAAACCACAGAAGCGAAATGAAGATTTGGGTGGAGCCAGATATGACAGAAGAGGCTAATTCCTCAGAATCGACAAATTGTGTTATATTTTAACAAACTTTATGAGATCTGACCTTTGATGGACATAAAAAATTACATACTTTATTTTTTTTTATTCACATGTTTATAATTGGAAGGTACTTAAGACTGTCCCTTCCAAGAATAAATATAAAATTAATTTAAAAATGCATGTTAAAATATTTACATGTTAAAAATAAATCAATACCTCTTTTCTTCTTCTCGATCTCTTCTATTTCCGTCATAATTTTATCCACTTGTCCAACTAAAAAATAAATTTTAAACTTAATGCAGTCCAAATAAAAAACTATCTCCTTAAATCCATAATACCATTACGAGTAATTATATAAAATGTTAAAGTAAGCGTTAAACACCATTTTACTAAGCATTTCTCCTTTTTCACCTCGTGTAAACAGCCCAACAAGTGTTTAGTGACAAGTTAGTTACTGGACGGAACGAACTGAACACACTTGTCTACTACGCGTGAGCGAGAACTTATCACTTGTCACTAAGCCAGCTCAATGAGATTGAGAAGTATAGATGGACCATAGTGAACACACATGTCCACCAATGTATGAACGAGTAATTGTCACTTGCTAGATAGCCAGGTTAGTGAAAGGTATAAGCACTAATCACAAGTACAAAGCTCGTGTAAATTATGCATAAGACATGTTGATTTAATCTATAAATATACTGTCCTGAAAAATATTTCATTCATTTTATAATAAGAAGATACTTTAAATAAAACTATATATATTTTTAGAGAAAAATTTGGTACTTAAATATTACCTCCACCACATTTAGATCAGAGATCTGGGTTATAAGCGTAGGCGCATAATTCATTACAATTTTGAGCAATATTGCCGTTATGTTTGTGGTAAACTTCATGTTTACTTTCTGTTGTTAACGCAATTACTTCGTACTCTTGTGTTTTAGTTGCTGTTGGTGCAAGGAAAAAAAAGAGACTCTTTGGACACCATGTTAAATTCTAAATCAACCCATTTTCCACTGAAAAACCAGTGATCTATATTATCAACAAGTTTGGTCGACTAGACTTCCGATACAACCTTGACCGAGCAGAAACGCATAGTAATTATGCCATTAACATAAGTGCTACACGTTTCCGCTTGCTTCCCTCACTCAAGGTTATATCGGAAGTCTAGTCAACTAAACACGTTGATAATAAACGTAAATGGACATTCCATGGCCATATTGGCAAAAATTCAATTGACTTCTGCGCCTTCGCTGATGATCCAGACCTCTAGATGAGGTGGAACTAATACATAAGTATCCAAAATTTTAATATGTGCATTTTCTCTCTCAAACAAGTTATTACATAAATTAATTTACTTACTTTTTTCTTCCAACTGCACCTTTTTCTGAAACAGCTGTTGTAATTGGTCTTCGTATACTTCTTTCATAGCCGATTCCTTGCTACCACCAGAGACTTGAAAAAAAAAATGGACTGTAACTAAGGTGATTACAAATGTCAAGGTATGAATGGGAACGTCATAGTCCGAGAGCCAGTAGCCGTGCATTTCATGAAGTGTTTTATGCACCTTGAAAATTTGCTATAATGTACCTTTTGGGTTGATAAGAAGGTATATATGTGTTGGCTAGACTTACCGTGGAACACCAGGTACTGCGCATTTGGGAAAGGTGCAAAAAAATATTTCCCAAAAATAGAGTTTTATTCAGAAGTCAACTATCTTTAATGTAAAATTAAGACAATTTTACAATGAATAATAAATATAGCAGACACTCTTAAGGGGTATAACACGTAAAAAAAAAAAAAAAAAAAAAAAAAATGTTTTTATTCTAACATTAAATGAGTTTTATTCAAGCTGCCATTTAAACCGGAACAGCTATACAAGATCATGTGAGCAAGAACCAATGAGAGCACAGAGAATAACCACAACTGTGCGGTGCTCTCATTCTCTCTGCAGTGTATTGCAGTCTATCATCGGCAACATTAATTTTTATATTTCCTGATAATTAAACCCCGCAAAAGTATCTGCCATTTGTAATTATTTTCAAATATGTTTATTGAAGACGCTGTTTAAATCACATCGTGAATAAAGCACTTCATTTAATATTAAAAGTAAAAACTAGGTACTTTGTTTTGTTTTCATTTACATTTTTACCCCATTAAAAGTGTCTGCCTTATTTATTATTCATTTTAAAATAGCCTTAATTTGCAATTTGTTTGCATTAATGATAGTTGGCTTCTGAATAAAACACTATTTTTGGGCAATATTGTTTTGCAGCTTTCCCCTACGCGCAGTACCTGGTGTTCCAAGGTAGGTCCAGGAAACACATACTTACCTTCTTATCTACCCAAGAGGTACATTATAGCAAAATTTCAAGGTGCATAAAACACTTCATGAAAAGTGCGATACCAGCTCTCCGACCAGCAGTTTTAAATTTTAAGACAAAATAGTGAATTGATTGTAATAATCATAAATGAAGCAAATAAATATAATTTAAAAAAGTAAAAATAATAATTAAAAAAAAAATAGGATACATAAAGCAGTAGTACTTCTCTTAAAATATTGGTTTTTATCTGTAGTCTGCCTTTGTATTTGTTCACATCCTTGGCAGTCAGTTACTAAGTCTTTTAATTAGCAGTTTTTTTGACTCATTGGTACGTCTTGTTTAGTCATAAGCTGTCCACGGATAAGTAGAAAATTGAAACTACGGAGCTATGTTAAAACTATAATCCAGGATAGCCATTCCACCAGCGTTTGTTTAATTTGTTATAGTTTATTATAGTTAATGTTGTTTCATACTACCCGCCAGTAAATTGTATTTGTTTCTCGCAGTGTGCTCTTAGATCATCGTACAATGCCTCGTATGTTTTGATATTCTATCAAACTAACTTGACTTGTATGACCTCGCCTGTGCTTTGATTAATTATAAATATAAATAATTATCTGATATTTTAAGTGTTTTTTTATATACTTTTTCATTAACATATCACTTCGGTACCTCTATTAACACTTTGTTTGAGCACCTAACCAAAAAGAGCTATTCTCTAGTACTCAGATTTGGTACATTATCAAATATTGTATCCATGCTCGTACACTGAATTCAGAACATGGTATCTGTGAAGTGTGATGGGTTCAATAAAGAAATAATACAGGAAGCGAGGTTCATCGGTAATTATGAAGTTTAGGGGCCTCCTCATCGCTTTTTTTCACATGTTATTCTATAACGTATTTTGATGCACGAAACACGAATCCTTAAAAAAAAAAAGTCGCTCTTAACTAGGTAAAAAGTTATTAAGCACTAAAGTTCAATGTTATGCAGCCTAAGGAAGCAAGCATAACAACGATATTTGTAAACTTGTGCATGTGCGTGAATGTAAAAGTCTGTAATAATGAAGTCTAATTTAAATTTACCATCAATTATTTATTTAGAAACTTTTTTTTTTAAATAATGAAATATTCTCCAAATTTTTTGTTTTGCTGTTGAAAAGTATTTTTTAAAAGAAATCCCTTAATAATTAGCATGCTCTGATGTAAAATTACGAAAAAGTCAATAAGTTTGCTTAATAATAATAAAGAAGTTGCACGAGTTTATAGCAAATATTCACAATAAAGAAGAACATGTTCATAAATATGAAGACCATTTAAAGAAATTTTTCGGTGTAATTGCAGAATTTGTATCTACCGAACATCGCTTCTGAAGATGCCTAGGAGGCTAAAAGAAGATGGAATGAAGTATTTATATTTTTTTAAACCATGTTAATAGATTATTGTACCTTATTAGATTAATTTGTAAAATTATCTAAAATGTTTGTTTATATTTACTACTCGCAATCTGTCGCAATATGAGCATACGTGCTATTCCGCTCGCTCAAGAGGATGTCTAAACTCTAGTCAATCCAACTTGCTAAAATTAATATTGTTGTTTAGGCTAGCTTTCCTAGCCTGCATAACAGTGAACTTAGTGCTTACTAAATGTTTTCCTAGTTAAGAGCTAGTTTTTTTTTAAGAGATGAGTGTATATTGCATCAAAATACCTTACAGAACAAAAAGTAAAAAAATCAGTGAGGAGGCCCCTAAACTTCGCCATTACCAGTTCATCTTGTTAAATATTAAATGATGGCGGGTTAAAGAAGAACATTATGAAAGCCAATAATTAATTTAACTATAATACAGCATCAAGTTAAAGAGCATTAATATATCTTGTTATAAGAGATTTATTCTGATGACAGTTGACGATTTTTTTTTTAATGCAAATGTTTGTGAAACTAACCTCATCTCTTCTGCAATGTTATATTTACATTGCAGTATATTAAAATATATTTGTTTCAAAATTTGCAAGCACGAATTTAAAAATAGATTGTACAAAATTGAATGTAGATCCTCAAATCAGGAAAAATAAAAACTTTTCCCACTTGGAAGAAGACTGTACAGGCCAATTACATATAATCAAAATGTATATTATAAAAGTCGTGTAAAAATAAGAGAGAAACTTCAATATTTAGTACTAGAAACAACATTTAGAAATAGAAAGACTAAATTCACTATGTATATTCAAGCCTATCATATTACATTAAAAAACCTGGTCAACACAAAATTGAAATTTCAAAAAGCATCTGATTCTACTTGAGAATTAACTGTGCATATATATATATATATATATATATATATATATATATATATATATATATATATATATTCATTTATAAACATAAGTACCTTTTACTTCTTCTTCTTTGTTCTCTAACCGAGCTAATCTTCTTTTCATTTCAGCAACTACAACAGAAATAACTTAATCAGTAATAATACGAATTATTTTGATTTTAAAAATATTACTATTATCATTTGAGGAATAAAAAAAAGTTCATTTTTTAAAACAAATTCAAGTTTTCAAAGTAATCATAATTCACCAAGTTATCTAAAATATTGATTAAAATGTTCTTATAAATTAAGACATTTAAACATTTCATTAAATAATTTATAAAAAAATAGATTTGTATTTGGTTTTTGAAAATTCATACTCACGTTGATTCTCCAATTCATCATTTTTACTTTCTAATTTTCTCACTTCTTCGGCTTTTTCTTCCCCTAGTAAGAAATAAATAAATAAAGCAACAAAAGGACAGAATATTAAACAAATCTACATATTATTTACATAATAATATTTTAGTTTTTCAAGCAGTTAAGTGATTTAAAAATTTATAAACTTGCCTTTCTTTCGAGAGAAAAACATTTTCAAACAGTGATTAACAAACACAGGGAAACACTTTCTAAAATAGAAGTATCCAGTAAAACTACGGTCCTAAACTTCGAACTAGTCTATTACAGCCTGTGATTCCCCCACAGTGTTGCCGTCAATTCAAAATTATCACAAGAAAGCAGATAAAAATAAAAGTCTACATTTTACTCATTCTCATTTTCTTTGATATAATTAGCAATTTCACAAATAATAAAATTGTGTTCTTTGAAATCTGATAGGAATATTTTTAAGTCTTCTTCGATTATTTCAAAAAGAAAAATTGCACCCAAAGGAGCTGTTTGATAAGGAGGGGGTATATGAGAAAATTTTATGTAAATCCCCACGTATAATCGCCCTATCTTTCTTATTTTCAGATTAATTTTAGACGATGTATAGCAACGAAATAAATAGTTCGGGTGTTTAGATTGGGGGGCTCCCCCAATGGACGACTTTGCTGATAGACGACCACTAACTTTATATTACTTTCACATGTATGCATGTTAAAAAACAAAAATTGTGGAATGTATCGTGTTTTATATATATATATATATATATATATATATATATATATATATAAAATTTAATGTATAAGTCAATTAACAAGTTAAGGAAGCGTTGCTTTTGTTCCAGGGAAGGTAACATATATTATTATTTTAATTTATTTTCAGTGCAAATGCCCTATACAATTGGAGTGTCTTTTCAAAAACATTTAGAAAAAGATTAATAGATAAAAAGTATGTAACATATGAACTAATAAATAACCTTGGAGACAGTAGACCTTAATATGAAACTTAAAAATTATAATAAACCTTAACACGACTTAATTTAAGGTACCTAATGTATTGTATTATTATATACCTCATAAATTGTATTTGTATTGGTATTAGTGACATAGGAGAAGTTTCCTTCTTATTCTTGGGTTTACTTTAAATACTTTTATTCTACATTGTCGATGCCTGATGATGAAACTAAACAGATTCGAAACGTCGCAAATATAACTTATTGTTTTAAACTATTTTGGCGAGAAACTCCTGCCACTTACTTCAAGAACTCATTAATAAATAACCATATCATTATTCTCAACCCCGTAAATAGTTAATTGGCCATTTTGACCATAAATAGTATACATACGGTGATAAATATAGCTATATATACATATAATAAAATTCTAACGGATCGCTGTCTGTACATGGAAGATATATGGGGGAAAAATACTATTGGGGACCTTTATCAGCGCAATAGTACCCAAAACAATGATTTTTGTATGTGCACGCTAATCTCAGAAACGGCTTATGCGATTCAGTTGCGGTTTTCACTAATATATTATAGTAAGCTTCACTTAACATTTAGTGTTTCTTTCATGTTAATCGGTTCATAAATAAAAAAGTTATGCCAATGTAAAGAATCACATCGAACAATTCATGAACTATCGTTAACACGATACACACCAGAGTTTTTTTTTTGTTTTTTCGTAACCAATCTTGGTATATAGTATTTCCCTGACAAATGATTGAACGAGTTCGTTAACCAGCAAAAATGATTCATCTGGGGGGGGGGGTTACTCCGCACCCAAAGTAGTTATTCGCCCATAACGGCCGCAATTATTGTTGAATTCGTTGTGGACATATTAATTAATAGAAAAATATGTTGTAAAAATAACCTAAATCGGTTCATTAGGAGGGGGTTTACTCTGGACCCAAATCACCTTTTTGCCAGTAACAGCCGTAATCTATCTATACATATAATAAAATTCTAACGGATCGCTGTCTGTATATACTGTATATAGAAGATGTGAGGGGGAAAAATACTATTGGGGGCCTTTATCTACGCAATAGTACCCAAAACAATGATTTTTAGAATTTTTGTCTTTATGTCTGCTATCTGTCTGACACTCTTTACTCTGTAGGGTTTAACAATCCCTAGGGGTCAGCTTTGTGGCTCTGTCGCGTTTTAGCAATCCTAGCAGCCTGTATGCTTTGATCCCCGATGTCTATACGTCTAATATCGTGTATAAGGAAGCATTACTGTAAAGGAGTTTTTTTTTTCAAAATATGTACCCATACGACGGCGTTGATAATCCAAAACAAACCAAAAGATATATCCAAAAATTCTGCCCTAAGTCACTAGACACGGGAACGAACCTAGTAATATATAAATTAATAAATAATAATATAAAAACGTCTATTCATTAATAACAAAATATTAGACTTAATACAAAAAATTATGTATATAAATATAAAAAATTACACTTTTATAATATATATTTAAAAAAAAATGTGCAGGAAAGTATACATAATACAATAAGTAATAATGAAAAGAAAATAGATGTGGAAAAAATGTGTATAGGTAACATATGTATGTATATTAAGAGCGCAATATTAAGAGTTTCTATTACATGCCTTCCAAATCACACTATATATAAGAATTATATGGAAATACGTTCATGCGAGTCTGACTTTATATGATCATTGACAACATTCTGTACAGTCTATATAGCCGTGAATATATTATTTTTATTGTACCTTATAACTCCAAAGCATTAGTATATTAAAGAGCAAAAACGTTTTTTATTGATTACAATGGATGCTTTGTTGAGAAACATGCTTTGCTTGTGCTCAGTCACAGCGGAACGAAAATATTTTCCTTCCAATGAGCACGCCTCTTTTCAAGGCCACTCCCACTCATAACTGTAAATTCGGATCAGATGCATGTTGGCTTGCTTATTTAATCCCAGTGAATGAGCCCTACTATAATTATTAAAACTTGTGTTTATTATTAGTTATTTTCAAATTATAAATAAAATCTATTTATTCATTATTCAAAATAAAACTTGATCTAGTTGATGGTCGACTTTTAATTATTGAAAAATGTTTCAGCATTTCTTCATTGACCTGTTACTTTTCATTTTGTTTTGTTTTACCCTCACACCCCATTATTACAGGTCACAGCAGCTAAAGGTTTTATTAATACCAAAGAATTTACATTGGCCACGTAGGTGAGATACATAAACACATTCATACGTACAGGGTGTCCCAAAAATAATGGTCATCCGTTGGCCAGAGTATTCTCCAATGTGAGATCGGAAAAAATAACCCCCATATTGACCCCGCAAAATTGACCTTGAAATGTTATTCAAGGTCAAATTTTTCTATTGCATATTTTGAATCTCCGAGTCAAGAGGAAGAAAAAATTCAACGGCACCATAGGTCAGAAATGACTCCTTAGGGTCAAAATGACCATTAACAGCGTATACATGGGCCATTCCATTCCAATCGACAAATGGTGGCCGATTTTGCTCATTTCTTTTTTTAAAGTTTCTAGTAACATCGCCTTATGCAAAAATACCTCCTTTGAATTTTTTAAAAAGTATCTTGTAGTATAAAAAATTATGAGTGTATTGTAAAACGGCCCCCTCAGCGCCATTCATTGAAGAACCATAACTTTCATTTTACAATAGACAGAAATGCCTTCTTGAGGTTATTCTCGAAGCTTGTCAAGAGCTGTTTGCTTTAAGCTTTCATTGAATCGCTGAAATTACTCATTACGGATTTCACATGTCAAGTAGGAATTTCATGAACCATGGAGTCCCTCCCAGAATAGAGGATAGAATAATTGCCCTCGCCTGATCCAGGCCTACTATGGAGCTGAGAAGATTGGCCCAAGCTACGCGAGTCTCGAGGATGACGATCCGCCGGATCCTTCGGGAAGAACGTCTCCCTTCAGATTACAGCAAGTTCAGGAGTTGAGGCCCGGGGATCAGGAAAAGAGAGCATTGTTTTGCAGATGGGTGCTGGGCATGTTGGGACGTCCTCCAGCGAGCATTGTGGACTGACGAAAGTTCGTTTTCCAGCGTCATCATCCACAGCAGGCGAAATGGACGAGAATAACATGGGAATTTGAAAGAATTAGGAGAAATTCTCGCCAGGTCCTTAGTCGAGTTAGGAGGAATTTGAAAGCAAGGTTGGCAGCTTGCCTCAAGAAGCCCGAAATATTGAACCTGGATAACAGGCCCAATTGCTTCTTCTTTTTTTTTTCTTTTTTTCTTAGGAAGAAACTTTTTTATCTGCCCACGGGCGAGGGCAAGTATTCTGTCCTCTAGTCTGGGAGGGATTAGCTTGTTCGTGATGTTCATACATGACCTGTGAAATCCTTAATGAGAAATTTCAGCGATTGATTGAAAGCTTATGGCAAAAAGCTCTAGATAAGCTTCGAGAATAACCTCATCAGGCATTCCTGTCTATTGTAAAATATGACTTATAGTCCTTTTATTAATGCCGATGAGAGGCTCGTTTTTCAATATACTTGTAATTTTTTATACTAGAAGATGCTTTTAAATAAATTCTAACGAGGTTTTGTGTAAGGCAATGCTAGTAGAACATGTAAAACAAAAAAAATTATCTAAATCGGCCACCCTTTGTCAACTAGAATGGAATGGCCCACGTATACGCTGTTAATTGGCCATTTTGACCATACGGAGTCATTTCTGACCTATGGTGCCGTTGACTTTTTTCATCCTCATGAGTCGTAGATTCGAAATATGCAATAAAAAAATTTGACCTTGAATAACATTTCAAGGTCAATTTTGCGGGGGTTATTAGGGGGTTATTATGGGAGTTATTTTTTCCGATCTCGCATTGGAGAATCATCTGGCAAACGGATGACCATTATTTTTGGGACACCCTGTACATCTTTATATACCTAACCATATTTCACAATCCAAAACGATCTAGAAATCTTCTTCGCTCAAACTTTCTTCTAAATCCCGTTTGTCTGGCCACTACAATAAGTAATGCTCGGCATGGGCGTATAAAAGAGGGGGGCTGCAACCCCCCCCCCCCCCGAATTTGATGATTTAATGGGTAAACATATGCCATAAAATCCACAAAAATAAATTAAATAAGATCACTCAGAGAAAATAATGTTTTTTTTTGGGTATAATAGCGTTTTAGATGGCTAACAAATATAAGTTGTAGTTCGTTAGCTTATTCGAATTTCTGGATTTTTGGATTCGAAACAGCAATTCGATTTTCTGGATGACTGAGAGTGATATATAAAACTATTCAGTGTAATACAAATTGTAGCATAACGATTTTACGAATCATGGAAATGCAACAAAAATGATAAATTATTGAGTAAAAAAATAAAATGTTATAAGTGCATTCTGCCGTTTTGGTAAAATTTGCTGTAAAAAAAAAACCTATTTAAAAGAAAAATGTCTTTAACATTTACTATGTTTAACTAGGTGTCACAGGATCTCAAAACTTACAATTTTACACTAAAATATTTACAATTTTCCCGGATCCCTCTCCATTTTGGCAGTATTTCATACCCCCTGGTTTTTATACCCCCCTTCCTCCCCCAAATTATTTCCTCTTTACGCCCCTGATGCTCGGTCTCCAATTCTGGTAACCATCTCAGTCCCCTTAGATACAAACTATAACTCAGTTATATAAATAACAACTGAAAATACATGTCATAACAACATGTAAATATCCTACCCATAGTTTCAAGTCATCGAGGATTGGCCAATGAGCATTTTAACACTTTCAGAAAGAATGCCGCTATTGAGTTTGCACCGTGAAGGCATTTTGGAAACATCATGTCAAAAAACATTGTATGTAAACATGTCACGAAAGATTGTACGTAGCATTTCTGTTACAAACGATTGGACGAGTTCATAAACGTGGAAAATCGGTCCATCTGAGGAGAGGAGGCAGTCTTCTCTGTACACAAATTATTTATATCCACTTAATGGTTCAAATGGTTGTTATATTCCTACAGAAAAAGAAGTTTATAGAGAAAAAAGTAAAAATAAACTAAATCGGACCATAAGTATGGGGGTTTACCCATGGGCGTATATAAAAGGGGGGGGGGCTGAGAAGGGCCCGAAATTTTGTTTTGGTGAGAAACTTTCATGTACAAAAAGCCTATAACAACGAAAAATGTCTTCTACATTTACCCTGGTCTACTAGATGTCCAGAGGACCTCAAACTCACCATTTTACACTAAAATATTTAAAGTTTTCCCTACAAGTTTGTGGGTTTACCCCTGAACCAAGTTATGAATTTGTCCCTTCGGCAGAGTGGTAGCTGATCACATTGGGCGACAGCATTCCCCTATACCAGCTATAAATAACTTGCGGCTCAAGGGGCTCTTGCGGTTGGCCTATCTGGTGTTACTATATTTTAAATCGTTTTGAAGTTCGTCTATTAGAAATATTGAAAGCACGCTGAGTAAATAGGTCTTATGTAACAATACCGTGCCGTGGTGTGCAGTGCTAAATACGTCATCTGCTTGTCACCACGGACGCTGCAACTTCCTTAAAACATCAGGAAAGACATAAAAATTGTAAAATGTAATTAAATTTTAACGTCCATTATAATGAACTCAGAATTTTAGGATGGGTTATGTATAGGTACCCACCCTTTTCTAGCCAGGATAGGGCTGTTGCCTTTTCTTTTTTCTAAAGAAAAGTCACCACCCCTAGTGGGAATCGGACCCACGACCCTTGGCACGGAGTGTTAAGTGCTCACGCCTTACCACTCACGGCCACCGGGCCTCCAATATTCTCTAATAAAGTTATATAATAGAAAGTGGTCAACATTTCTCAGCCCTCAGTAAACACATGATAATAATTCAAAACAGTGCCATGTGATGATGTCGCATGACAAATGCAAAAAGTTTTTGATTCAGAAAATACTTTATACTTATAGTTCAAAATTCAATGTTTAAAAATATCATAAAATCAAAAGTATTCATTTAAACCATTGGAGGATGCTGGGGTTAAGGCGACTGAGCCATGTGTTTCGGACACCACCGCAGACAAGAAGCTGTTCAGCCTGTGGAGCTACAAACGTAAAGGTACGACGTCCAGAATCAACATTCAACAAAGTTCAGAGATAAAGTGAATCAATTCATAAAGTATACAAAATATTGTTCGATGTAGATTATTATTTATTTATTTCTATCTTGACGTCCACTTATATATGGAGCTCAACTAGACCAAGACCATTTTTGGCATTTTATGTAGTAATGTAATGAATTGTATTACTAAAGTGGCTCTTTTCAGTGCTAAAGGAGACTAAGCCCTAACTTTATTTTTTTGCCACTTGTAGCAGTTCTTGCAACACATCTGCAAGTCATTCTCATTTATTTTCAGAGCACAAGTAAGCCAAGTCCAAGTTATAACTATTTTATGAACAAGGCTATACATAAATAATGTCAGTGTTTAAATTTAAATTTTAACGTCCATTTATTATTAACTACGAATTTTAGGACGGGTTATCTATAGGTTACCACCCTTTTCTAGCCAGGATAGGGGTGATGCCTTTTCTTTTTTCTAAAGAAAAGCCACCACCCCTAGTGGGAATCGAATCCACGACCTTTGGCACGGAGTGTGAAGAGCTCACGCCTTAACCCTCACGGCTACCGGGTCTCCGTCAGTGTTTAAGCTCAAATCTTTTAAAGACTTATACTGGTCAATAGGATTTATACAACGTCTCTGCAATTAAAACGAATAATACTCATTTTCTGAAAACTGTATAACATGGGGCCGGGTGAATAAAAACAAGTAGGACGAGTAAATACTCGTGGAGTCTCAAAAAAACAAAAACAAGTAAACACTTTAATTGAAGTGAATAAAACTAGTATTGACTATTACTTGCAAGTAAATACCTGTACGGCAAGTATATACTAAGTAAACCCCCTGAATTGGTGTGAATAATGTGGCCCATGGACTTGGTCTAGTTGTGCTCTGAACCCTCCATATAACACAGATATTTTGGACGGGTTATAGACAGGTTACCGCCCTTTTCTAACTAGGATAGGGTGTTTATCCCCTGTGGGATAAATGTTTCAGGTCGAAAGTGGATTAAGTTTAGTTAATCTATATATATAAAAATCACGTGTCTGTCTGTTTTTTGTTTGTACCTCATGCAAATCTACACCGTTTGACCGATTTTGACCAAACTTGGCACACAGGTAGGTCTTGATACGAGAAATCTCCTAGGCTAGGTCAAAATAGTCAAATTTCACAATTTGGTCAAAAGGTCAAAAGTTTTGTTCAAGAAAAATTGGCTACACTGAACCATTCAGATTGTGGCGGCCATTTTGAATCGACAGCAGGCTCTGCTACTGGCCTTAGATGAAGTGCTGGACTCTGCCGGTATCATTATGAACTAAAACAAATTCACATGGTTTGACCGATTTTCCTAACTTATTACTACCCTTTTTATTTTTTTATTGCTGAAAAATTAACATTACCCAGAAAGTTTCATGTATATATGTACTTAGGTTTTAGAAGAAATGTCTTTTTTGGTTACAAATGTACCATGAACTGGTGCATTTAGGTTGTGAAGATATTTTTAATGAAACTCAATTATCCTTGGTTTATTCGGAGTAGGGGAAAAAAAGGCGGTACTGAGTTATGGACTCGACGTAGTTTTGCCTAAATGTGCATTTAATGAAGTTGGTATTCTATACATTTCATCGCCGTATATGTACACAGCCTAAAATAAATTTTTCAAATTAACGATACGACTGATGAGATAGATAAATCTATAGATCTTTGTAAACATTTTATGAAAAGTGACTTTTCCATTATTATTTCCTTCTGAGAGTTAATCTAGCAAATAATGGGACATTAACAATGAGCTCCTCCTCTCGTGTGAAACAGTTATATTTCTTCGTTTTAAGCGCAGATTTTAAAGATAACAGTATTACATTGGTTGTTACTTTATTCGACTCAAAATACATTTGACTAAAAAAAATATGACTTTTTAAAATTAAAAACTTGCTATTTTTCAGGGTTTGCATAAAATAAAACCCGTTTGTCTTCAAAATAATTATTCTATCGACTTGTTAGCGGTCTCGTTCGACTCAGCATAAAAAAATACTTCAAAAATGATACCAAAATCAGAAATATTCAAGAACATACAGACCCCCCCCCCCAAACCAGGCGCTTGGCACCACTGTGCGGCATGCCTAGGATCTTTGGTTCGATTCCGTTTTTTATGTCGTAACAATAATTATTTCAATTTATGAAAGTTTAAATGCATTGGAACGGTTTGCTTAAGCTAATACTACATGTTTACTAATTTGCAAAAATTATTATTAAATTTTAACGTCCATTTATTATTAACTACGAATTTTAGGACGGGCTATCTATAGGTTACCACCCTTTTCTAACCAGGATAGGACTGATGCCTGCTCTTTTTTCTAAAGAAAAGCCACCAACCCTAGTGGGAATCGAACCCACGACCCTTTGGCACGGAGTGTTAAATGCTCACCTCCAATTTGCAAAAATCACATACATTTATAAAAACTGAAATGTTATTAGCAAAAAGAAAAAAAACCCGCACCTAATGGTATTTAAACCCATGTTTCTAGACACGGAGTACATATGCCTTAAAACTGACGGGCATAGGGCTTCTAATTAAAAAATAAATTATTCTGGGTTAAATATAAATATAAATATTTACACACATAATGTACGTAGACAATTTTATTTACTGTACAAACTTTCAGAAAGGATTGATTCTTGGGGTATATGAAGGTTGTAACCAGGGCGTATTTACTATGACTCCCGCAGCAGCCAAATTTGACCAAGAAACAGGGGGCAGAATCACGGACCTCGTAAAAGGGTAAGATTTTGTTATCTTTATTCAAATGTTTATATTCTTTGACAGAGAATGGGAACCATAAATAACTGATAATACTTGATAAGATAGTATAGTTGATAAGACTAATAATGGACAGCGGGAGTATGGAAAGGAAGAGGGACAACGATTTCTTTTAGCGGGATTCCTCCCTAACTCTATAGGGAGGAACCCCGCTTATGAAGGCCACCTCATGACGCAATCCGGAGATGCCGAAAAGAAATGTCCATATTTCAGACCATATAGGTCACGAAAATATATATATATATATATATATATATATATATATATATATATATATATATATATATATATAGGGTGTCCCCAAAATAAACGACAAAACTTCGGGAATCGATGCAGGATGAAAAAAGAAAGAAAAAAAAAGTCCTTTGGCATTTTTCTCGTTTTTGCTTCGTTTCCGAGAAAAATGCAAAAACCTAAAAGACAATCGTGAATAGGCATTCTTTCATAATGCCTAAATAAGAATCATTAAAAGTGTATGATTTATCTTCCACCCCCTGTACCACCTGTTGAGGTTTTAAGTATTAGAACACACACGTTTTAGTTTTAACTGGTTTTAATATAAAGAACAAAAGGGATCTTCTACATACAGTCTCATGTTAAACAAAACACATACAAGGTAAAACAAGGGTGGCTACTATTGGCCAACTGAACAAGATGGCGGACCAATCAGGTGCCGCAGTACATTTAATGAAACATTCAGATTTACCCTCCAACATTCCCTCTTAAATCTGAATTTTTCAAATAAAACAGAACATTTCTTACTAAAACAGAACATGATAAAAAATCAATAAAAAAAACATATCAGAGAGCACTGGAATAGTAATAGAATCAAAGTCAAATCATAAAATACATTTAGTGAAATAACATTTGTAGTTGAATAACAAAAAATATCTTAAAACATAAACAAGATTCTTAATCTTTCGAACTCACAAGGAGACAAAGATTTTGTAAATGCATCAGCCAATTGCATTTCAGATGGACAATATTTCAAGATAAATTGGTTTTCTTTAGCTTTTTCTATAATAAATTTATACCTGATGTCAATATGTTTTGACCTTTTTCCATTACACCCATTTTCAATCATCTTAATTGTGCTCTGATTATCAATATGCAAATCGACCTTTAAATTTTGATTAGTTAGCTCCTCAAAAAAATATTTTAGAAACAGCACTTCTTTCACACATTCACTGGCACTAATGAGCTCTGCTTCTGCGGTGTTAGTAGCAATATTCGACTGTCGCTTAGTGGACCAAGAGATGGGCCCACCACAGTAGAGTATGATGTGACCTCCTGCTTGGCCGTATCCATTTTAAATTCCTGTAGAATTCTGTTTATGTATTGCTCTTGATGTAGAAACAAGTTTCCTTCTTCGTTTTTTAGTTCCATTCCGAGGTATATTTTAGGTTTTTCCCCATAAGTGATCTCAAATTCTTTCTTTTTAACTTTGGGTGATTCCTGCGCATATTTGGGTTTAGTTAGGCGAATAGAACCAAATAATTGGCTTAGCCTACTCCTCACATGAATTACATTCCCATTTTGCTCTCTAAGGCCTCTCTGGAGCTCAAGCTGCTCATTTCCAGGAAGAGAATGCCTGGCTGCATTAATACTAGGTGTAAGGGGGCCAGGCTTTCTGTAAGTTATTGATGTTTTCATCTTCCGTGGTTTATCTGGTGGGTGCTGGCACATTTCAGAATCATCATCCTCTCTGTGAGTAGACTCCGCAGGGTAGGATAATCTGTCAATAGGTGATGGCAGCCTGCAAATTCCAGCTTTCAAATCTTCTAGGCACTGGTTATTAAATTCTTCATCATCTTCAAAGCTACCATCAGGCATATGTAAATCACTAGTCAATCTTCCAGTTTGATATGTTCTCTTTGATGTAAGAGGCTCATCAACATAACTTCCAGCATCTACACCCTCAAGCCACATAAATGAATGAGAGTCTTGAATTCCTCTATTAGATAATTGTTGCTCGGCAAGCATTGTTCTTGTTTTCTTTAGCTGAGATCGAAGGGCGTCTGATTCTTGTTGGGCAAGAAGGAGCCTATCACTAGTCTCCCAAAGCTCACTGTTTAAGTGTTCTATGCGAAGACAATCTTTTTTCACTTTCCCCTTAAGCTGTTCAACTTTTCTAGAATACCCTTCAACAACATTTTTAAGTTCTTCATCAAACTCTGATTTCATTTTCATCTGCAGTCGTGAAACTTGTTCATTAACAGCTTTTTTCATTTTTACTTCAATATCAACCAATTCATATTTTATTATTCTTCTGACAATCTCATGGTTCAATCTCTTTTCATTAAATTCCAAGCTGCTTATACTAGCCTGCAAGCGTGCAATAGTGTTTTTGCTGGATTGAAGTTCTCTAATCACTTCTGAATTTTTTTCTGTAAGAAACAACAAACTTTCATGTAGCTCTTTGTTAAGCTTTTCCTTGTGAACCATTTCACCCTTTAATTGTTCGATATCAAAGTCAGTTAAAAGTGCTGGTTCGTTCATCATATGACTTGAGGACCCACTGTCAACATAAGATTTCACTTCTTTTATATCATGACTCTCCGATTTGTAAGTCATGAAAGCCACCTTGTGTTTTTCATAATCCGTCTGGGCATCGCCCTCATGTTCAGCACGAAAATAACACCTTTCTGATTTGTGATTGGTCTTTTTGCAGAACTTGCATCTCTCAATTGCATTCTTTAATGGGCACTGCCGATAAAAATGGCCTGGATTTTTGCATGAGTGGCACGTAGGAGGGCTTCCTTGAGTTTTACGGGCATAGTTTTTAGTCACAAAAGTCTGAAAAGCAACATTATCAGTGGTTCTTGATTTTCCAATCATGTCCTCCTCAGAAAAAAGACGAGTCATAAGATTGTCAATAGTTCGATTGTCCTTAGCAACAGAGCCCCATGCTGTACGAAACGTGGCGTACTCAGATGGTAAAATTGCGAGGACAGACAGGACGGCATTTCTGCATTGCTCTGCTGTAATCTGTTCCCTGGCCCATCTGATGCGACGGATGAGGTACTCCTTTGAGTCAATGGGTTCCCTGTAGACCAAATCTTTAATGTGTCCTCGCGCATTTTGGGGACACCCTGTATATATTTGGCTATTTGCCAAAAGTTGATATGTCACATTTGACAATTTTCAACTTTGCCGATCATGATATGTGTTTAGAGTTGTTGGAACGATGTTTGGGTTCCCCTTGAAATAAGCGAAAAGAATCTTACGTAACGAATTTCCATTTGTGAAGCATTACCTAAAATGTATTTGGAAGTTCTTATTATGAAACTAATATTGACTGGCGGTAAGAAATGGAACAAACCAAACAATAGCCTGATAATATTATGGGGATGTAGTAATGGTGCAATGCCAATGAGCGGTTTTCATCCAAGGAAGATTAAACTGTGCATTTGGCGGAACCGGAAGGGAACAAAACACTTCCACGTAACCAAACCTCCATAGTGGGAATCGAGCCCACGACCCTTGGCACAGAGTGTTAAGTGCTCACTCCTTAACACTCACGGCCCCGGGCCTCCTAGTGATGTTTAATGACCTCTTTAGATGGACTGAATGCTGCAATTGAAGGAAAACTGCTACAGTGTGTAAACAAGAAACGTGTAATATCCTAACATGACTCATGTCTCTTTAAGGACTCGGCAACTCTTATAGAGCTTCAGAGTTTTTTTACAGCACTCATCCTTCTCACCTGACATCGCTCCTTTGGATTAATATATTTTCAGTTCCCCCAAAATGTTTTGCCGGAGAAATCCTACCCTTCTGGAGGAGAGGGTACCGATGGGCGGGTAAAAAGGGGTTATGGGCTCTAAGAGACGTTGGAAAAGGGTAATCACCAATGGTGGTAATTATATTTAATTTGTTTATATAACTTGAAAACATTTAACGAAGTTTTATGTTTTCCTAAATACCTCTACGCGCTTTCCGGACAATCGTATAAATAAAACAAAACAATTACAAATAAATTCACTAATGGTGTATTTTGTATCCTTAACTGTGATTTTTTAAAATGATTTTGATGATAGTATTTTCATTTTTTTTTTTGGCAATACCTAGTAAATAAAAAAATATTATTATACGAATTTAATAGTGATTACGTCATTATTTGTTGAAATGATGAAGGCTTTCATTGTATAAGTATTAATGACTTTCAGGACTGATTTAAAACAAGGAAAAGCCAAACTGTTTCACAACCTCGGTCAGGAGTTCTACGCCGTAGCAGTCGCCTGCGTAGGCCCCGAGTCTCTCGGCTACAACAGCAATGAAGTTCTGAACGAATGCAAGGAAGGCATCCGGATGGCCGTGGGTGCAGGAGTCCGTGAATTGGAGAAGGCCAGAGTCAACCACATCATGGTGGAAGGGTTCACAAATGCAGAAGCAGCGGCTGAGGCGGCCAGCCTGGCTGTGTGGAGGTGGCAGGACTTGAAAGCTAAAGAACACGCAGCAATAGATGCAAAGGTTGATCTCTTCGACGATCCCGACGCGTAAGTAAAGAAATATTTTATAAAGAAGTCATTCTAGATTAGATGCTTACAGGGTTTGGTAAGATTTACAGTAGCAGGGGGTTGCTATGATACAAGGTAGGGTCTCTCAAACTGGATTTGGTCTAACAGGTAGTTAATGAGATCCTTGGTTTGGGCTATCATGGGGCTGCTATGATTCTGGATTTGTGCTAAAATGGAGCAACTTAAGCAGCCTTCACACGGTCAGGCAGGGCTGTCAGTTAGACCTGAACAGTCCGCCAGAAAGCCAGTCGCCAGAACTTGTATATAATCTGGCCGCCACTACAATCGTAACTCGCAGACCGGCCAGAATATATACACATTCAGGCGGACTGTTCAGATCTAATTGACTGGCCTGCCTGATCGTGTGTAGCCTGCTTAAGTTCCTCGCCAAGATATTCTTGACATAGCTCTTTCAACGGAATGTTCCCTTTCCTAAGGTTTGGCTGTTGAATTAGGATTTTAAGTAGTTTACCAGTGTCGAAATAGTGAGGGTTTGATCATAGTAGTTGTTAAAACTACACTTTAAAATAAAAATGATGCTTTATCAACTATTATGACATAACTCCCACTAGTTCCACGATAGTTAATCTCCTCGGTCAACGATCTCTTATAGATATCAGTTGTGAAACCGGTTGAGCGTCGGTAAAAAAGTGACTAATTAAAACGTTTTTATTGATTGACCTTCTTCCTTTATTATTCTTTATCGTTATATATCATATATTCTTTTATCATTTATTTTTCTTTTTTATTTATTTATTTTTAATGTATTTATTTATTTTTTATTTTTTTTTGCTTTCTGTAAATTGAATGTGTAAAATTAAAATTTTGCAGAGAAGGATGGATGAGAGGAATACAAAAAGGAGAAGGTCAGAACATAGCCCGTCGACTTTCTGAAATACCTGCTAATATAATGACACCTCTAGCCTTTTCTCAGGTGATATTTGATTACCGTTTTTATACCATTAGCATGTATGGAATAGATTTATTATTTTATATTTTCAAAGTGACCGAAGGTGAAAACATATTAAAGAATATATCCTTATTTATTTATTTATTCGGTATGCTCTATATCTCTCGTCAGGATCATTAATACTTTTTCAGTAACTCTTTATTACATGTATGCTTCAAAGAAATTTCCAGCATTGATGACAAGATATGCTGATATCATTGTATTTAATCAGACCACCAAAACGGCTCTAACTTTACACTCAACAATCCGGTATGAAGGCAAAGATGATATGCAAGGTGAAAGAATAAATATAGAGAATCTTTCAATCTATGAGAAGTACAGAACCAGTTATAATTTTTTTAGCATTTATACAAATAATTTTACCATTATGGTTATAGTTTTATTTGTTTGGTTAATTTTCATATTGCTTTTTTATCTAATTTTTTCCTACAATACCTGCACTTTTTTATGATTATATATTGTGCGTAAAACAACCCAATTTAGTTGGGTAATTAAATTTTCTTTCTTTTTAAAATAAAGTTCTTCTTTCTCTTAGCTTTTAGGATTAGTTGTTAACTAATTTATTGAATTGGTTCTGAATAACGTGTATTTCTCAGGCAGCTCTAGAGATCCTGTGCCCATGTGGCGTGCATGTCGACATTCGTGACAGAGAGTGGCTCGAAGAGAAGAAGTTTCTAGCCTTCTTGACTATGGCTAAGGGCTCATGTGAGCCTCCCCTATTCCTCGAGCTCAGCTATTGCGGGGGAGGTGAAGGTGACAAGCCGGTCGTCCTGGTCGGGAAAGGTACGACCTTTGACAGTGGCGGCCTCTGTCTCCGACCCTGCAAGGGGATGAAAGAACAAAGGGCTGATATGGCTGGTGCAGCGGTACTTATCGGGCTTCTGAAAACATTAGCAACCCTCGGAGTACCAATCAATATAAATGGTAAGTAAGTACTTTTCTAGCAGAACGTCAAGAGTCTTCTGTAGACCAAGTTATTTTATGCCTTCTGCTATTCTTGTTTCTGCCCAATGCTACTTTTTAAATAGCGCTGTAAACATCCTCCTAGGGTCACTGTGCTCACCCTAGGGGCTAGCAGCCATGACTTTACTTAAATCTTTAAATCCCTTAGATGCTGACATAGGTTCTGCCATCCATCTCTGGTTCTTGTCAGTTTTTTAATACCAGGCCAAATCTGGACAGCTTTTCACACCGCATGTACCAAGTTTCATCTCCAAGTCTCTCTTGGCCGTCCCTTCCTTTGCTGACTCTGGGAGTTCAACTGCACGTTAAAATTTAAATAATATTTGTAGAGATGAGCTGATTCAAACTTTAATTTTCTATTGACTTTTGTTTAAGTAAAGCTCAACTCATAATGAACCGATTTTGTTTGTTTTTAGCAACAAATCACCCCCATTAGCTGGGAATAATATGTACCAAGTTATGTCGGAAAGATGTAAAATAACGGCCGGTAGTGGGAAATTATTAATTTCGCTCCAGAGTAAACCGGCGTTCCTTAATGAACCTATTTAGTTTATTTTTACAACATATCTTTTTGTTTAGTTGAGTATGATGTATACCATGTTTTGTTGAAATATAACAACTATTTCTATAGTTCGTGGAATAGTAATAACGTGGGTAAACTTTCATCCAAATGGACTGCTTTTGATGGTTAACAAATCGTCCGATTGTTTGTTATGCGAATCCTATATACAAAGTTATGTGACAAGAAAGAACCAAAACATCAATTGTGGCCGCTATCGTATTAAAAGGCATGCAAACATATACATATTTATCAATTTATCAATTTCAATATCTAGTAAGTTGGATTGATGATGATTTGAATACATTTTAAAGATTATTTCATGAGTACAAACTCAGTAGCTACACATTCCAGGGATGTACATTCCTTCGTGAAGTGCTAATACTCTGGGAGACTGGACAAATTGATTCTTAATGTATCAATAATGTGAACGAATTGAGTGGCGTTTATTTACCTTGAAATATAGCCTTTCTAGTATTAAATCTATTATTTTTTTTTTAAATTTGTATCAATAAACTAAACTCGAGTTAATTCAATCGTTGAATATTTTTTGCAGCATTAATACCCCTCATGGAAAATATGCCCGGAGGAGCTTGCATAAAACCAGGCGACGTTCTAGTGGGAATGAACAACAAGACGATAAGAGTAGAGCGAACGGATCACGATGGTCGAGTAATTCTTGCAGACGCGCTGGCGTATGCGCTTAACTACAATCCTTGCTTGACCATAAATGTGTCTACCATGAGTGGTAAGGAGCTCATGTTTCAATACAAAAGTAAAGTCAGATAATACTTCAATTTGACAATTCATCTACACATAGTACAAATTATAGCTAGATAATGTAATCTGTGTCTTATTTTCATTGAGGAGAGGGTACTGAACTCCCACTTTCATGAAGGTACTCTATTAGTCAGAGGATATGGTTGCCAATCTTCTTAAATGCCTATGGCGAAGAAGACCTCTTTCAAGGGGCACATCGCTGAAATAAGTCTACCCTCTCTAGGGCGGATATGAGCATCGTCATAATCCCACCCCAATCTCTGCAATATTTTCTCCTTATAAATTAGGGGGTTCAAGCCCCCTTACTTGGGGCTTAATTTAGTAAGTGTAGAGTCCCCCTAAACTTACTTAATTTACTTTTCAAGAATATGGCGCCTGAAAATTAAACCTAAAGTATTGAGGAATTCTTTAAATAAAAAAATAGAAAAACACTCACACAAATAAGTAAAGATTAGACATTATTTTATTTTTTTTCAGAGAACATGCAAAAGGCCCTAGGGTCATCAGCAACTGGAGCTTTCACTGAATCTGATACCGTATGGACCGAAATGGCAAAAGCTGGTGCTGAGACGGGCGACCGGGTTTGGAGGATGCCTCTTTGGAAATTTTTTACACAACGTGTAAGAGGTAAAAAGCAAATTTTATTCATTTACAGAACTCGCGCAATTGATAGAGACAATTGAAAAAATAAATACACTACAAAAAAAAGAACATTGAGGTCATTATGTGGTACACTAGGACGGCTACTAGGACTATGAGGTATCTGACTGTAGACATAACTTATTTAGACATTCTAGGAAAGTTCAAAATTACTTACACACTCAATAAATGGAAGGTTTAGTGGTCATATTTAAATAACAACAAGCTTTGAGACATAAAGCCAGTTTTAAAATCAAGGAAATAAAGTTTTTGAAGCTTACACAGGAAATTAGTCCATGCACGGATAGAACACTTCCACCAAATAACAAAACAAGACAAACCAATGTATTTACAATGCAATACAACTACAGAAAATGAGGTTACTTGAAGGTACCACTTGACTTGTATTGGTCGTACTTCTATATCTACGAAAAGTGAAAACAAATTCAACATTTTCATTTTTTATAAACCTTTTCGATGCAACGTGGGCTAGCTGCCTATTCCCTCCACAGGCGGACCAAACTCACAGCCAAGCGGCTGTACGCACCCGTATTTTTTTTTCTTTTTTACTGGCTCGTGGCGCTCGTTACTAATCATCATTTTCATGTTCATCTTACGTAAACGACGACGTGTATTACTTGAAACGATTTATTTACTACAAATTACAATTTATTAACATTTAGGTACGCAGCAAACCTGCAATAACCGTTTAAAACCAAATTTACTTACTTTGAGAGGAGATCGTTGACCGTAGATGATGCAAGGTAGGGATTGTCGGGGTTCGGTCACTGCTACTTAATAAAACTACATTTTATCATAAAAATGGTTTTATTGTGCCGTCGTTTCGGCTTGAACTTCAAGCCTTCATCAGGGCTGTAAAAAACAAGTAGGACGGATGTAATACTGAAATATACATATATATATATATATATATATATATATATATATATATATATATATATGCCTGCATACACAAATACACATACATATATGGAAAAAGACAAAACATAAAATACTAGAACATAATATATAGAAGAACAATGTGCTCTAGAAGTGTTTGGATTATTAGGAAAACAGATATAAGAATAACAGATTACATATTAGATTAGATATAAGAATAACAATATGGGCTTACCGATGGGAAGATAGAGAACTATTCCTCACAAATGCGGGATCATTTCTTCATCCGACCTACTTGTTTTTTACAGCCCTGATGAAGGCTTGAAGTTCAAGCCGAAACGTCGGCACAATAAAACCATTTTTATGATAAAATGTAGTTTTATTAAGTAGCAGTGACCGAACCCCGACAATCCCTACCTTGCAAATTTACTTACTTTTCTTTCCAATATTTCTATTTCATTCCTAAACCACTGCTTGTTTTTAGACATGATTTTTAAATGTAGCAATGACATTTTTTTGTTTTAATTATTATTATAAGCTACTCCTTTATTATTTACAGTTTCACTAAAAAAATGTTTACCGTGCACACGTCTTACAGACGCATGTTACTTATAACGTTCAAAATTTGTATGTTACCAGTTAAGGTTTAAACCAGAAAATATCCCCCATTCCTGCTAGAGCAGTCTGTACAGGCTCATGGCTAAAGAGGGCTCGCAATCAAGCTGTGGCGAGAATACTCAGGCGTCGCCTCTGAGGAACATCTTTCTCCGGCGAGTATTCTCGGGCATCGCATCGAAAGGATTAAATTCATACTGTTTGAATTTTGAATTTTATAGTCGTTCTTTTTGTCTTTTCAAATGTTATAGGGTATATTTATTACTGTTGGTTTAAGTTTTTAATTGAGCATTTAGATTTAAGTTCTTTACTTCAACACTTTCAGGACTGATGGCTTTGAAAAAAATGTCCATCAGGGCCCAAGTCTTCCTTTTGTATAGTATATATGATGTACTTTTAGTGGATTAATTACAATTTAGTAGTTTCAAATACGCCATGACAGCAGGCCCGCTAAAGGAATTTTTCAGGCGGATTTGATATGATAAGGTAACAGACCCACAATTCTAACTGGGAATAACGTTATAGGTTAATACAACAAATCGCGGGCGCTAAAAACTCAAATAAATAAATAAAATATACATACGTTATGGTAGATTTAAAAGTTTTCTGCCAAATTTGTAGAACATTAGTTATTTTCAGTAGATCAAAGATGCTTTCAGTCATTAGATGTCAATCACCAAAGGAGACATTTGAAAAGATGAATTGGAAAGCTCACATAAATTTCTGTTTCAGGATACACCAATGTGGATGTACACAATGTCGGCTATGGCCGAGGAGGAACTCCTTGTCTTGGTGCGGCATTTCTAAAAGTAAGAGCCACATATTTTCTTTGATAAAATTCAAATGTTAGAATATCGAATAGAACCACTTTCAAGGTAATATCTTTATTTGTTTTTGAGACAAGTGGAAATAAATTGAATTTTGGTTTCATAACAACAAATTGAATTGATGAAAGTTTGACATTCATTCAAACTAAGATAAGTAAATTTTGGTTAAGTTTGGAGTTGAATAAGTATTAAAAAAAATAGTTATTTATTGTTTTCACCTAAAAGTTCAAAAGTTATTTACAAACAACACACATAGCAAAAAAAAAAAAAAAAAAAAATTTAAGTGTATCTGGGTTTCATGTTTATATTTAATAATTATATGCAGTCAAATCTTAATCAGTATTATGGAAATATATGCAGTTTTAAGGGGTAATAATACCTTGTCCGATCAAAATCGAAGTCATTTTCTTGAATTTATAAATCACAAATAAATCAATATTTTTCAATTCTTTATATTTAATTCTTATATCATCGAATTCAGTGATCCTCAAAACCATAAAAGCTCTAGTTATTTCTTCTTAAACAACTTCATACGAAATTTGACTTTCAAATACCCTTAAACCTGACATGCTGGGGTGAAACAGACTCTGGATTCAGATTCAGCGTGTTGAAATACATAAGAATATACCTATGTATGGTGTCTTTGGAAAATACCATTTTTTTTATTTTGTGTGCCAGTGTTATTGTTGCATGTTATGTTCAATTTCTTACATTTTACACAGCAATATTTTTATGTAAAATTTTAGCATAAATATGCTTTAGTAATGATTAAACTGAAAAAAAAGTGTCCTCTGGCGTTCACGCTGGTGGGGTGGGCATGTACGAAAAATAAGACGGTATGTTATACAGTACATTACATAGGTTTGTCGGGTGGACCTAAAGCATAGTTATGTTCCTGAATTTGAGCAGAAGGCTCTAAACGATTTTTATTTTTTTTTAGATATTGTAATTATTTTTGAAACTTTGAACTTTGCTTCTATTGAGAAAGCTCTAACAAATAAATATTCTTCGATCCAGGCTAGTTATAACAGTCTTTTGTTAGTAGCAAGAATAACTTTCTTTCCCATAAGACCAGTTTTTTTTTACACTAAATCCAATGAATGACTCCAGAACCTGGAATTTGATTACATCTGTTCTGTAGGAGTTTGCGCCTCCAGTAGACTTCTTGCACTTGGACCTGATGGGGACAGGAAGAACATCTTCCGGTTCTCCTAACTACCTCAGATCTGGGCTGATGACTGGGAGGCCAACCAGAACCCTATTCCAGTTCTTGAACCAGATGGCTTGTCCGCTCGACAGGCTCTCAGAATGCTAAGCTACGGTGAACAGAGTCTCTTGTGTCGTCTAATTTGGAGTACTTGTATAAGTTGAATACAGTTATTCGTTTCATGTTGTGTCTTTTTGTTGATCTAATTATTTATTAAACATTACCAATTTGTGATTATGGGGGCGAGGTTAGCTCAGTGGTAGATTAGATTAGATTACGACTCAATAACCCCCGCCAGCACGGGGTGCACCTCGGCCGTTGTCCTATTATGCGAGTCCTGTGTGCCTGCTTAGGCTTCTCTCAAACTCCTGATGAATCTCAGATAATTCCAGACTTCAGCCGATCTCCTGATCTCATCCTCTCCAAGGCTGCCAAAATGTATGAATCGCCTCCTCTCCAATGCTACACACTCAAATGTAACATGCTTGGGTGTCTCCTCCTTGTCCTTGCACCACCTACATACCGGAGAAGACCTCATTTTCATAACATACATATGCTTATTCATCGTACAATGACCTGAGACCGTTGCGACCGTCTCCCTCAGGTCTCTTCTGGTCACATCCAGAAAAATGTCCATTTTACCAAGTTTGTTAAGATCTATAAAGGACTTTGTATGAGCTATTTTCTGGCCCTCCCATAATTTTCCAAAGTCCTTTCTGGCTTTTGCTGCTATTGCTTCTTTGGCACAGGCTATTGATAATCCCACAAAAGGCATTGGACCCACAGTCGTCACTTCCGCTCCTGCCCCTGCCAGCCTGTCTGCCCTCTCATTACCTGGGATGCCTCTATGCCCTGGTACCCAATAAATGACAACCTTATTATTTACTACAGCTCAGTGGTAGAGCACTCGACTAATGAACTGGAGGACCCAGGTTCAAAACCTGAGCGTGCACCAAGGATTTTATCTTCTAGTGTCGTTCGAGGTTAGATTTGGTGTGCCATATAGTCTCTAGGCTCACCCAGCCTTTAATTAATTAATGGGTACCTGCTAAGGGAAAAATCAGGTGGCCTGAACATAGTACTGACCAAGCAGGCCGTAAGGTCTAGAATCAGATACCTCTACAGTGTCTACTCTTCTGGGCCCTTAGTGGCCTGTTACGAGACTGATTTTTAACATCACAATTGTGATCAACAAATAATTCATGCTTTCTACCATTTTCTGAAGGAATGCATTGAAATTAAACCCGAGAAAGAAGTTTTGAAAAATGTCTTCAAATTTCCAACGATCCTATCAACTAGATACTTAAAATAACTCCAGTAAAGATTTATATAAACATGAAAAGCACAATACGTGCCAAGTTTCATTGGGATATAACAAAAATTGCAGTTGTTATAAGAATATTATTAATTTGTATGTAGTAAACATCCCCCTTTAACTGGACCTGATTAACGAACTGATCCAATCGTTATGTTACTTAAATGCTATGTTGCAGCTAACAGACAACATATATGTGTGTGTGTGTGTGTATATATATATATATATATATATATATATATATATATATATATATATATATATATATATTGTAGTGATATTTTCCATATAAATAGATTAAATTTAAATAATGAACCAAGAAATATCTTACTACTTCTTAGTAATATAAAATTCTGACTGAATATAAATTTCCTCAATCTGAAATCAAGAAGGCCGGGTAGATCTTCAGTTGTTTTCCTGAAGAGAAGAAGAGAGATCCTTAGTTTTTATGTTAGGAGAGCATTCTAAAGTATTTGTACCAAAATAATTGTTTGAATTGAACATATATCAAGACAATATTAGAACTTTGGGAATATTGAAAATTGGAACTTGAGCTACGCCTGTGGATATAAGGTAATTTATGTTCATAGTATAAATTTTATATTATTATTCTGTGGTAGTAAGATGTATATCATTAACTACGTGTATGTTTTTTTAAAAAATATCTTTCTAATTTTGTATAAGAACCCAACACTACCCGTTTAAATAATAAAATAAAATTTAAAATTCATTATACGTCGATATAAAAAAATTAAATTATTTAAAAATAATAAATTTTTATTTTTATAACATTTTGGCGTCCAACTTAGCGGCTATGCAAATTAGAGATTTGTTTTAAAAATAAATTAAATATATAGGGTTATTTATTTATTTAAATTGGGGAATTATGAATAGAGAAGAATCTCCGGTATTTCGAGGATTTCAGGATTCAATTCAAACAGAAGACGAAATAAATGACGCGAGCTTTTCCCAGGAAAATGAGGAGTTAGCGAGAAGCGTAATTCTACCCGTTACCCCTAGCAACGAGACGCTATCTCGGGAAATAGAAAATGGCGGACATTCCTCTGTTATGGAAGAGACTAGCTGAATACCCGTGCTTCGTCACGGCAGATAAGTAGTTATTTTATTGCGTTAAATAATGTTTCATTAAAATTACGTTACTATAGAATTCTGTGCAGTTTATTACAGCACGGTTCCCGTCATACTATATTTTATTCAATGGGCGTTAAAATTTAAAAGTTTATGTTTCCAAGAAGTCATATGGTAACACCCAATATATTTACGAGTATTACCAAGGTTATAGGCGAGGAGGCTGTGCAAGGGTTCCGGATATTATTACCTCGCCTGGAAAACCTAAGGATATGCCATACATCACGGTTTGACCGGGACTGTCCCGGTATTTTGCAATTCTTTCGGTGTCCCGCCCAGTTTTATCAATGTCCCGGAAAAGGCTGTAAGATGTAAAAAGTAATGTATTCATGTTTATAAGAATCTTTTTTAAATCGGTTACTTTTCTACAATTAACATTTTTACTACTGCTCACAGTGTCAAAGAAATGAGAAGTAATCTAACTGTAAAACGCTGGAACTACCTGCACAGCGCTGCCAGCTGCCAGACACTACTATTTGGCTGAGAGATTTTTTTAAGAAAATCAAGTAGCAAAAAAAGTTCCGTTCTTATTTTTAAGGTTTGGGTAGACTAACAGTTTAGGATTCCCCCTTCCCGTTAGTTGCTAGGCTTAAAACTCACCAACCATTTTGCTTATAATTTGTACTCTTTTTTATCCCCCCCCCCCTGGTGTGCCCATCCCATATTAATGTGTCCCGGTTTAACTCTCCAAAAATATGGCAAGCCCATCTGACGGGGACAGGCAGAAAAGAAACGCAATTAAAACTCTATGAGGGACAGTTAATTTCTAGTAATTCAAGGTCTGCCATCATAGTTGAAATTAACCTCAATTAGAAATAAAACTATGAGATAGATAATGTAAGGGTTCAGCTGTTCTTTATCGTCCTAGCAACGCAGGCTGCCTAGGCTTGCCTTCTCTAACCAACTCAAACTTTAAACCCCCCTAAAAATGCTTAAAAATACGAATATCAAAAAATCCTTTCTTAGCGAACGCCTACGTTATATAGGGAGTGTCCATGCAAAATTTCAAAATTTTCTGTCGAGCGGTTTGGGCTGGGCGTTGATAGATGAGTGAGTGGCTGAGAGGTATTTGACAAATATATAGTAGATAATGAAATTACTATACGATCAACAGAAGTTTTATTTCGACACTCTAAATGAAAGATTCGACGATACTAATAAAAAACTCAACGCTTTAAATGCTTCAATATCAAATAAAATAATTTATGACAATGAGGAAGTAAATAGCAATATTGATTATATAAATAAAGATAATGAAACTATAGAAGAAATATCAAATAAAATAATTTATGAGAATGAGGAACTAAATAATAATATTGATTATATAAATAAAGATAATGAAACTATAGAAGAAATATCAAGTAAAATAATTTATGAGAATGAGGAACTAAATAATAATATTGATTATATAAATAAAGATAATAAAATTGATGAAGAAATATTGAGTGAATTAATTTATGACAATGATAAAGTTAATAAAAATATTGATTATATAAATAAAGATAATAAAATTAAAGAAGAATTATCAAGTAAAATAATTTATGGCGAGGAAGTAAATAATAATATTGATTATATAAATAAAGATAATAAAATTGAAGAAGAAATATTTAGTAAATTAATTTATGAGGAGGAAGTAAATAATAATATTGATTATATAAATAAAGATAATAACATTGAAGAAGACATATTAAGTAAATTATTTATGACAATGAGGAAATACATAATAATATTGATTATATAAATAAAGATAATAAAATTGAAGAAGAAATATTAAGTAAATTAATTTATGACAATGAGAAAGTGAATATAATAATATTGATTATATAAATAAAGGTAATGAAACTAAAGAAGAAATATCAAGTAGAATAATTCATGACAATGAGGAAGTAAATAATAATATTGATGATATAAATAAAGATAAAAAAATGGAAGAAGAAATATTGAGTGAATTAATTGATGGAAACGAAGTAATAAATAAAATAATTGATAATAAAATAACTAATGATAATTTTAAAAATAAAATAAATGCAGAAGTTACAGAAAAGGGTTTGAAACATAATAGCAGTGAAGAAATGACTGATGACTATAAGAAAAGTAAAGAAATAGTTGGCTGTGGGAAGAATAGTAAGGATGAAGTGGAGAAAATGGATGAAAATTTAAATGATAACAGTAATAATGAGACAATGTTGTATGTCAACTGTGGAAGGGGAGTAGAGAAGATTTTAAAACCAGAGAGACCCCCCAAGAAAAAGAATAAAGCAGAAATGTAGTGAAAAATCAACAGAGTCCTAAAGAATATTAACGACCAAGATAAAATCCAAGGCAATCATAAAGAATTAACATTTATTTTAAATTTAGCATAAAAAATGTATTATTTATTTAAATTTTAACGTCCATTAACTACGAATTATAGGACGGGTTATCTATAGGTCACCACCCTTAAAAATGTATTAAAAATAATTTGATAATAAAAATAAATATAATTTAACATTAAACAATCTTCTAAATTTTTATAAATATAATTTAAATGATTAAGTAAATACATTTTAGAGTATGTAAGACAACCTTTCTAAATTTTTATTATAAATTGTTTCAATATTTCTTTTTAAATTCTGGATAAAAATAATTTTTTTTATATATATATATATATTTTTTTAAAAACATGAGTGCAATATGTAGTGATATTTTCAATATAAATAGATTAAATTTAAATAATGAACCAAGAAATATCTTACTACTTCTTAGTAATATAAAATTCTGACTGAATATAAATTTCCTCAATCTGAAATCAAGAAGGCCGGGCAGATCTTCAGTTGTTTTCCTGAAGAGAAAAAGAGAGATCCTTAGTTTTTATGTAAGGAGAGCATCCTAAAGTATTTGTACCAAAATAATTGTTTGAATTGAACATATATCAAGAGAATATTGAAAATTGGAACTTGAGCTACGCCTGTGGATATAAGGTAATTTATGTTCATAGTATAAATTTTATATTATTCTGTGGTAGTAAGATGTATATCACTAACTACGTATATGTTTTTTTAATATATATATATATATATATATATATATATATATATATATATATATATATATATATATATATTATTTATTCTTATAGATGACCCAAAATATCAAAATTATTTTTTATCCTAGGAGGCATGGGGTCATTAAAGCAGTCTTCCTTTATTACACCACTTTATTTATTGGGCCCGACATGTTTCGTGCATCTTTTCTTCGCACCTCTTCAGGGGCACTTCTACAACAAAAAATAATTTTTTGCACATCCAAAAAGGAAACAATTGGTTTTAAATGACAGTATTGACAAAGATGTAAATCCAATTAAGCAATATTTTACGTTCGATTATCATCCTCTTATAGAAAACAAAATAAAAACAATATGTAAAGATGTTTGTAAAATTGGCTGGAAATATAAACATACAATAAACAATGTATTTAGTAATATTAAAGACAGGGTTAAAGCATCAAGTTCAAAATATAATATTTATAAAATCAACTGCAACGACTGTAACAAATGTTATATTGGGGAATCTGCGCAATTATTAGGTAAAAGAATTATACAACACGTAAAGAGCATTGACACACAAGAAAACGGTACAGCATTGACGGATCATGCAATAACAAAAAAACACAGTTTTAATTTCAAAGAATTCAAAATATTAAATAAAGAAAGAAATACCCTGAAAAGAAAAATAAAAGAAAATATTTATATTTTAAAAAATTCGAAAACAGCAGTGAATAAAAGAACTGATCTGAAAAATATGCACCAAATTTTCTATGGAATAATAGATTAATACCCAAAAATGTATAAAAAATATTTGACGAGTAGACTTTACTAGGACAACAACAAAGGACAGATAACGACAGGACCATTTTGGCAATCCACTTACAGGGTTAGTATTAAGCCGGACTCCAGAGGGAGTACTTGGTAACGGGAGGACTTCCTTGCAAGGTAGGACTCAACACCTTTTATAAAAATATGTAATTTAGCTATAATTATTGCAATATTTAGGGTAGAAGTAACATTTAATGAGCATGATAATGTTTTAATGCCTTTTGTGGAACAGTTCAAAGATCGTATTGATAGTTTTAATAAAGTAGAAAAAAGGTTTGTGTGGATGTGCAAAAAATTATTTTTTGTTGTAGAAGTGCCCCTGAAGAGGTGCGAAGAAAAGATGCACGAAACATGTCGGGCCCAATAAATAAAGTGGTGTAATAAAGGAAGACTGCTTTAATGACCCCATGCCTCCTAGGATAAAAAATAATTTTGATATTTTGGGTCATCTATAAGAATAAATAATATATATATATATATATATATATATATATATATATATATATATATATATATATATATATATATATATATATATATTGTAGTGATATCCCAACTATCATAAAAAATATCTTACTACTATGTAGTAATATGAAATTGTTTGTTTATTTGTTTTTTTAGGGCAAAGAACAACGTGGCTATCATTGCCCGAAGTAATATGAAATGATGATATACCAAAAATTTCCTTCCTCCTAAAATCAAGAAGGCATCTCCATGCCAGGAGATCGTCAGTTGTTTTTCAGAGAGAAAAAAGTTTACTCATGCTTGTTGGCTAGCAGTGACTAGATTGTTGGAATTTCATTGGGATCTATTGTGAGCTGTGGATGTAAGTTAATTCTTGTTATATTGTATACATTTAATATTAATTCGTTGTAGTAAGGTGCGTATAGCTGTTTGATAACACTGTTCTGCAAAAAAAAACGTTTCTCCCCTCCCTTGAACAATTTTGCCTGTTTCTCATTCGCTGAGTCCGAATCTGAACTCAGAAAAATTCTATCACCCTCTGATTTTGAGAGAAAAGAGGAGAAACTTGGAAAAAATGAAAAATCGTATTTGAAAATTATTGTCTTTATTATAACAGATTTTTTTTTCTTTTTCAACGGTAAAATATAATTAATTGAATCCTGCATGCTATCAGGTATAATACTAGATATGTCACAACTCAAAAAATATACACACATCGTGAGTATTTTTAATAAATTGTAATGAGTATTTTTTTTTCTTTTGTACTCTTCCTCCTCTGTCTCCCGCTGCAGTGTCCAGCAGTAATCCGCCAGCATCTTCTCATTCCATTTGCCAGTATATCTTTTTTCCATTCTGGATATGTCTTGGTGGAATCGTTCTCCATGTTCGTCCGAAACTGCACCCAAATTTGGGGCGAAAAAGTCTAGGTGACTATGCAGGAAATGTATTTTTAAGGACAAATTTGCATCCCAATGTTTTATATGAAGTAAGCAGTTCTTGGACTATTTTTCGGTAGTCTCTAGATTTTCGTTTCCCAAAAACTTAGCACATAACTCTCGAAAAGCAATCCAAGCCTTTTTCTCAGTAGTATTTAACTTTGCTTCAAAAGTGAGGTCCTTGAGTAGATGAGGTCCTCAAGATCAAAAACTGAAAAAACACTTTTAGCCATATTTCTTCAACCACTTGTAATATTCCCATCAAATTCTTTTTCGTTCAAATATACTTCATTGCGCTCAAAATCATCGGGCTTTTGAATTTTTTTCACTATGTTTTGATGCCAAAAAAAATTCGTCAAATTTACAAAAAACTCACATTTTTGGATAAAAAACTAGAATTTCTCAAGAAACTGTGCGTGATAGACAGAATCTGACTTCAAATTCGTGTTCAGCACATTTGAAAACAGTAAGAAAGCATGTTTTGGTTTGAAGGAGGATTTTCGTGCAGAACAGTGTAATTGGAGATCACTCTAATTTGTATATTAAGAACCCAACAGGACCCATTTTAATTAAATAAATTCAATTTCAATTTATTATAATTCCATCAAATAAAACAATTAAAATTTTTATAACAATATATATATACACACACATTTTTACATAGGTCATTTTCAGTGTCTAGCAGGAAGGATTGACGAAGATTTGAAGAAAGTTTTGGAAAATTCTTTGATGAGTGCAACGTAATTTTATTTATGTATATATGAGGCATTGTGGAAACGAAAAGCGGCATTGTGGAACTCAACATCCGGTCTAATTTTTTCCCCCTGCCATCCGAATCTAATCTAGATGCTTCATAGAATCTACAGGTATAGTTTTCATGTTGAGTTCGCACTTCTTTCCCTTGCAAAATACACGGAGAATGAATAAAAGCTGGCTGGAAACTGCCAGACAAAGGGGGATGTGAAAGGCAAACACATCACTCCACTATCGGTCCACTGGGTGCTGATATAAATAAAAAGCTCTTTTTTCGTTAAAAGTGAAGTTCAGACTAATTCCTGGTCAATTATTATATATGTAATGTGATCAATTAGACATCCCACAACGTCCTTACGGAAAACATATTAAAAAGCATTTTCCTCAAAAATACCTTTTGTTGAGCTCGCAATTCGTACCCGCAACGCCTCATATATTTGTCTACTATTTATAACAATGGTTCAATGTTGATGAAATTTAGGAGAATAATACAAGGTGATTCAAAGGGTTAATTTCAGTGTCTGACAGTATCGGCTCACCCAAATATTTTTTTTGGCAGGAAAAATAAGAAGCGTACCATTAACGGTTTTGCATTCATAGGCTTCCAGAAAACCACATGTCCTTTTCATAATTCATTATAATTGTCATGCATTTTTAGGCTTGCTAGCAGTTTAAGGTCAGCCTATCCAGTTAACATTAGGGTTGGCTGGTGGAGGTTCATCATACTGACTTAGGATGAAGAATTTGTCATAACACTTCCACTGTACACATTTTATTGACCAAATGTTTTCGAGGTCACCACTTCATCCTTAGTTTCCTGTTAACAACCATCGAAATCAATAAATTAATATTATATTAAGTCACCTTAGATCAGTCAGATAAAATATTAATAGTAAAAAAAATTCCGCGGTTCCATTTTTATCCCTAGGATCATTTGGAAAGATTAAAATCATTTCTTAGTTATTATTTTGGTTTGACCTTTCTTCTCCAAAAAAATACACCCTTTGCCATTCTTTTTTGGTGTAACGACTCCAAATGTAAGAATTTTTTCACTCTGTTTTTTGGATAGTATTCCTGGATAAATGCGCTATTGATTGTATACCATGCTTTGTGACGCGCATGCATAGTTTTTTTTTAACCCCTTAACGGGCAAGGGCCGCATGAGCGGCCACTGCTCGCTGAAATTAAAAAATGACGCGAGTGAGGCGGAATTGGTTCCAATGCTTCCTGCTAGATACCGGGGTATGCCAAAAAATAGTATTTGGAGGTCTTGGGCCCGAGGAGCCGAGATATGACGAAGTTAGCCGCTAAAGTGGTCATTCATGGAGATTCCAAAATAATATAACAAGCTGTATTTCCAGCATTTAATACCAAATAAATTCCTATTACAATGAGTGAAAGCCTAGTATAATGTATTTTTTTTTTTAAATTTTATTAAGGTGCTAGGGTCATTAGCACCACCGTGTAAACCTTGTTATTACTTTTTTTAGCAACAATGTCCTTCATATCCCATTGAATTCAGGTAAATGATCCCTCTGCCAGGTAGAGAACAATAATTCTTGGAATTCAATGTAATATAAAGGACATAGTTTGGTGCAAAATTTAAAAACAAGGTTTACACGATGTTGGCCCTAGCAGTTGAAGCAACTTAATAAAAAAAATATTTTATTTATAATTATATACCCCCTCTCAACAAAGCTGGAGAGGTATCCTGCGAAATGTACAAGAAGAATTAGGAGAGGAGAAGCGCCATTGGAGTAAGAAGCCGTTTCATTTAAAAATATGATCTCAACAATGAAAAAACACCATCATAATACACACAAATATATATATATATATATATATATATATATATATATATATATATATATATATATTTACAATCCATTCAAACAAATAAAATAGCAGACACAGGGCATCAAATCATTGGACATAAAGTCATGGGAGAGCCTGAAACCAATAAGAAGGCAAGTTTAAGCAGGGAAAAGAAAAAAGAAAAGACTTATTAACATTTACCAATATTTTCTCATTTTTTATTAAAAAACCATTTAATTCTTTATATTCTCTTTTAATTTCTTTAAGACACATTGAGATGAACAGCTTATCAAGAGCTTCATCGGGTTCATTCCACTTTTTTTATGTTTATATAAATAATTTCACATACACAAACACACAATATGTACATAGCCACTTTCCATAATTCAAGCATCGTTCAGTATTTAAAATTCTTTAAATAAATTATGAACATATATTTCATCAAAATTAAATTATTTCTTAATATTTAATACTGCGTATTTATAAGTATGTATAGATATATATATATTTATAATATTTACATAATTGTTAATCACATCATTTCTTTACGTCTTAATGAGCACAAAATAAATACTAAGGGCTGGATGGTAGAAGAGCTTTTCTTTTGGTGGTGTTAGGAAGTCCTTGGAGGTAGCCCCTCCTGAACACATAATGGCGGCCCACTGACCACTAAATGGCCGTGGGCTGATCTATACGTCAATGCCACTTATTCTTCTGTGCAAATATGTCCGCCCTCAGGTTCTGAGCGAAGCAAATCCCAAGGATCTGAAAGAGGAAAAACGAAACATACATTAAATCCATGAAATAATATGAGAAGGAAGGTTACTTTTGTTAGTGCGTTTCTTCATTTGTTCCATAGAGGGGAAATCCACTTATGGCGACAGTCTCATGACACAAACTGACCGTTTATTGATTTTGTTTTTTATTTATTATTATTTTTTTTTTAAATAAGATAAATCAATTAGAAACTTGTTTGTAATACTTCTTGTTTTTAAGAATGGGAGCAACATTAAGCAAAACTTAGACTCAATTTTTGTAGATTATGATAAGAAATAAAAACGTATTGACAGAATAACATTGAAAGAACTACTGGATGTATGACAGTACGACGCAACCTGACTTTCAAAATCTTTAACTACTTGATGGGCGACTATCTGAACCAACACATATCACTTACATAGAAACACGTTTAAAAACTTATACCACTTAAATTAACACTACAGGCATATTACCTCAAACAAATTCAGAATATTTTTCAGAGTTTTTTATTTCCTAAGCAGTGAAAACATTAATTAATAAATAATAATGGAAGCGAGTTATTTCAACTTGTATACCGTCAGTTTCCTGTGCCTTGTGGCATGAAAATCTCGCTTTTCACTGAAATTATTTTGCAGAGGGTGTTTATATTTTTCATGAATTATCAAAACAGAGTATTAACTGTTTATATTCCAAGTTTTCCAAATTACACCAGGGAGGGGTCTCCCGTGGTCTAGATTCATAGGCGGGAGATGGTGGATTTGATTCCCACCGGCACACAGTGTAACGAAGTAGTGAGGATTGTGGACAAAAATCATTAACCACTAGTTATTTTAAAATAAACATTTTTATCAATTGAAATCAACTCAAAACAAGGTAAAAATAGTATAATAATGCATACTATACGGCTATAGTAATATTAATTGTAATGTTAATAGAAATAATATAGCAGGTAATAATATTATTAATAACAATATTATAAAATATATTATAACGGTAACATATAACGTAGTAATAGTATAGTAGTAAATTATACTTATAGTAATATTGCCATAGAATAATAATATTTTACCATTTTCTATAAAATTATTAAATAATTTCTTAATGCCGAGTCTGAATCGTTTTTGGATTCTTGATAATGTAAACTTATATCGAAACCAATATCTATTCGATTATTAATGTCATCCTCCAAGATACATTCATTAATGTCAAAAGGTGCTAATGACCATAGCAGTAGATGCACCGTTAAAAAAAAAAAAAAAAAAAATAATGTCAAAAGTTAACATATTGTTTCAACCAGTATTTATATAAGAGTTTTTTTTCTCTGCGGTGAACACGTTACCACATTTTTTACATATAATATAGGACTGAACTGACAGTTTTTTTAATATTGCTTAATATCTCTTTAGGAGCATCCTGCAGATTAAATTGAATCATTTGCACAAGGATTAATTCTGTCTTCTTGGATTTATCCAAATTTTTCCCAAATTTGGAAGAAAAAATGATGATGGATCTAAAAATAAATATCTTTGGAATCGGAGTAATTACCCATAATCAATTATATCAGATAAAAAAGGAATATTTTTGGCGTAACTTCCTTCAGATGACTTAATAAAAACACTGTCCTATCTTCAACGTCAGAGGCTCAAACTGATTGTTGCTATAAAGCAGGTTTTAAAGACTTTGCCTTGTTTATAATACTTCTAATGTGTTGATCAAAATAAAACTAATATTTATTAGTTTTATACAATTTTAATTCCTTGAACAGTTTCTAAACATAGCTAGAGGATTAAAAATTAAATATAAGAAAACAAAAATTAAGGTTTTTGTCCATTTGACGTTACATTGTGCGGTGGCAGAAATTTTCTCATCCCACTGCTTGTTGGGAAAATTCCTTGCTACACCCTGGATGTCGGCACTAATGGCCTAGATGTCGAAGCGCCATACAAAAAAATATATATATACACCAGGGATAAGAATGAAGAATGTGCAGTTCCTGCAAGTTTGACTTTTCATCTTTTGTATTTAAAGGTAGATAATTGGTTGTTCATTCCATAATGAAATGCAGTTGTCAGGACTACCAATTATGCCTTAAACCCTTTGTAACTGAATTAAGTAGAACTGCAGAATACAGGGTTTCCCCGTGGTCTAGTGGCTAATGCCTTAGATTCTCATGCGGGAGATGGGGGTTCGTGTCCCTTTGGCGTTCAGTGGGTGGGATAAATGACCAATCTAGGTGGAAAAAAGTCTGACGTACTTAAATGGGCATGGCAACCTTATTTACATTAACAATAAGCACTTAAGATTAACTTACAAATGTTCTAAGGTGTTTTTCAATAATTCGTAATAAATAAACATATTAAGAAGTAGGCAGCTACATCTTTTTCATCTAAGCAAAACAATAGACTTGAAATAAATTATTATTCTTAAAAAAACATCAGGGACTTTAACATAAAAGTGAGGTTCACAAAGGAGAATGATAGGTTCATTGTGAAAAAATAAATTATGATAAATACATTTTAAAATAAAGTGACTAACTAAAATTATTAAATACATGCCTGGCAGAAAGAAACAGTTATGGCAGCTGTGACAATGATAAGTAAGTTTCTCTCAACCCACTCTTCGACAGCTTGAATACAACCTTTCTCATTGATTATTTTCGATGCATCATAATTCTGTTTAATGAAAAGGTACATTATTTTCAATAAGAAGAAAAATAACATTAAACTTTGGTTTTAGTCCATTCCTCTGAAGTTCGGTGAATTATTTGTGATGAATAATTCTCTTTGAAATTGCGTTATGATTTTGCATCAGACTACATTAATATATTGTTATTCTCTGAACAAGAAATTTAATGTGTTTGTTAATATTTTAAGTGCAAAGCAGTGGAGGTTTAGTCAAAAGATTTCATGTCTTATGCCTAGTTTATAGGAGCTTAGCTTATGTATCATTAGTAGAAATTTGGGTTTCTATAGGAAAGTAAGGTATAAGAAAGTTTACCTTCATTCTCAAAGCCAAGCGATAATGGTCCCTGTGATTTATTGGTGGAATAAATAGTAAATATATTGCGTTGTAATATTCGGAATGAGAGATGAAAAGGATAATACACTCAGAAACACAAAAAACTCAAGTGAATATTAAGACATCAATGTGTTTAAAACCAGTAGAGTCTCGCTAATTTGATCAGTGCATGGGAAAACAATTTTTTTTATAAAATTTCTGAATTAGGAAAAGTAAAAAAAAAAAAAAAAAAAAAAAAAAGTTTTTGAAATAACTTGGTACATTTAAGGAACTTGTAATTTTTCAAATTTTCGTGCTAGGCGGAAGGTCAAATAATAAAAACTTCACTACACAGTTAACCTACTTTATTTCGTCCCTAAATATTTTACAAATTTTTCAAGCCTCTTCTCTTAAACATATGACATCTATTATCAAACAGCTGACTATGTTCCACCATATTGGATTCTTTTACACCATGACCAGTCTAGATGTGGCCATACTAGTGGATGGTTCTCCTTCTCAAGTTGAGGCTGTATGATTTTTCATTGTAGCTTGTTCCCCTGAAGAGGCACCAAAAAGGTGTGAAACATGTAGGGATGAAATAAAGTTGGTGTAACTGTGTAGTAAAGTTTTTATTATTTGACCTTCAGCCTCAGGAAAATTCGAAGATTTAGATGAAGTCAGTGATCTTCTGATGCAACAAACCAAAACGGCTAGAAAAAGATATGTTTTGCCATTCACACGTACCGCCCATCATATCAATCATAATCACACTGCAGTGCAGTTTAAATTTCAGTCTTCCACAAGCTACAGTTGAGCCTACAGCAGACAAAATTTTGATGAAGATGCTAGCATACATTTTTTGTAAGGATGAATTTGGTGTTTTTAATGTATGAAACAAAAGGATATAATAATATGAGTAGATTATATGCAATGTACAGACAAAACCTTTATTTTATTTATAGAGATAATATCTGTCCATCATGTAATATAATTTAATCGATGGTTAAGTTTATGAAATCTGTTCTTATAATCCCTGTTTAATAAACTCTCAGTGGCGATTAAAATATTGAACTATCCACTTTGCAATACCTGTGTAATAGCAAGCGAGACAGCAACTCCAGCCACTGGTAACATGTTAGCCTCCAACCATTCTTCACCTGCTCTCATGCAGCCCTGCTCAAAAATTCGTTCGTCGGCATCCGTTGGTGAGAGCTTTGCCCAGCCATCAGCAAACTATCCACCACCTCTTGTTAGTACTTTTGTTAGTAATTATAGAATTACATAAAGCCATGTACAAGTAAAAAAAAAAAAAAAAAAGAAAGAAAGAAAAAGAAGCTTCTATGGAAAATCTACTGAAGCAAGCATTAGACATATATTTGTTAGCATAAAAAGTCGATAAAAAATTTAAACAGGAAATTCATTTATGTACCTGTGTTTGATAAAAATGATTATCCCGAAGTTAGAATGATTTGCCAACTTTTCTATAAAATATAGAGTCAACAAATATTGACAGGCCGGAAAAAAGGACTGAGGTGGCCTTGTATTTCTAAACAGAAAGTAAGGTAAAATTAAAGTAACGCTGAGAAATCCATGAAAAAAAATTTTGAAAATGACAATTGGGCTTAAAAATGATACAACAGAGTTTGTTGATAGAGTAGTTATTTTATTTTGAATAGAATTATGAAAAGATGAATTTATTCTTCTGTCTCCGTTAAAGAATAAATATACAAAGTGGATCAATAATTCTTTTTTTAAAGTATGCGCTAAGAAGATAATAATCATTTTAGTTGAAGTTTCAATGGACCTTAAATTAAAGTTTTAAAATTAAATTAAAGACCATAACCTCAAAACCAAACTAAAGACTAAATGTTGCTTTAATTACATAAGCGTACTTTTTTTGCATAGGCAGTAGATTATAATATTGCATCTTATTATTTGATTTTATATGGGCATGCCTGAGTTTAGGCTGTGACATTCTCTACTAGAAGAAGTCTGGGGGTCATAAGCAAAGACTTCCATCAAAAGTCTTATTGCAAACATGGAATTCAGGTCTTGATCCAGAGATGCAAGAAGAACCTAAATGTTCATAAAAAACAGAAATGAACATGTAGCCGGGCAATCGGAAGCATGAAAGGCCAGACTTCGCTCACTGGACTAGTTTGCTGTAGCTATAAATACTTGACTAACATGCGCAGACTGATTCCTAGAAACCTAGCAGTATTAATAATGAAACGTTGACAGAGAATAATATAACACAGCTGGAAAAGTAAAATGTTTCATTTCAAATGTGAAAGGTACAACAGAAGAGATTGCCAAAGTTTTTTCAAAAAAAAAAAATATAAGTATGTCCTGTTTACAATACTGATCATGGCAGTAGTGATATAACCAAGAATATGAAAGGTAGTTTTCAGCTAACATTTAGTTTCTAGAGTACCCAAAAGTACCAGAACTGGGTTCAGTAAGAAGAGTGAAGAACTGGTTCTCCCAGTGGGCTGGCCAGCAATGGCTGTAAATACTTAGGATTGAATATGCGATAAAACAATTAAACTCTTGATAAAACGATTATTTTTGTATTTACAGATTGAACTTGAGAAAGCTAGCAATATTTCTAGTGAAACATTGTAGAAGATAAATTTGATGGGTATTCCCATGGGAGGGGGGGGGGGGGGTGAGCCCAGCTTTTAGTAGGTTGAATTTTGTTGGCAAAGGGCTTGCTGCGGTATAAAAAAAAAATGGCTACCTGTAGATAGCCCAACACTCAAGAATTTGAGACAGTCAAAGCCTGAAGTCTATGATGCTTGTATGTCTGGGGGTGTATAAGTGATTATTCAATCACTAAACGTCTAATGCTTCAGAGTCATTGAAAAAGCGGGGAAAAAGTAGTTATTATTTTTGGAAATATTATGTTTAAAATAATGAAGCTCCTATTAAAGAATTTCATGTTCAGAGCAGTTATTAAAATCAATTTAAAATAAAAACAGTTTTAGAACAGTTAATAGTTAAAAACAGTTTATAGTTAAGTATTTTACCTAGCCTCTTTTCCAAGATAAATAGGCAATAATTAAATACAAAGCTTAAAACATAAAAATAATTTTCAGAAAGTCTGAAGCCAGAAACATTTATTCTTTGATAAATAAACACCTTAAAGTAATTTAAAATAGATTAGGCTAAATTAACTTTCAAACCAAAGTTTTTCTAATTACACTGTGCATCACTTAAAATCATAAGAATGGACTAAATTGAAATAAAATAAAAATAAAAATGAAGTCAATAATGCACTACAATATCATTTTGAAGCTACTTACATAACCCTCACTGGGGTTTCTTCGAACATCGTAGCCACATTGCTTATTTTTAATTATTTCCTGTAACAAAAAAACATTGTCAATACTAACCGATATTCCAAATTTATTAAGCAAGGTTTTCAAATTAGATATAACCAATGTTTTGCTAGGACAAGAAAATTTATTGCTAAAGATGATCAAAAGCTAGTTAGTAAATTTTATATTGAGCATGTATCCATGATAAACTTAAGTCATTGATCAATTATTTAGCTTATATTGAGGTAAAAATATATATTCATATAAGACGAGCTCACTTAAATAAACCATTCAAAGAACTTTAGGTTTTAAGCGGTCTGTTCCCAAATCTATGATAAAAACCAAACAAAAAAAAAAAAAAAAAAAAAAAAAACTGAGGTCAAATGAACACAAAAATGAAATTAAATATTGAATTTCAAGGCTTTTTCAACCATTAGAGAAAAAGAATACAATTTTTAGGGTGAACATGACTAACATTTGGCTTCCTCTTGCAACAAGAGAATGGCACTCCGCACGCCTCCCTACTTCCAACAGCCTGCGATGAGCAGTTAAAATAATTGTTTTTATCCCAGTCTTTTGGTCCTTCTATACCACAGCACTGCAACTGAAACAGAAATCCATGAAATTGTTTATTTCTTTAAATTATAACATCCATTTATAATTGTCACAGAATATTAACCTTTTCTAGCCAGGATAGGGCTAATGCCTTTTCTTTTTTCCAAAGATAAATGGGTATCGAACCCACACCCACAACTTTAGGCAGTAATAAACTTAAACTAATAATGAATAAGTTTAAATGTAATTTAATGTTTAATATTCTGTGTGTACTAAATTTTGATTAATTAAAATTATCAAGTGCAACATCATAAATTAAAAATTAAACAATTATGATGTTAATGACCCTAGGAGTCGAAGCATCCTCCCCCCCCCAAAAAAAAAAAACCTGGGCTAATAGCTTACTCTGTTCATGAGTGAAGGAGAACATAGGAGGAAAGAGAGATCTACAAGATGAGATTCTACACGATTACTAGAAAAATCTTTAAGAACACAGATGCAAAAGGACCAAAGCATTTTTAGAACACCAACCATTTCATAGGACCCATTACACAGGTCTACAACCAAAAATTTGATTTGATGATTTTGGCTAATCTCTGTGTTTCTCGGTGTGCTGAGGCCGAGAATGAAGTCCGTTTTTCTCTATCACGTACAGATTTTTTTCAAATCCATAGAACATAATATACCTGCTATACACATAAATTTGGTAAGACGTAGTTTTTTTTTTTTTTTTCCCAAACGATTTCTCTTTTTATAAACAGACATCTTTCACTAGGTGGTGTAGGCAATGACTCCCTCAGTAGATGTTGTAGGCCTGAGGGTGTCTAGGCACGACCTGTTCAGACAGGAACGTACTTGTTTGAGCCTCAGATGTCACCGTCTGAAGCTAAACGAGATTGAACCTGTTGTATCAGGAACTTGGAGCTAAATTTCTGTTCATTCTCTCGGTTCAGTAGTATCAACTGAAGTGAACACATTCACTGAGGTCTCTTAGTTGTGTCAAAGTGATTAAGAACGTATTTTAAGGTTTGAAAGTGCATTTAGACAAAATGTCTCATCGTCGTTGTGTTACCAGTCCAGACTACTTCTGTTTTATCTGTGGTGAGTACACAGTTAAGAAATACCAACGAAATATAACAGGTTTTGTCAAAAATGTATATTATGCATATTTTGGCTTGAGAATAGGAGATCAAGATAAAGTGTGGGCTCCTCACAAAGTATGCCATAGCTGCGTAGAAAAACTTCGCTTATGGTACAAAGGAGAGTTAAAATCTTTCGGATTTGCTATCCCAATGATGTGGAGGGAGCAAAAAAACCACGTTAATGACTGTTAATTTTGTAATTGTCATGTTCAAGGCTATAATTCCAAAAATCATAAGCTCATTAACTACCCTAATGTGGAATCTGCTAGTCGTCCGGTACCACAAGGTCCTGGATTGACAGTTCCTCAGCCCCCTCGTGACTTGGGCACTATAGATAGGGAAGCTAATAGAGAAGACTGTATGTCGGAGAGCGATGAAGTACACAGTGAGTTCAAAGCAAGCAGTTCAGAAGATGAACCTCAGCTTATTTCTCAACAGGAGTTGAACGACTTAGTGAGAGATCTTGGACTTCCAAAAGATGCAGCTCAGTTACTTGGCTCCCGTCTTAAAAACAAAAATTTATTACAGCCAGGCAGTTCTTTTTCATGGTTTCGACACCGTGAAGCAGTTTTTGTTCATTACTTTGCTCTGGATGAGAATCTTATTTATTGCAAAGACATTCTTGGTCTGATGGGTCAATTTGGTATACAATATGACCCGATTCATTGGCATCTATTCATAGACTCATGAAAGCGAAGTCTAAAGGCTGTTTTGTTGCACAATGGCAATACTTATGCTTCAGTTCCAGTTGGCCATTCGGTACATTTAAAAGAAACATACGAAAATTTGTCATTAGTTCTCGAACGAATTCATTATAATGAGTATAACTGGTTGATATGTGGAGACTTGAAAGTACTTACTATGCTCTTAGGTCAGCAATCAGGGTACACCAAGTTCCCTTGTTTTTTATGTTTATGGGATAGCCGAGACAGAAATTCCCATTGGAACAACAAAGACTGGCCATCAGGAGGAGCTCTGTCGCCAGGCCAAAAAAATGTAATTAGGAGAAGTTTGGTTCCTTCTGACAAAATCCTGCTACCTCCTCTACACATAAAGCTAGGGCTGATAAAACAATTCGTAAAGTCTCTCAATAAAGAAGGTGAATGTTTTAAGTACTTATGCTCCAAGTTCCCATGATTAAGTGATGCAAAGCTAAAAGAGGGGATCTTTGTAGGCCCAGATATTTGGAAACTTTTCACAGATCCACATTTCACTCTGACCATTAATGAGAAGGAGAAGGAAGCTTGGAATTCTTTTAAAGATGTTGTTGAGAAGTTCCTTGGTAACGTGAAGGATCCCAACTACAGAAGTATCGTGGAACGCATGTTGAAGGCATTTCAATTACAAGGTTGCAACATGAGTTTGAAGGTTCACTTCTTACATTCGCATGTGGACTATTTTCCGGAAAACTTAGGGGAAGTAAGTGAAGAACAAGGGGAAAGGTTCCATCAGGACATCCAGGAAATGGAACGTAGGTATCAGGGCAAATGGAACGTAAACATGATGGCTGACTATTGTTGGATGCTGCAGCGTGAATCATCTGAAGAGTCCTACAGCCGGAAACGAACACGGAGAAATTTTCAAGAGAAAAAAATACGTTTTCATAAAAATAGTAACTAAATATGCCACTGATAATTCTGAAGCTGTTATTTCTACACATTTATGTATTTTGTACAGTAAACAACATTGAAATAACTAAAAGATCATGGAAATAAATGAAAACTCTTATTCGCCAATTCTGTTTTGTTTTAATGGTAGTACCTCTGCCCTTACTTGAGATTGAACAATTTCCTTACGATTCAGCCCTCTTCTACATAAATTATTTTTACTAAGCAGAAGGATAAATCCGGAAACAAAATTTCAATTTTTGTTCAAAATTGTTGTTTTGGTATGCCCTTTAACTAACAGTGTAACAATAGAAATATTAAACATCTGATTAATATTTGCCACACCAGAAATGTCCTTTGCAGCAGGACAGCTACCACGAGAATGACAGAGAGTCCACGAAGAAGTGACGAGTACATTATGTGAGAAATAGCACACATAACAAACACCTTATTAAAGTGGGGTGGTCAGATTTGTTTTATTTAAGTTTTATCTTTCCATGAGCTTTCTTTTTCTTTATCGGCGCTACAACACCATACTTACTCTATGCTTTCAACCATCTCTATCCGTTGCCACTGCCTTGCAGTTCGGTGCGTTAAAAAGGGCCCTTGAGCCAGCCGCCACATCTTAGTCTGGGTCTCCCTCTCCTCCTGGTTCAATCAATCCTGAACTCAAGGACTTTCCTTGGAATTTCTTCTTCCTCCATTCGAATCTAACCGTCCGAGCTTTATGAAGTTGAAATTAAGACATTATAATATGTTTATATTATAAACTATAGAACTCTCGGTTTTGATATCACTTAGAAATTAGACCTTCCTTCACAGGACCATAAATACATCGCAAGATTTTTCTTTCAAAAATTATAAGATCATTTTCATCCGCCTATTTCATGGTCCATGCTTGGGAGGATCCCTCTGCATTATCTATTATAAAATCGTAGAAACATAATATAACATAGCTTAATCCAGAATATCTTTAAACATTGAAAAATTATACACAGTAAAGATTGTAAGATTCAAAACAATGATAGTTTCATCTAATAAATTTTAATTTATCCTTCAAAACAATAATAATAATGTTACCCAGTCTTCCTGAATCCAGTCGATAAGGTTCTGCTGGTCAGGGTCTTCCCTGTAGTGTATGATAAACGCTTGGAAGCCACCCGATGCTTGCAGCTTAATCTGGAACAGTACATTTGATATTAGAAAGAGAAATAAATTATCCAAATACTCCATTTGAAGTTCTAGAAAATATTTTTCATCCAGATGAAGATGAAATGATAAAATAAAGATAATTTGATTATTTTCATAATAGTAATGTTCATCTGTTTAATTGTTGTAGTATCGTAATAGTGTAAATGTGTCATAATTTGATAAAGGTTATTAACTAAGTACAGGAGGCGAGTTAGGCATAGTGGTAGAGCACTCGACTCATGTTCTGGAAGACCTGAGTACAAAACTCGACCGCTCACAAAAGATTTTATCTTCTTGTATCGTTGCTCGAGGGTCAGAGTCAGGGTTTCAGACAAACTCTCGGCGTACCTGCGAAGATAAATGTCTTTCCAGGGTGCTATATGATCAAGAATCAGAAACCTCTAAAGAGTCAGCCCTTCTGGGACATTGTGCCCTGTTAAGGGACTGACTTATTATTTTAATTAAGTAAGTACAGGTATGTTGTTCTTTGTAGCAAGTGCAGGATGTGGAAAATTGATGTTCACAATGAAAAAACAAAAGCCCAAAATTTCCGCATTTGTTTTATTTTATGACAATGAAATTATTGTTGCACCTTCTGTGATACCACAATTACAACACATTTTTTTAAAGTAACAATTGAAGTTCATTCACCCAGGAATAAAAAAAAAAAAATATTCTTAACCAGTGTGGGAATAGTCCGGGTTTTGGCCACAATAGTTAATAAAATTAAATTCTAAAATAAAAATGATTTATTGCAGTCAACATTTCAGCTTAGAATTTCAACCCTTAATCCAGGACAATAAACAACATTTTTTAATTTACTTGTATATATTCTTTTTATGGGGTCTTTGTTGGGGAGTATTGTTGTTATAAGCTTTTGGTTTATTAATGTTCTATTTTTCAGGAATGACGTCCTGTTCCATCAGATTGTATCCATCATTTTAATAACTTCTTTTTTTATAATTTTAAGATAATGTTAAAAAAACAACAGTTGGAAAAATCCATATTAATAACAACAGTATATGTATGTGTATATATATATATATATATATATATATATATATATATATATATATATATACACAGTAGGGTTCCGGGTAACCGAGTCGATGGGGACCAAGGTTACCTCGGTTAATCGAAATAATCGGTTAATCGGAACCATACCAATAGCAAATGGAAATGTAGGTTGTTTTTTAATAAAAACTACTTATATTCTAAAAAAACTAATATTTAATAATAATAATGCATAATAATAATAATAATATGTAGTAATAACAATAATAACAGAAACCGTGGCATTATTTTTAAAAAAAGAAATCTTTAATTGTGGCTTGCCTAAATGAACTCTTTCTGTCGGCAACAGCTGTGTCCCTCCATTTTCTTAGAATCATGAGTTCATTTGGCGGTATATCGCTTCTGCTTTCTAAATAGAGAAGGGATCTGTCATGCAGATTGAACCCTTCTTCATGGCTTATTTTTGAGGGAATGGTTTCCACGTCTTCTTCGGGATTGGTCTTCATTACCTCATTAATAATTTCATCTTCCGTAAGGACTGTTGCTCTGTTTATTGTGTCGTCGTTTAACCAATCAATAACTTCGGCATCCATTATATCCGGGGAGTTGAGGTCTTTCAACAAATGGCACAACTGCTGATTTGTTGTAGGTTCGTCAATTGTCTGGCTAACATGGATAATTCGAGGCCACAGGTTTTTTGAAGCTTTATTTACTGTGCTTTTTGTTACAGAATGCCAAGAATCAGCAGCCATATAAATCACATCCTTAATAGATATTTTCTTTATTTTTTGAATTAACCCTTCCTCTTCTGCTAATAGCATTTCAGACAAAAGCTTCTTTTTGTAGTATCGTTTGAAGGCCGAAATTACTCCTTCGTCCATAGGCTGGATTATTGATGTGACATTTGCAGCGAAAAACATTGCTTTTATTTCGCCCTCGCATAGGACAAGCTCGTCAGGATGTGATGGTACATTATCAATTAAGAGCAGGGCTCGATGAAGTAGTTTTTTTTTCACCCAGAAATTGTTTTACATGAGGTAAAAAATGGTGCTTACGATTTGAGACTCTCAAATTGAGAGTTGTATTTCTTCTGAGAATCGGGATGAAGTTCCCGTCGTGGCCATTCGCTCAACTTCATTTATATATACACATAGACACCCCCCCCCCCTCAGGCTTGACACCTCGGTTAATCGGGATCTCAGTTGACCGGACCTCGGTTAATCGGAACCCTACTGTATGTATATATATATATATATATATATATATATATATATATATATATATATATATATATATTTATATATACAGGGTGTCCCAAATAAGACGGCTCAAACTAATTTTGCGGCCAAAAGGTTGATCTGAGAAAAAAATGACAGAGGAAAAAGTTGTAGGGCTTGACCTAAGCTTTCTAAATATGTCAACTATTTAACAAATTTACTGCGGATGTGCGCTTGGCGCTAGATGAAATGTTAGGGTTTGCAGGTGACCCATATGATTATGCACATCATTTTGAAGGGAATTAAAAAACAAACCGCACTTCGATATCTTTAAAATCAAATGAGTTTCGTGAAGAACCGACCTCTGTGAGTGCCTACAATAATTCGTTTTAATTTAAAACAATAAAATTTGAACTGCAAGAAACTTATTTGATTTTAAAGATTTCATCTAGCGCCGAGCGCACAAGTGCAGTAAATATGTCAAATGGTCGACATGTTTAGAAAGCTTAGGTCAAGCCCTACAACATTTTCCTCTAACATTTTTTTCTCAGATCAACCGTTTGGCCGCAAAATTAGTTTGAGCCGTCTTATTTGGGACACCCTGTGTGCATATATATATATATATATATATATATATATATATATATATATATATTGTGGTGTTTTGGTTTTGACAAGATTTAACAAGAGTAAGAAAATGAATTATATTTTAAATTTTGGGAGAAAAATTGACTGGATAGGTTCTTTTTATATTTTATTTATATCTCAGGGTTCATTGAAATATTACCAAATTCACCACATACGGATTTATGAATAAAACTATTATTTATTTAATAAATAATATAAAACTATTATTTTATTATTATTTATTTAATGTGAATAATTACTTTCATTTAATAAAATTTCCTGAAAGAAAAGCATGAGAAATATTAAATTAGAACCACTTCATACCATCTGTCTTTTTAGCACTTTCCTCCGAAGGAAAGTAGCTATTGAGGTTGGACTCATGACGGAATTTTTGAAAAATTTCTTCAAATCTTTGTCGATCTTACCTAGTAGACACCGAGAATGACCCCCGTTAAAATTTATATATATATATATATATATATATATATATATATATATATATATATATATGTGTGTGTGTCTGTTAACACGATAGCAGCCAGAGTTTTTGTTTTTTCGTCACGAAACTTGGTATATAGCATTCAATTAGCAAACGATTGAACGAGTTCGTTAACCACCAAAGTCGGTCCACCGGAAGGGGGGGGGGGGTTTACCCCGAACCCAAAACACTTATTTGACTATGTCAGCCGTAATATTTGTTATATTTCAACGAAACTCGGTATTCGTAGTGTTAATATAGAGAGAAAAGTGAGATATAAAAATGAACTAAATCGGTTCATTAGAAGGGAGGGTTTACTCCGGACCCACAATACCAATTCGCCACTACCAGCCGTGATTTTTGGTATATTTCGACGAAACTCGGTATTCGTAGTGCTAATCCACAGGTAAATATGTGTTGTAAAAATAAACGAAATCGGTTCATTAGGAGGGGGGGTTTACTCCGGACCCACAATACCAATTCGCCACTACCAGCCGTGATTTTTAGTATATTTCGACGAAACTCGGTATTCGTAGTGGTAATCAACAGGTAATTATGTGTTGTAAAAATAAACTAAATCGGTTCATTAGAAGGGGGGGGGGGTTTACTCCGGACCCAAATTCCTAATATACTCATACCGGTCGTAATTTCTGCTGTATTGTAACGAAACGCGGTATACGTCGTGGGTAACTCATGAGAAAGAAGTGTTGTAAAAATGAGCTGAATCGGTCAATCGGAAAGCGGGGGTTTAATTTGTAATATATTTGAATAGAAAAGCCGGCAGACGTAGGTTCACAAAGCCGCCGCAAGGAGCGCTTTCTACCACTAGAGGGACTGTATCCTGTTCCTGCGTTAGATCAAAATACGATAATATGAGTTTTTTTGTATTTATTACGTTGTGTAGTAGGTACCATGTGTAACATAACTCTGGAAGCAAATTAATAATTGATCATTTACTCATTACAAAATGAGAACTATTCACGTTTTTATTTTATTTATGCAGGATATTTTAAGCAAATTGTTCTGGAAAGCAGTCTACACTACCCAAATTCTGAGGAAAGTGCTTAGTTATGCAGCTCCTGCGTGACGGACTTTTATGTGTTGAGACCATATTATATGTAAGGAGAAAGGTTCATCTACATATATAAAAATCACGAGTCTGTTTGTCTGTCTGTTTGTTCCTTATACAAATCCACACCGTTTGACCGATTTTGACCAAACTTGGAATAATGGTAGGTCTTGATACGAGAAATCTCCTAGGCTAGGTCAAAAAAATCTAACAGCTGTCTATCTGTATGTTCGTCCCTTATACAAATCCACACCGTTCGTCCGATTTTTACTAAACTCGGTACACATGTAGATGTTACTCTGGGGAGTGTCGTAGGCTAAATCAAATAGCTACTTTCCTTCGGAGGAAAGTGCTAAAACGTCTACCAGCTGTCTGTCTGTCCCTTGTACAAATCCACACCGTTCGTCCGATTTTGACTAAACTCGGTACACAGGTAGATCCTAATCTGGAGAGTGCCGAAGGCTAGGTCAAAAACCTCTACCAGCTGTCTGTCTGTATGTTTGTTCCCTACAGAAATCCACACCGTTCGCTCTATTTTGACCTGAGTTGGAACACAGGTAGATCTTGATACGGCGATTGCCATAGGCTAGGTCAAAACGGCTACCATCTGTCTGTCTGTATGTTTGTTCTTTAGACAAACCCACACCGTTTGACAGTTTTGATCAAACTGGGCACATAGGTTGGTCTTGATCAGGGGATTGTCATAGGCCAGGTCAAAAACGTCAACCAGCTGCTGTCTGTTTTTTTCTTTAATAAAAATCTACACCTTTAGACCGATTTTTACCAAACTTGGCATACATGTATGTCTTGATACGGGGGGTGTTATAGGTTAGGTCAAAGTCGTCTAGGACTCACAGTTGGGAGGTCACGGGTTCGAAACAGTTAATTAATTACAGATTAATGTTATTAGATTTTAATAATACTTATTTGGTTTCTAATTTATTTAGGCTTTTCTATATGCAGAAAGTAGGTGTAGCATGGCACGCCGGGTAACAGCTATTAGTAAATAAAATAGAGTTGGAAGCAATTGACTTATATTGACCCCCTTCTAGATCATTACAATATATATATATATATATATATATATATATATATATATATATATATATATATATATATATATACACATACACACATAAATACAATAGGGTCACAACTATTTCCACGATCACTAGTTGATATACATGAAGAATGATCTCTTTTGGATGGAAAATATCCAAAAGAGTAACTGTATAGTAGATATGGTAATACAATTCAAGTGTTGCTTAATTAGTAGTTTTTTGTTTAAAAAACATGTAGTAAATGAACCAAATATTCATTTCATCAAAGCAATTCTGAAATTGTACGAGCATATTAATCTTGCAATGAAAATTAACCCTTGAAATTACTATTGTCTTTAACTAATTCAGGATATTTTAAACATTACGCTAATTGAGAAGGACTTACCCAGTCTTTGAAGATAAATCCCAGGACTCCAGCAGTCAGCTCGAGCGCCAGGATGATGCCAAGAAAGATGGCATACTGAAAGAATAAGATAAATCATTATAGGTGCTTGGCTTGTATTAATTAAACCAATTTTAGCAGGAACAAAAAGTAATAAGGTCACTATAATATGAAAATTGATATCTTATTATAGTGAACCAAATTTTTCTAATCATATATAACAGTCGGACGGCCAATAAAAAGAGAACTAACAACATCAATTCTTAATGAGATGTAGATAGTTAGCTGTTGCGGTGATACAAAGTCAAGGGATGGTTGGGATTCGGCGAGGAGAAAAAACTTCAGATGTTCAGGCATAAATATATATTGGACGTTTCAGCTGCACTTTAGAACCAATCTTTTATTTAGTTATTATTCAAAATTTGGTTCTCAGTAAGTATAACTATTAACAATGGTTCAAAATAAAAAAAAGTGCAGAGAAACATAAGCCAAAAGTAAACAGAAACAACTAGCTGCATGAGCAATTATGCTCTGAACCTTTGTTAATAGTGATACTTACTGACAACCATATTTTGTATAATAACTACTTTTTTGTGCATTTTTTTTAAAAAAAAAAAGATTGGTTCTAAATATCATTGTCATGATGATTGAAAATGTTTCATACTGGCTGATTATTCCCACTTGTAATAGTGTATATTTATTTTTTAGCTGAAGAAGGCTGCCAAAAAACTTTCCTTTTAGAAAAAGTATTTTTGAGCCAAATTTCATCAAAACCAGACTAGTTGCTTTGGCAACTAGAATAGACAAATATATTAGATATACACAAATATGTATTTATCATGAAAATGTATTTATCATGAAAATGTATTTATCATCATAAATATGTATTTATCATGAAAATAAAAACTGTTTTTTTTCGGTTACGGAATGTTATTATACTAAAGGGTTGACGTAATTTGCGTGTATAGGGAGGAAACACGCTAAAATCAGTAGATAAGTTATAAGTATTTAATTATTTTTATAAGTAATTTATCAATCCGTCTAAAAGAAATCGATTATATGACAATGTCGAGCGGATGTAACCCTTTACTATAAATAATAACCCCTTAAATATTTCTTTTATAATTCATGAACCGTAGAAGAAGGAATGTTGTTGACTATAGATAAATTTTGTATGTAGTAAGAACGATAAGGAACGATTGGAATTATATATGAGGAGATGGAATAGTTATCGAATAGGCCGTGGTAAATCGGAAAGGAGATAAGAGCTGACAGTTGCTGACAGACGGGCCATCAGAGGAAATTGGAGCCATCTACTTCAGAACATCTCTGCTTCTACTAGCATACTCTCTTGGGGGTATCTTACAAATAAAGTACCATTCGCAAGAACTGCTTCATCTTAGAGTTTTTCAATGTTTCTCGTGTTTTTTTTTTTTAAATCTTAGAATAAGAGCACTTAAAACATTCGATGCGGGCGTAGTAATTGCAGTCTAAGGCTGCCTCTACATTGGAACCGTCTTTCTCCCGATCCGATCCGATTTCGTTTGACCGACAACGGCCGATGTGAGTGCTTACACTTGTCCCGACCCGATCCGATCGTCAGTAATGACCTCGTAGGGAAGTAAAAATGAGTAATTAATTTAAGAAATACCGCCTAATAAGCTTAGAAACCTTTGATTAGGTTGAATGTTGGAGGTACGCAGGAGGAGTTGAGTGGCCAATCAATCTTCCGGAAGTATATCAGTCCCGAAAAAATAAATCTTAGTGTAACAGTTAATTTTTTACTGTTACACTACGACGAGAGAAGCCTTAGTATTCATATTTTAAAATTATTTATAAGAAAGGTAGGTAGAAGGTTATAAGCTATAAGCATTGGAAAGTTATAAACATTTGATACTTATAATCATCATTCCACGTAATTAAATAAACAAGGGGGGAAAAAAGTTGTTCTAAATTTGATTAGCTTTCATTAAAAAAACAAAAAAAAAAAAAAAAAAATACATTGAAATCGGTTACGATGTAGACCTTTTTGAAACATAGTATGTCGTTTGGCATCATTTTGCGGCGTTGATCCGAAATCGGTCTAGAAACAAACAAGTTCGGGCCAGGACCAATGTAGGCACCTCTATTGAGATGCACGTGTTTTTTTTTCTTCCGACAGTCGGCGACCATCGGATCGGATCGAGACCAATTTAGGTGCCCCCTTACCCAAAAGATAAATGTTTTGTTGTTTTAATTGATTATAGTCATTTTTTTAAGTAAACAAATGCAGCTTAAAAAGAAAAAAAAACTAAAGAAATAACTAAATGCAGGGGGGTAGAACTTAGCAGGAAATGATCACCATCCACTTAAAACAATTTGGCGAAATGTTAGTCCTGTAAAATCTGGGCCGAAACTGTTCAAATCTTTGTAAACCATGGGCGTACTCAAGGGGAGGGGGCTGCAGCCACCCGAAATTTTGATTTAATTTGTAAAAATGTGTCATAAGAACCTCTAAAATAAATTAAATAAGATCACTTAGTTCAGAAAAAATAATTATTTTTGGCGTAATAGCGTATTAGTTGGCTAACCATTCTAAGTTCTAGATTGTTAGTATTCCATAACCCCAAACTCTACCAACCCCCTCCCGGGAAATTATTTCCTATAAACGCCCGAAGCGAAGAATCCTGGGAATTATATTATCTTAAAAACTCCCAAATTGAGAGCTGTTGAAAATCACAGAAAAGTGCCATATGACTTTCCATATTTTTGGTGAGTGAAACCGGGACACTTTAATACGGGATAGGCGTACCGGGAAATGGGGGGGGGGTATGGAATAAAATGGTACAATTAGCAGCAATATGGTGAGTTTTAAGCCCAACAAGTAACAGGAGTGGGGGACTTTAAATTGTTAGTCTACCCACTTTTAGCACTTTCCTCCGAAGGAAAGTAGCTATTGAGGTTGCACTCATGACGGAATTTTTGAAAAATTTCTTCGAATCTTTATCGATCCTACCTAGTAGACACCGAAAATTACCCCCGTTAAAATTTATATACATATATATATATATATATATATATATATATATATATATATATATATATATATATATATATGAATATATATATGTGTGTGTCTGTTAACACGATAGCGGCCAGAGTTTTTGTTTTTTCTTCATGAAACGTGGTATAATAGCGTTCAAATAGCAAACGATTGAACGAGTTCGTTAACCACCAAAATCGGTCCCCCAGGAGGGGGGGGGTTACCCCGAACCCAAAACACTAATTTGACCATCCCAGCCGTAATATTTGTTATATTTCAACAAAACTTGGTATTCGTAGTGGTAATCTAGAGAGAAAAGTGAGATGTAAAAATAAACTAAATCGGTTCATTAGAAGGGGGGTTTACTTCGGACCCACAATACCAATTCGCCACTTCCAGCCGTGATTTTTGTTATATTTCGACGAAACTCGGTATTCGTAGTGGTAATCTACAAGTACAAATGTGTTGTAAAAATAAACTAAATCGGTTCATTAGGAGGGGGGGGGTTTACTCCGGACCCATATTACTAATATACTCAAACCGGTCGTAATTTCTGCTGTATTGTAACGAAACGCGGTATACTTCGTGGGTATCTCATGAGAAAGAAGTGTTGTAAAAATGAAGTAAATCGGTCTATTGGAAAGGAGGGTTTACTTTAAACTCTGTTTCATTACAATTAGCCAGCCAGACGTAGGTTCGCAAAGGCGCCACGAGGAGCGCTATCTCCCACTAGGGGGACTGTATCCTGTTCCTGCGTCAGATCAAAAGACAGAAAATGAAGTTTTTGTGTATTTATTAAGTAGTGTAGTACCATGTATAAACATAACTCTGGAAGCAAATTATTTACAAAATTAATAATTGAACAGTTCTCATAAGAAATGTAAATGAGCAGAACTATTCACGTTTTTATTTTATTTATATAGGTTATTTACAGCAAATTATTCAGTAATGTAGTCTACACTACAAAAATTCTGAGGAAAGTGCTTAGTTATGCAGCTCCTGCGTGACGGACTTTTTAAAAATAAAAAAGGAATTTTTGCTACTTAATTTACGCTTGGCAGCGATGCGCAGGTAGTTCCAGCGTTTGCTCGCAGATTACAGTTAGAATACTTCTCATTTCGTTGACACTGAGGGCGGTAGTCGAAAATGTTGATTGTAGTAAAGTAACCGATTCATAAAAGATTCTTAAAAACATAAATTCATTACATTTTACATCTTACAGCCATTTCCGGGACATTGATGAAACCGGGCGGGACACCGGGAGAAGAGCAACATATCGGGACTGTCCCGGCCAAACGGGGACGTATGGCAAGCCTACCTATGCACCTCCAAATAAGGAAAAACAATTGTAAGTTGATAGGGCACATAGAACTTTTTTTTCATGAACTGCGGGATTAAGAAATGCAACATTTCTCGTGAGCCCTTCCGGATCATTTTTTTTGGGAGGTAATCTTGTTTTCTCCCCACGAGGAAGGGAAGAAACATGCTATAGTCCGCCCACAAACAAAAGAACAAGAAGGGGCGTGGCCGGAGGGGAGCTAAGCCTTCCCACGTATGGGCTGAACGCAGCGCGTGCGCACTACCTTGTTCTTTTGTTTGCGTCAGGGCTACAGACATTCTCGCCAGATATAAAAATCGCAGCATAAATAACCTGTTCTGCTCTTCCAGTTAGTACGGAAGCTCTAAACGACCTGGCTGACTTTATTTCCAATTCATTATTATTATAAAAAAACATAAATTAATACAATATCAAATAAATAAACAAAATATTAAAAACTTACGGCTGCAAGGAGGCAGGTATTCTCCCTTAACGCCCCTACACAACCTGCGAAACCAATGACAAATGTCACCGCTCCTGAAAAATAGATTTTTTTGTCAGAGATAAACAAATTGTAGTTAATCAATGTTTAGCACATATCACTAATTCTGTAAGGAGCATTTAACTTCCACATAACATTTCAATTTTTAAGAAAAATTCATTTTAAAAATGTAGAGAGATTTAGAGCTCCCAACATTTTAGGATTAACTCATTAGTAATGCCATTCTTTAGTATGTTATGACGTGAGGCAGATATTGCAGTTGTAAAAAGATATAAGAAAATATAGAATGTAATACAAGATAATAATATTAATTAGTAATGAACATATCGCATTAGTATTTCTAAAGTGACACAACTCAATTTTCAGTTATTAATATGAAAGACATGGTAAATATCTCTTTATCAACCATCAAAACTGTATGTACTTTAGAGCTTGTTCACCAGGGAGCTTGTGTCACCATTCCTGTCTTAATGCTATTACCCCTACAAGAGTGACACATTTTAAGTTGAGTTTTATTTTGAGGGGTGTCACTTTAGAAATACTAGTGCGACATAGTAATCAAAAATAATTATAAATATAAATTAAAATTTTAAGCCTATAAAAAGGAACAGATGGTGTAACTTAAGGCTCGGAGCTCATTGAAGAAACTGGCTTCGTGAAACTCATGTTGCATGAAACCAATAGATAGAAAACCATAGATTGGTGCACACAGAGTTTCATGAAGCTGTGTGTGCAGTAACTTGAGTTTCACGAAACCAGTTTCTTTAGTGTGCACAGGGCCTAAAGAATGTACATTATTTCAAATGAAATAAACTATATTATCAACAAATTGAGTATTTATTTGTGTAAATATTTTCACTTTCTATAATTTTGAGTACATATTTAAATTTGCGAAATGTTGCAGAATTCTGCTGAGATATTAGGCTGTTTTCAATCAGTCAGTAAGTCGTGAAATTGGTAAGTTATTTCGTAGTGCCAATTAGTAAGTTTGTGTTTAACTGTAAGCAACTCATTAGAGTTACAATGTAAAAATAATATAAATTAAAATTTAAAAATATTCGGACACTATTATTTACCGGCTCATACCGGCCGTAATTTTTGTTGTATTATAACGAAACTCGGTATGTGTCGTGAGAATATAAAAATAATGATTTGTTTTAAAAATAAACTAAATCAGTTTCTTAGATATAATTTAGCCGCCAACCGGCTCAGGCATTGATTGATGATACCTTTAACTCAAGGAACGCTGAATATGGGCGCGTTCTGTTCTTCAAGAATGCAGTATACACTACTCATTTAGTTACTGTAGCGCCCGTGTGATGGACTTTTTTCATTAGGATCCGAGGGTAACTATTTTTTCAACGACAGTGTTCTAAAGAGTAAACTCGATTAAGATAGGTTAGTTTAGATATAAACAATAAAATACACTTAACTAATAATGTCACAAGAATGACTCAAATATTCCAATCCTCAACTAACATTGGACTGAGAACTAAAGACAGAGGGAATTGAGAAATGAGGAGAGGGTAAGCCGTCCCCTAAAGAGGGTATCACCCTGACAACGGTTGCTAAGGTCAGGAAAGAAGCTAAGGGTCTTTACGTCATCACTTCCCCTCCGAAGAAGACCACGTAGGAGAGGCGGGTCAGATTTATACCCTTCTGGTGGTATCGGATACCAGGCATTACTAAGCAAGCGATACCTCCCTATCAGCAGCTAGTCATTCCTTCCCTATGCCTAGCTAGCAATTTGGCTAAAATAATCTTGGGCACGGAACTTTGGCTAAGGGGCAGTGCAACACCTTTAGTCAAAGTAGAATCCGTTCCTATTATAATTTATATAATAATAATCAACTAATATAATAAATATTATTATATCCTTCAAAACGTGACGTCGATCCTATCGACGTCACGTTTTGAAGAATGCCAACATCTCTGACAAATATCGACTTCAGGGCCGCCACATCTCAGAGGCGGCCCCTTCAGCCTGTCTCTGGCCCCGGGACCAGATCACGGGCCCCCTCCTCAAAGCCGGGCCCCTGTTCTCAGAGACAGACTGAAAATTCTAGTACTTTGCTATAGGACTTTGGACATTTTAAAATTGTTTTCATCTTGAGTTTTGAGCGAAATTAGAATAAAAGCAATCGGTGCAGCAAAGGTCACTTTCGGTACTTGTAGTTTTATTACGACTCCTAATGAAATATACTATTCTGGGACTGCACTCGTTTTGTCGTTTATGTACATTAAAAAAATATAGATCCCATTCCAATAAATATAGGCTACGCCCGTCTATATTTCTGAACCCCATTCTTTTTACAAGCTCATAACCTATACATTTTTTCCACTTAGCGAGGCCCGGCCGGGGCCCTAAGGCGCCGGGGCCAGGGACAACTGTACCCGGTTGTCCCCCCATGTGATCGACTCTGTAGCAAAACGTATGAGTCAATCCAGAATATTACGGGGGCTGAGAGATCCTTGCGGGATCAGACTATCTTCAGCGTCATTATAACGTGGCCAAAATATACCGTCAAGCTCTCGCAGAAAAACTTGGTATGTTGGATGGTGTGGTCCCTTATTACCGCTACGTCCCAAAAAGACTTTTAGAGAAACGTACAATTAAAATGTATTGGGAAGAAGCGATGTTAAAGGACCGCACTGTATATCATAATAAACCGGATATTCTTATCATTGACAAGGGAAATAATACAGCCGATATTATTGATTTCGCAATCCCCAATGATGAGAATATCCGGAAATCATATGCGGAAACTGCGAAAGTACCAAGACTTGGTCATAGAGCTGAAAGACATGTATAGATTGGCTTCCACAAGGATAACAGCCCTCATAATCTCGAACAACGAGCTCATTCGAAAAACGACAATTGACGCAAACGCCTACCTGAAACTGTCGGAGGAATTTATCAAAAATGCTTGATACCGCCAGAACGGTAAAAACATTTTTAAATGAACACCCGTAAAAAAACTAAAAAAAAAAAAAAAAAAAAATCAAACAATTCTTTCGGTTGGCAACAGCCCCCGAAAGAATGTACCCCTGGAGACTGAGGAGAACCCCACCCCAAAATATAATAATAATAATTTATTTCCAAAATTAACTACCAGACGATCCTGAGGTTTCCATTCGCCATGGGTGCTTCTTAAATTATTTGTCCATGGCTCCATTTGACTTTCGTGTCGAAAAAGGATGTTAGGGGAGTGTCACGATTTACTCTTATTTTATTCACTCTCACTTCAGGCTTGAGTTTTGATCTTGAGCAGCCGACCTTCTAATGCAAACCAGAGGTCCCAATGTCGACGTTTCAGACTGAATAGGTTACGAAAATACAGATGGTTCAAATTTAAATATTCATTTCTCTGTCGCTCTGTAGATGCCCTAAAAAATTTGGTACAAAAATTCTTCGAACTCTTTAACCATCAGAATGGTGCGCGAAAAAAACCAACGTTTTCGCGTTAATGTGCTTGCAGGTTATAGGTTTTATAACGTTGAGAAACGAATAAAACACCTATAAAAGCAAGATCTGGATCCGTTTACGTGAAAAGTGGATCTAGTTTTCGGTTTGGGTAATCAGAAACCATTGATTCAGTTGAAACTTGTTCCAGACATTTAAAGTTCATCCAAACTGAGATATTTAAATTTTGGTTGCGTTTGGAGTTAAGGAAATATTAGGAAAAAAGCTTCCAGTTTAATACACTCAAAATTTAAATTTCTATAAATTAAAATTTTGAGTGTATTATTAGAGCTTCCATCTCCCTTTCTCTTACACACACACACTTTGTATCCGTATCAACGATAATTCAAGCGACCAATATACCGTGTAATTTATTTCCCAAATTTCAATTGATGAATTCAATTAGATGGTTTAAAAATAAATATTATGTATAGTACTATTATGTCCTTAATTATATTCTTGTAAGCTATTGTAATATGGCGATCAAAGCGAGGCTGGCAATTAATAAATGTGAATTTAGAGGTAGGGTAACAAAGGAATAAGCTTTATTATGGAATTGAGTACAATTTACAATTAATAGCTGCTTTGTATTTAACGGACAGAATGCACATGGAAATGTGGAACGTAAAACATAATTAGTGTGAGAAATCTTGCTGATGTAGTGTTGTATTATAGTTGCTGCACTAAACTACAATACTCGACTAAATCACCATAAATCTGCTGAGACCTTCACCACAATAGCAGTATAATATTCATCATCCTGAAGTATCATTATGCAGCTATTGAGGTTTCACTTATAAAGGAATTTTTAACATTTCTTCAAATCTTCATCGTCTCTATTACGAAGGGGCTGCTTCTTTTGGACATGAAAGAATATAAGTCAGAAAGGAAGAATTCGTTAATGACCAAAATCGATAGATAGGATTGGGTGTTTAGTACTACAGACAAAAATTAACATCAAACGGTTGTAATTTATGTTATAATGCAATGCAATACGCTCTTCAACACACTAATCAAATGATGCAAATATGTTGAAACAATATCTATAATACGTCCAACAGCGCTAATGCCTAGAAGTGCGTCCTAGAAAAACAAATAAAATAAATAAATAGGTCCATTAGGAGACCAAATTATTAATAAGGCCCATCACCAAACGGCCTGAATTTTTTGTTTTCTTGCAACAAACGTCACTATTTTTTTAATATATTAGACGCACCATCATCAGAGATATACTACACGCACTGAAGATGGAGCTTCAGCCTCTGAAAGCATCACCCACCCCGAATTCTAATGGACTGATTTTGTTTTTGTTTTTTAGAGCTCACGTTCCTCATTAGTCGGGTATGATATCTACCGAGTTTCGTTGTAAAAATATCGACTACTTCAGGACGGACGAATTCGCTAATAAGCAAAATCCGTACACAGGGGAAAGATTTTCTCCTGGGTAAATTAATTATTGATATTCAAACGGTCGTAATTTGTTATCTTACATTGTAATGAAAATCGGTATACAACACATAAATCTCAGCAGAAAACATTCTTACTTGTACGGGGGTCTCCCCGTGGTCAACTGGCTATCGGCTTTTCATGTGGGAGATGGTGGGTTCGATTCCCACAGGCTACAAGGATTTTTCTCAAGACAGGGCCCGTTGAAAAAATTCCCGGTCGCACCATGGATATCGACGCTAATGGCCCAGATATCGATGCGCTGTAAAAAATAAAAATAAAGAAGACCATGTACTGGGACGATGATAACCCATATTCCAATCCCTCTCTCTCCATTTTTCCATTTGTTTTATGTATCGGAAATAGTTCGTCCATTTATTTAATATTTCTGTATATGCAAGTCGTAAAGATTCGTCCCTTCCCCCAGAGGTAAATCGTGAATTACGAGAAAGCTACGCGTGCAGAGAGAATCGGAGCATGTGAGCTGTTATAGGTCATCGTAAAGGTTGAAGGGAATAAGGGCTTCCGGGGTGCAGCCGGCTGTGAAAAAGCGAACCTCCCGAGCGGCATAATGCACCCTTCAAAGGGCTCCGGACCTTCGGCTCGCGATAAAAGTAGGAATGGAGGTCATTGGGATTTGAGGATCCGGGCATAATGCAAGGCCGTAAATCTGCAGGGGATGTTTTCGATAGTAAAGAGCAAGGACGTGTGTAGTAAAAAGAAAGGTTAAGGTATATTTAGCTGACGTAACCAGTCTATGACGGGGTCCATGAAAAGTGATAGATAAATGGCAATCGGAGGAAGACTCATACAGAAGCCTGTTCAAGAAGTTAAGGGATAGTTAGGTTTCGGCTTAGAAAAGCATTCAAATTTTTGGTACAATCTGTGATTTGGACGGTTTGTGGATACTCTTTGGCAGCCTTCTTCAGCAATGATAGACATTTTCCTCATTGTAACCTACACGGTATCTTTGGTCTTTCGTAATCGCCTAGGCATTCATTGGTGAAGGAGGCTTCCTGTGAAAACACAGTTTTTCATAAAAAAAAAGCCTATAGTTTTGAAAATAGACAAAAGTTTCAGTAGCTCTGCTAAATTTTGAGATAGAACGCTCATTTCTGCGTCCCTGAACTACAAATGAGGTGCACTATAAATCCCTAAAGTTATGACATCTCAATGCGGGACACCCTGTATATTGGAGCAATTACCCTAGGCTATCTATAACGAGATGAAGATAGTTAAACGTTGAGGTGATGGGAACCATCTCAAGGGATGCTTGGGATTCGGCTAGCAGAAAAAACCGTCAGATCTTCAAACAAAAATCTATATTCATGGAACTTTCAATATAGATTTTAGCTTGAAGATCTGACGTTTTTTCTTCTAGCCGAATCCCCAACATCCCTTGACTTCTCGTAGGGTATCTAGGTGACAAATTGAATTCTACAAATCCATATAGTGTTTAATTACCACATGAGGTTCTCCCAACCAGAAGGGTGAACTCTCCAGGTGATGTTTTTATTTTTATTTTATTGTTCGTCTCGTTTATTACCAGCGCACAGTTTGATAGGAGTGGTTTGTTGAGTTCTCGTTTGTGTGACACGAGAAATCAATATAGAACAAAAACGAGGGGTATCGGTTTGAGCAATAGCTGCGTCGAATCGTGCATTTTTCTTTACACTTGCATCTGGCGAGTTCGCCCTTCTGGTCAGGAACGCCTCACATTTACCATACCGTGACCAAGGCAAACTCTACAGCTTCACACTATTATACAATTTCATTTATGTACCCTATCAATTCTAGGACAAATCCAATGTTCAATTACTGTGATACTTTTTCAGGCCCAGCAAATTACAAAAAAAGTCCGTATCAGCGCAAAATATTTAAATAACGTATCCATTGTAGAGTAAAGGAGGTTGTGAAGACGACATCATGAATTGGCTAGTAAATAACAGGGTATTATAGGTGACCAAGACGATGCAGAAGTTAGACTTGAAGTTTAAACTTCAAACTGCAAGGTCTAGGAGATTAATTGGCAAACCCCGGGCTCTTTGATGTCGACTCCAGCTCACACGCCAACATCAGCCAACTTACACACATTACTCACACTCTCACTCCAAGGCTTATCTCTCTCTCATACACACACACACACACACACACACACACACACACACACACACACACACACACACACACACACACATATACACTCACATTATCTCACTCTACCCCTCCCTCCCTTAATCTCTCTCTCCTCCTGTCACTCGTGTTTTTACGTTATTACGTACACTTATTCCAATCTTTCCAAATAACGCACGTTATAAGAACGCGCTAAAATGACGCAGTTTCTGCGAGTCGGACTTGGATTATGATCCAATTGCGTGATTTATAGGTGAGGTCATTTCTGTTCTAGAACGGAGAGAGTTCCCAACGGTGACTTCTGTAATTGGATGTTTGAAGTCCTGACTTTGATGTCCTTGATAGGTTAACGTAGATAAAGATTTATCTAGGAAAACAAGGTCGATTTCCTAGATTTTGTCTCACTTAAGAAGTTATCGTCAGGAAAGGAAAAATTTATGAATCCCGTTTCTGACGCTTTTGAGGGAAAGGATATATTGAATGGAAATTAATAAGTAAATAAAAATATAGGACATGTTTTTGATAAATTAGTATTTTTTATATAATACTGCAGGAGCCCAATCTATACAGGTCTCCTATAACAATTATGGGTACTTAGGCGGAAAACCAATTAAACAGAATTTTAAACGTATATTCTTCAAAATAATTTATTTAACTAGCGTTTAAGTTTTACTCAATAGATTTTTTTACAATCTACAATATTTAATTTTTATAATAATAAGTGTAAAACACGGCGAAGGATTTGTTTGATTGGGTGTCTTGTTATCATAATTAGTTAAAAATTAACTGGTTTGGGATTAAGTGAAAATAAATAAGTTATTACAGAATAAGATAGAATTAGAATCGAGCAAAAGAAAAATGAGAAAAACAGGATGCAGATACAACTAAAAAATATTACTCACGGCATACGACTAATTTCTAACAAAAAAAAAAAAAAAAAATTGTATTTTATTTAAGACTTTTTTTTATTTATTTTGGAATGAAGATTAAGAAAATTGGTTGTTCCGAAATTATATTATTATATTATATTTAAAAAAAACAAAAAAAAAAACAACAACAACATAATACCAATATAACGGCAATCCTGGGCGATTGTAATCACTAGGGAACGGATGTTCATGTAAAATAAAATTCAAAATATCTACATATATATTTACGACTACCAGTCACCTTGCTTCTTGCAATTAGAAAAGACACAGTGATCTAGATTCAATCGGTAAAGCATTCTTTCTCAGTTTCTCCGTTATTTTTTGAACTACAAAATAAAAAGAATATCAAAATATGTAGCAAAAATATGTATTTATGGCAAAATATGTAAAAATATGGATTTTTGACAAAATATGTAAAATAAAAACCCCCCTTAAATGCTTTAAAACGTGCAGAATTCCATAAAAAATTTCAATTTGAGAATCAGAAAAAAATATGTAAATACCAGGTCATTCAAAAAGTCCTGTCGTTTTTTTGGGGGAAATTATAAATAAATAAATATTTTCAAATAATCACCTTTATTCATCAAAATATCCACCGTTACAGTCGGTAACCTTCTCCCAACGAGATGGTAAAGCCCAAATTCCTTCCTTAAAAAACTGTTGATTTTTACTGCAAAAATAAGTGGTCAGTTCGTGAATTAGGTTGTCACGGTCTTGAAAACATTTCTGTCTCAGATTGTTGTCGAGATCTCTGAATAGGTGATAATAAGTGGGTGACAGGTCAGGGGAATATGGTGGGTGAGGCAAAACTTCCCAGCCTATTTCTGTCAATTTTTCAAATTTCTGTCAATTTTTCAAATTTCTGTCAAAAATTGACAGAAATAGGCTGGGAAGTTTTGCCTCACCCACCATATTCCCCTGACCTGTCACCCACTGATTATCACCTATTCAGAGATCTCCACAACAATCTGAGACAGAAATGTTTTCAAGACCGTGACAACCTAATTCACGAACTGACCACTTATTTTTGCAGTAAAAATCAACAGTTTTTTTAGGAAGGAATTTGGGCTTTACCATCTCGTTGGGAGAAGGTTACCGACTGTAACGGTGGATATTTTGATGAATAAAGGTGATTATTTGAAAATATTTATTTATTTATAATTTCCCCCCAAAAAACGACAGGACTTTTTGAATGACCTGGTACATGAACATCCGTTCCATAGTAATGACCTTTGATCTGGGATTTGAACCCAGAATGTCCAAGTTTCGTTCAAGTTCGTCACCAATAGGCTTCACAGCATAGCAAGGTAATTCATCTAATGGGGACAATGATTTCGACAAACAGCGCAGCGCCATATTTATGTGAAAGCCATACAATGTTATTGTCTTATAAGGCCCTGAAATCACATAGAATATAATTTATTGTCTAATAAATCTACGCCAGAATCAGTTTTCCCATTATTCCTTTCAAGGGTCGAACAAGCCTAAAAAAACAAGGACATGTTTCCCTGTGATTTTAATTGACAATGGTTATTTTACAAGAGGCCGAAATCGATTTGGACGATTTTTCAGCGGTTGATTTAGGGCTTCATAATGCAATTAGCAGCATTTATTCACGCTTTCCTCGGCAGGTCGAATTTCTCGGGGGCGGAAACTTTTGGAACGGGAAGCGTAATAGTTACGTTACACAATTTGTTAGAAATTAGCTAATTAGATAATTCAATAATTGATAATTTTTCCATAATTATACTTATACTAGATGAATGCCCGTACTTTATCAAGACAGATAAGTAGTTTTTTTCATTGTGTTAAATAATGTATCATCAAAATTAACGCTACTATATAATTTTTTTGCAGTTTATTTTAGCATGGTTCCCGTTATACTATATGTTATTTATCAATTGATAAGTAATTAAAGTGTAATGTTTTTTGACACTGGGGCTCTCCGGACCAGTGCCAACAAATAGATAACCCGTTATCTATAGGTTAACAGTAACAGGATTTATAGCAGTACAGGTTAAAAGTCGTTGTCAATAATATATGTACGTAAAAATTTATGTTTCTCAGATGTCATTTGGAAACACCCATTATATTTGCGAGCATTACCAAGAAGTGTTGTGACTGGGGATGCTGATGGGTGAGGAGGCTGTTCGGGATATTATTACCTCGGGTGGACCATCACCAGGAAAAATCTATGGGGGACAAGTTGAAATGAACCTCAATAAAATGGCAATTTTGTCCCTCATAGCGTAAACTCTATGAGGGAGAGTTTATTTATATTAGTTCAAGGAATGCCATCATAGTTGACATTAACCGCAATTAAAAATAATACTATGAAATAGATACAGTACGGTAACAGCTTTTCTATTATCGTCCTTTTTATAGTCAATGCAAATTGTATTAGTAAATTATTATTATTATTATTTTTAATTATTTCATTTTCAAATTTGATTACAATTTTTCACTATTGTTTATTCTTATCTATGTATTTTAAGTGATGAATTGCCCTTGTCGCGGTCTCTCTAATGTATAAATAAATAAAAATAAATATTATCGTCCTAGCAACGCATTCTTTTTAAAACTCAAAATTCAAACCTCTAAAATACTTAAAAATTTGTGTATAAAAAAAACCTTTATTAGCGAGTGTTTGCATCCCAAAGAGAGTGTCCATGCAAAATTTAAAAATTTTCTGTCAAGTGGTTTGGGCTGGGCGATGATAGGTCAGTGAGTGGTACATATTTGACAAATTTATAGTAAACCAGTCAGAGTAGTTTGTAGATTGTTAACCAGATGTAACACAAAACTGAATACATCTTAAGGGAATTGATTTTCAAAGCTTTAACTTGTCTAGGAAGGATTTGGAACCAGTTCCCTGCTGTGCGTACGGCTTAACCAAATAGGCTAACGGTCTTCCTAACATGGCATGGCAAGCTAAGACATTTGAAAAATTCAAGCTTCAAGTTTCTTTTAAATCCTAGAGAACCATTGAGCAGTGCATTTTCAAGTGTATGCCAGTCCACTCTTTCAGCTGCCAGCCTTCTCGCTTCCCTGCCCTTGAAGTGTTGAAGGATGTGTTTGACTGATAGTTGTATGTTACAAATTCTCCTGTTTTTATCTCGTCATTAAATGCAGTGAATTACCAGTTCTGAGCCTCATAATCACGACTTCTCTCCTTCTTTTCATTCTAGGAGACCTGGTGCCCGTGAGCGTAAAGGCGTGAGCACTAAACACTCCTTGCTAAGGTTCGTGGATTCGATTCCCACTATGGGGTGGTGGCTTTTCTTTAGAAAAAGAAAAGGCATCAGCCCTATCCTGGCTAGAAAAGCGTGGTAACCTATAGATAACCCGTCCCAAAATTCTCAGTTAATAATAATGGACGTTAAAATTTAAATAAATTTCCATTCGATTACTCGATGGCCTGGCATTCACGAATTATTTCTAGTAATTTGTTGCTGATAGTGTGCGTCCATGGGTTTGTTGTACAACATATTGTAGAATCTATTGTGTTGAGGTTAGAACTTGGTATGCAGCTAAAAATTGAGCAAGGAAACACTCTAAAAATTAGGCCAACTAACGTGCTCGGAAAAAGACCAGTAAGAAAAGTATAAACATTGTAAACATATGAACAATATTTTAATGTGTATAAACTTTATTGTAACATACATATATGAGGAGCTTGGTATCAAAGTTGGACAAATCCATTTTTTTTCAGTTTTGAGATTTTGGTCGATTCTTAAACAGCTTTTTATGCTGCATTCGGTTTTACAACTGTTTTGCATTAAAAACAGGCAGAACTTAGGTAAAATAGCGTGTATTTGCACCGTTCAGAATCAAAATATGGACAATTCCAACATAGTTTGGTTTCAAAAAATTCCGTCACGCAGGAGCTGCATAACTAAGTACTTTCCTTTATAGTGTAGACTACATTACTGAATAATTTGCTGTAAATAACCTATATAAATAAAATAAAAACTTGAATAGTTCTGCTCATTTACATTTCTTATGAGAACTGTTCAATTCAATTTTGTTCAATTTTGTAAATAATTTGCTTCCAGAGTTATGTTAATACATGATACAATACTACTTAATAAATACACAAAAACTTCATTTTCCGTCTTTTGATCTGACACAGGAACAGGATACAATCCCCCTAGTGGGAGCTCCTCGCGGCGGCTTTGGGAACCTACGTCTGGTGGGGTAATTTCAATGAAACAGAGTTTAAAGTAAACCCTCCTTTCAAATAGACCGATTTACTTCATTTTTACAACACTTCTTTCTCATGGGATACCCACGACGTATACCGCGTTTCGATACAATACAGCAGAAATTACGACCGGCATGAGTATATTAGTACTTTAGGTCCGGAGTAAACCCCCCCCCCCTCCAAATAACCCGATTTAGTTTATTTTTACAACCCATTTTTCTCTGTTGATTACGACCACGAATACCGAGTTTCGTTGAAATGTAACAAAAATTACGGCTGGTAGTGGCAAATTGGTAATGTGGGTCCGGAGTAAACCCCCCCTCCTAATGAACCGATTTAGTTTATTTTTACAACGTATTTCTCTCTTTAGATCAACATAACGAATACTGAGTTCCGTTGAAATATAACAAAAACTACGGCTGGCATGGTCAAATTAGTGTTTTGGGTTCGGGGTAAACCCCCCCTCCCGGTGGTCCGATTTTGGTGGTTAACGAACTCGTTCAATCGTTTGCTAATTGAACGCTTTATACCACGTTTCGTGAAGAAAAAACAAAAACTCTGGCCGCTATCGTGTTAACAGATATGTATACATATATATATATATATATATATATATATATATATATATAAATTTTAACGGGGGTCATTTTCGGTGTCTACTAGATAAAGGTTTGAAGAAATTTTTCAAAAATTCCGTCATGAGTGCAACCTCAATAGCTACTTTCCTTCGGAGGAAAGTGCTAAAATGACAACTCCTTCAGTAGCCAATGAGAAGCTTGCATTCATGCAATCTGCTCCCAACATGCATTGCAAATCCATCATGGCTGAATGTTTATAGTTACTTGTAATAAGTGCATTTAGCGACAATTCTTATTTAATAACTAGCTATTATCCGGCACACTATGGTGACAAACGCCGGATTTTGGGACAAAACCTCTAGGTACTTGAATCTTTCTGATTTTGGTGTCATTTTTGAAGTATTTCTTTTGTGCCGATTCGAATGAGACCACTACCAAATCTATAGAATAATTATTTTAAAGATAAACGGGTTTTATATTACAAAAACCGTGAAAAACAGCAAGTATTCAATTTAAAAAATTCATATTTTTCTCAATTGGTAGAGTGATGTATCCTTCCAAATGTATTTTCAAGACCTCAGGAGAATAAATTAACAACTCACACTAGATATTAGATAGATCTCACCGTTAATATTCAGTTATTTGTTATCACAAACTTTTCAACAACTCTCTACAGAAAATAATAATGGTTTACTCGTTTTTCGTAAAATAATCGCATCGCTAATTGATAACTTCATTTTATTAAGCTGTGCACAGGTATGGCTGAGTACGGCGATGAAAATTATTGGACAGCAACTTCAATACATAGCTAAGTACCACTTTTTTTCTAAACCGAATAAACTAAGGATAATTTAGTTTTTATTACAGATATCTTTACAATCTATCTGCACAATCAAAGCGCGGTGCGCCATACTACACCATAGTTGGCGAGGAAGAATATCATGAAGTCTTTGCGAAACATGGACGAGTGAAAATTGTGACAAGAGATTGGTTAGCACAGGACTGGAGACAAGAAGCTAAGGTGGTGGTAAAGCCAACCCAAAGCCTTCACATTCCGCTTTCCAGATATAAACGATTCCTATTTAAAAGATCCAATTCCCACAAGAATATACTAGTATCTGGTGAGGTGTCATACAACACAAATATTGGTAAATTTATGTCCATCACAAAGAAGGCTAAGTCACTTCTACAACTTAATCCTGCACCAATTCCCGTCGGCTGTAGCGTCAACCCCAAGAAACTTGCAGATGTTAAGAATCTCTTGTCCAAGTACTTCGGAGAAAATTGGCAAGAAAGAGACCGTTTGCAGTGGTACCGCAACCTCACAGTACAGAGTGTAACTGCTAATGGTATCAACAGTGGGCACTGTGAGTGTGATGAGTTGAAGAGTGCAAATTTTGATGAACTAGTTCTTTCTAAGGTGTGAGAATAATTCAAAGACTTCAGTTTTGTCAAACTGCTTTTAAATCAATTTTTTTCATGTAATTTTTAACTATATGATTTTGTTTTAATACATTAGACATAATTACATTATATTAAAACACCCTCGTGCATATCGAATTCATATTTGTTTGGTTTCAAAAGAGGATAGATTCAATTTTAAAATGCCTCCCTTTGGTTTCAAAAACAGACAACTCCATGACTTGGTTTCAAACATGGACAACTCCACTATTTAAAGTGTAATTACAGCCTTAAAACTCATATAATTTTGTAATGCCTTTAAAAAATGTTTTTGGGGCCTAGAAGAATAACATATAAAAAAAATACCATGATAGTGACAACCATATCGCGGATCTGGTTTTTTACCTCTCCTGTAAAAAAATCAAAAGTGGAGTTGTCCAACTTTGATACCAGGCTCCTCATATAATCAATACACACACACATTATGAAAATACCTATTCGTCTCTTAATGTAGGCTATTTCGGGAATTTAATTGTACACTAAATTTAGACATAAAATGGGCCACGTTCCAGCGAAGGGCTGACATTATTGTGAAATGTACTTGTAGTTTGTCACATGTTTAATCAATTAGTTTTTTTTTACAGGAGTTAATGCACATACCATCATGGCTTCCTGGGATGCTGCGTTTGCCCTCTGAACTTTATATCCATGATGATTTTAAATCGGTAGAATTCTTTCGTTAGAAAATCGCAAAAAAATGTAAAAAAAAAAGTCTCTGGACAACGAGAAATAAAATTGACTACCTGATATGAATCAATCGTATCAATATTTTCAATCCGATATTTTAAAAACCATCCGACCTCAAGGAGATTGCTAAAAAATGTGTTAAATCTAACAAAAATCAATATATAAAAATCCGTCATGCAGTAGCTGGATGCCTAAGCACAATCCTCAGCAAGTTAGATGTTGTAAACCGCATTTCTGAAGAATGTGCTTAAAATAACCTATATAAATACAAAAAAAAAAAAAAAAAAAAAAGAGATAGTTGCTCTTAAATAATTGTAATGATCAGCTGACTTAATTATTATTAACAGTTGGGAAAAATGTAATTCGCCTATGACACGTTGAATAAAAATAAATAATAAATAAATTATTATTTTTTTCTAATTATAAATTTCCTACCAAGCGTAACCCATCCGCTCTCTCCACCAAGGCGACTCAAAAGACAGGAGCTCAGAGATCTGCTGCAGTGACCAATTATCAATTGGTTTCTATTTCCAGATTTAAAAAACGGAAACGCGCTAAGATGATGTAGTTGCATCTTTTGCTTGCACATTTAATAAATAAAAATATATTTTTTTGAGTAAACCCCGAACTTTGTACTTATTTTGCTTTTTATTTACAACAGATGTCCCTCATCTAATGGGCACGATATCCACCAAGTTAATTTTTTCTTTAAGGTCATCATCGATAATCGATTAATTCTCATTCATATTTTATTTCACATATTGAGCATGTGTGTAAGGAGCTTGTGATATCGAATATTTGCGCCACGTTGAAAATTTGTTGACATGGATATGTTTTAGCTGAAAGGCTAAAACTGTAACGGTTCGGCTACGTCCGGACGATGGTACACGAGTAATCCGTTCCTAATTCATCAAATGATGAGAACTAGTTCTGGAAATCAAACAGAAACAAATCCTAGCGTCAGACGACTTAAAAAAACACGTTTTCATCCAGATCAGTCGTCCAGCCCATTGGGCTTCAGTCAACCCATGAAGTAGGCACAAAACATGATAAAAAACCACAAACAATCAAAATTTAAAAAGCTATTACTCACCGACACATATAAGTGCGAACGCAGGATCAAGTGCGACATTGGCAAGCTTGCCGAGGTTGCTAAAGGTCTCTTTCTCCAACCAGGCCCAGACTCCGACAGCCAGGATGAACAGGCCGAGAATCTGGAAAATATATACATATATAATAAACAACACAGTAAAAAAGATAGCTACTACAGCGGGGATCCTCCAGATATAAAAATAAAAACATTATTTAAATATTACATTCTGTGAGGAAAATTTCTGATTCACAATACAAAAAAAAAAAAAAAAAAAAATAGTCAAACATAAAAAAGTATTATTTTGCTCACAGATTACACAATTTTAGTCTCTTGTTGACAACTTGGGAAACTATTCCAGAACATTATTAACTTGAAAAGAAAGTAATCTGTTTGTTAATGTATGCTTAACGTTTCTAGTATTATTAGTGTTTTTTCCCTCAGTGACGGGAGAAAAATACGCTTCGACGTAGACCTGATGAAAAAACCGAAAGTTGTGAAAGAATGTCGACAAATCCCCCCACAGTCTCGTGGCTAACGCCTTGGATTCTCGTGCGGGAGATGGGGTTCGAGTCCCACATGTAGCAGGGATTTTTCTCATTTCAGAAATATTCGACATTATTTGCCACTACTACTGTCCATAAATCAGATTTTGATGGAATTTGACAAACGAAGAGAAAAAAAAAAAATAATAATAATTTATCTAAAGTGAAAGATAAGTTTTGAAAAGCAGCAGAATCGAAGATCGAAACACATTTTTGTCAACTTTCGTGCATAACTAATCATGGTACGGTTCCTTGTTAATAACTTTCCTAATACACCTCGTATAGATATTTAGACGAGAAAAAAAAAAAAATCAATATCTTTGACCGTTTTCAACAGTATAAAAAACTAAAATTTTAATTTGGCATACTCCAACCAAAATGCTATGTATGCATCTAAACTAAGATATATTTTGGTTACTTTGGAGTAGAAGCATTACAAAAAAAAAATCCTATATATATATATATATATATATATATATATATATATATATATACTTATTTAATAATAATGGGCGTTAAAATTTAAAAATATACTTATACAGTTTAATATCTCGTGCATTATTTGATCTATATAGCCATAAATATGCCTAATATGGAATTTATATTTTATATACAGATGACAATTGGATATGATCAATTACACAATATTTCAATAATTTTTTGTGTACATTAATCACAACATATTCATTTTTTTTCATCCCAAGCGGGTGATTTGCTTAAAACAATACAGATTGCGTCAAATATGTACAACACGGTGAAAGTGAAGTTCGAACGACTCAATTGACAACTAACTCGGTGCTATTTTCGCTAGTTCGAAATGAATCTGTAATTGCTTTGGAATGGATTTCGATGTAACCGGGATGGCCTCGTTAAATAGACTAGGACATGATGACGTGCGTATGTAATTATTGGAAATCAGCACGTTATTTTGGCTGAGGAAGATATTTTATGAAGATATATGACATCCCGGGATGTATTGTTGAAACAAAATGGTTATATCCTTCAGTCATCTAAAACAGGGGTCTCCATACTTTCCAGCCTTAGGGCCATACTGATTACTCCAGTAGGTTCCGAGGGCCAAAACCATATTATCATTGTTGCCGGTGGTAAAAAGTGAAATAGTCCACTGATGAAAAAAAAAGTCCGAAAAAGTACGCAACGTTTAAAAAAGGCCGCAAATCGGACTAAAGTCCGCAAAACGGCAACACTGCATATTATTAATTTTCCTGTCATTATCTGTAATTTCTAGATTAGTCGTAGAGTACGAGCCATGAGGAGTAATGTGACACGACATCTGGTGGACACAAGCGGAAATAAGTAGTACCTTCTATCGCTAATAGATGGCGCTAATAGCACGTACAGAATAATCTCGTTGGTTCGATAAAGTTCTGGTGTCTTCCACTCACTTCTAGATGGCAGTAATTGGAATATATGACACTGTTCTGAAATAAAATAGTGCGTACCTCCTTAAAACGTGTTTGTGCGTGTTTAAGTTTAAGACATCATTGTAACAGTATTTCGATTTGAATTGTTGCTTTTGTGTGTGATTTAGTAGTATGGAAAAGAAGCGAAAAATTGATAGTGAATGCAGAAAATTCAAAGATCAGTGGAACATTCAGTATTTCGTAATTGAGTCCAGTAACAAGGCGCTATGTTTGATTTGCAATGAAAGCATAGCCGTTCTCAAGGAATATAACATTAAACGTCATTATGAAACAAAACATTTTCAAAATTACTCAAAATATACAGGAAGTTTGCAGACAGAAAAATTCGAAGCTATGAAGCGCGGATTGAAATCGCAGCAATCTTCATTTACAAAACTCAAAACTGAACAAGAGGCTGCAACTCGTGCCAGCTTTCGTGTGGCTCTTGAAATTGCAAAACGTGGAAAACCATTCACCGATGGAGAAATGATCAAAGAATGCATAATTGCAGTAGCCGAAGAAATGTGCCCTGAAAAGGTAAATTTATTAAAAACTGTAAGTATGTCAGCAAACACTGTGGCTCGAAGGGTAGAAAACATCGCTGAAAATATATCCTCTCAACTGTTCGACAAAAATGGACATGTTGAGTGGTTTTCTTTGGCCTTGGATGAGTCAACGGATGTGTCAGATACTGCTCAGATGTTGATTTATATTCGAGGAGTAGACAAAAGCTATGAAGTGCATGAAGAACTTCTTGATATGTATAGTATTCATGGCACAACTACTGGTAGAGATATTTTTAAAGGAGTTGAAATGGCCATTAACCAAAAGAACCTTCGATGGAAAAACTTGAAATGTATTACAACTGATGGGGACAAAAACATGAGTGGGAAAGCTAAAGGAGTGGTCGCTCTTGTGTCAAAGGCTGTAGAAAATGACGGTGGTTCAAAACCATTAGTCTTACATTGTATCATTCATCAACAGTCTTTGTGCGGAAAATGTTTGGATATGTCTGAAGTTCTGAAACCAATCATATCAACTGTTAATATTGTCAGATCTTTTGGGCTGAATCACCGACAATTCCGACAATTTATTGAAGAGACTGGAGAAAATGACTTACCTTATCATACTGCCGTACGTTAGTTTAGTTGTGGGAAAGTCCTTCAGCGCTTTTTTGAACTTCGAGCAGGGATCGAAATATTTTTGAATGAAAAGCATCGCCCTCTTACTGAATTACAAAACAGCGCATGGCTGTGGAAGTTAGCATTCTATGTTGATTTGACAAAACATGTGAACGAACTGAATTTGAGATTGCAAGGAGAAAACCAGCATCTTCCTGATTTATACACTAATATCAAATCATTCCCGAAGAAATTGATACTGTTTCAATCACAACTACCAAGTAAATGTTTTTCACATTTTAAAACATGTGAAATATTCAGCCACACCACTGAGACTGAGTTTCCTATCGATTTTGCAATCGAAACTTTGAGTGCTTTGAAAATAAATTTTGATACTCGTTTCTCGGACTTTGATGCCATTGCGAATCAAATTAAGATTTTTCAGAATCCTTTTGATACTGACATTGAAATCCTAGCCCCGGAACTTCAAATGGAAATGATTGATCTACAGTGCAGTGATATAATTAAGAACAAATATCAAAACTCATCTTTGTTGGAATTTTATAAGAGTCTTCCACTGACACAATTTGATAATTTGCATAAATTTGCTCGTAGGCTGTTTTCTGTTTTTGGTACTACATATTTGTGTGAGAAGACCTTCTCCAAAATGAAGTACACAAAAAATGTTTACAGATCTAAATTAACTGATGAGCATCTTAGATATCTTTTAATAATTGTTACAAGTAAAATTAGTCCACAACTACAAACTATTGTCCGTGGAAAATCTCAATTACATAAATCTCATTAAGTAAAGATGGAATGGTTAGGATTCGGCTAAATAAACCTCAATATGATTTTGTTTTAACTAATCTATATTTCGGACGTTTCGGCTACTCATTGGTAGCCTTCGTCAGCTAAAATGACAAAAAAAGAAATTAATACAGAAACAAAAAAAAGTTTATAATTGTGATAGGTAACACAATACAATTAACTTATAAAAGAACATATCAATTACAATTAACTTATAAAAGAACATAAATACAATTAACTCATAAAAGAACATATGGTTACTTAATTGCCAACCTTGGTCTTCCTCTGCCGCTCGGCATTTCCATTGGTATGTAGTATCTTATTTCTTTGTAAAATTAATTAATGTTACTATTAGCTACTATATTTGTCATTGGTATGTAGTTTCTTATTTCTTTGTAAAATCAATTAATGTTACTAATTACTATTAAAATCAATTATTGTACCTATTTACTTTTTCATTCTACTCATTCTAAGAATTTAAGACGATATGTTCTTTTATAAGTTAATTGTATTTATAGTTCTGTTAGCTATCACAATTATAAACTTTTTTTTGTTTCTGTATTAATTTCTTTTTTTGTCATTTTAGCTGACGAAGGCTACCAATGAGTAGCCGAAACGTCCGAAATATAGATTTTTTAAAACAAAATCATATTGAGGTTTATTTAGCCGAATCCCAACCATTCCATCTTTACTTATCACCCCGACGGCTAACTATCTAATCTTCATGATAAATCTCATTAGTATTTCATATGTCATTATGCTTGTTATAAGTTATGTTTTTATTTAAAATGTATAAAATGTTAGTTGGATTCATTTCAATAATTTGTTAGTTATTATATACTGAAGTTAAATTTTCTGCATATTATACATGTCTTTACTTATTACAATTCTGTATTTCTTTATCCAACTTATCACAACAGCAATAACAATAAGCCTACAACAAGGTTATGAGTAGTTAGCCCATGACCATATCAATGTAGATGTCATATTAATAATTATTCAACATAAAATTAGAATACTTCAGTAAACTAAATTTAATTTGCTATAAAAAATATGTTCTCTAAAAGGAGTTTTCAAGTATGCTAGATCTCCGCGGGCCGGATGTGGCCCTCGGGCCGTAGTTTGGAGACCCCTGATCTAAAACAATTGCAATTCCATATGTGCAAACACAAGAAACTACAATCTACCAGTGAACCCCTCAGCTCTGGGAACATAGTGGCCCAACGGAAATCGGTCCCCAGATTATTTTAAGCTGATGTAACCAGCCGATGGAATAAAACTACATCTGAATCGTCGGACAAATTGCAAGAAAGTGTTTCAAGTTTATACAATTATTTCATCAATGTGTCAAACGATCTTTCGACTGTTGTTAACTTCAATAAGTAAGTGCAGACTAAACAGACGTTCTATCATTTATTTATTTTGAAAGTGTTGATCGTCGGGGTTTCGGTCTATTTTTTTATACAATAAAACCACATTTTATTGTTAAAATGTATTTTATTAGCGCCAAAGTTTCGGCTTGCTATACAAGCCTTCTTCGGGGCTGTAAAAACATATATAGTAATCGTGAATACAAATGACAATAAAGATTGATAAATTAACATAAATTTGAATACAAGTGAATATATATTGGATATGAATGGTTAAAAAATGTTAGTGAACTTTATATATATATATATATATATATATATATATATATATATACACTTAGTTAATAATAATGGACGTTAAAATTTAAATATATACTTATATAGTTTAATACCTCGTGTATTATATATATATATATATATATATATATATATATATATAGGAAAATTTTTTTGTAATGCTTCTTCTTCAAAGTAACCAAAATATATCTTAGTTTAGATACATACATCGCATTTTGGTTGGAGTACGCCAAATTAAAATTTTAGTTTATTACACTGTTGAAAACAGTTAAAGATATTGAATGTGATTTTTTTTCGATTTGTCACGTCAAAATATCCACACGAAGTGTATTGGGAAAGTTATTAACTAGTAACCGTAAGTGCCATGAATAGTTATGCACGAGGTGACAAAAAAAAGTGTTTCGATCTTCGAATTCTGCTGTTTAACGAACTCCATCTTTCACTTTAGATAATGTATTTTTTTTTTTTTTTTTTTTTTTTTTTTTTTTTTTTTTTTTTTTTTTGTGCCAAACATTATTAAACTCTGATTTATAGGTTGAAAATATCGCCGACTTTTTCTGTAATTAGAAAAATCCCTGCTGCGGATGGGACTCGAACCCCCATGTCACGCATGAGAATACAAGGCGTTATCGACTAGACCACGGGGAGACCCTTCGACAATTCTTGTTCCCATTTCCAGTTTTTTCATCGGGTCAACGTCGTAAGTGTTTTTCTCCCATTACTGAGGGGGGAAACACGTTCATAATACCAGAAATGAGCGTTAACCATGCCTTTACTAAGAGAACACTTTCTTTTCACGTTAATAATGTTCTTCAACAGCTTCCCAAGTTGTCAACAAGATACTTAAATTGTGTAATGTCTGAGCAAAATAATACGTTTTTATGTTCAACCTAATTTCATACTTATCATATAAAATATAAAAATTATGACAATTCACTAAGTATCCACAACTGCTGTATTCTGAATCTTCAGAAATTTCCTCACAGATTTGTCCATGATTTATTACATGTCATATTTTTTTTTTCTGGAGGATCCTCGCTTAACTAGCTATCTATATATGTACACACATACATACGTATGCATATTAACAGCAGGGTGTAGGTAAAACAAAAGTATAATAACAAAAATGTAAATAAATATACATGTATATGGTATACAAGCAAAAAAAAATACAGAAGAAGTGACATAGTGGTCCTTCCTATGGAGGCATATCTTCAAGTCCTCAAATATGGCCTTTAAAGAGCTCAAAATGACAAAAGTTGTTAATGTCATGTTTTTATTTGACCTTGAAACAAATAAAATTTAAAGAGAATAATTTGTGGGTGTGACACAAATAATATATATATATACGTATATATATATATATATATATATATATATATATATATATATATATGTTTATGTAGATGATGATATCTGCTGGTGAATGAGAAGGACAAGGAAGAAGTGACGAATTTCACAAGGCCGACGAGTGGTTAACCATTGGTGATGATGTTCAGACACGATTGCTTCGTCACTTCGCAAAATAAAATAATGCGTCATTTTATAGCATTAGTCAGACATTATTTGGGAAACATGGTCACGACATGAATTGATCCTTTTGCCTTGATTCTTTTAATAAAAATATTATTCAGGAATAAGACACGACCGTCAATTAAATTGTAATCCATGACGTATGAATGTATTTTAGCGCGTTTCCCGCTAGGTGAAGAAACACTTTAATGAAGTTAATTCCGTGACGCATATGTCCTCTATTAATTTTCCAAAGGCATCGACAATATAGTTCACAAATACATATATCAGGTCATACAATAAGTAACATTGGTTTTTAATATTAAGTCTCTTTATGTTTATATTGCTAATATATCCTTTTCAATTCATTGTTGTTTGCTTTTTTTGTTTGCTATAGCATTAAATACACTATTTATCATGTATTTGATTGATAAAACGTATCAAGTCTGTGCTGAAATTTCATTAGAATTAGATCTCACAAGACACCATTTACTCCATGTTATGCTCTAAGAGCTTATTAATTTCATTATGAACGTCTTCATTAAAGTGTGAAGGATACCTATAATTTCTGGTATAAATTGGTCTGTCTGTTTCTGTTATTATTTTATGTTTTAGTAAATTTGTGGGTTTTAAGGGTTCGTCTTCTTCTTTTAGCATCGAGGGATATTTTTGTAAAAGATTTATTAATTTATTTTTAATTTCTTCATTAATATGATCATGTCTAATTAAGTTTTTTATTCTATGTCTATTGTCTATGTAATGAATATGATCTCCGATACTCATATTCATTCTATTTTCTGTTTTATCAGGTTTTCTTGATTTTTTCTTTTTCTTATTATTTTTAATATATATTTCCTCCGTGTTAATAATTTTTTTTATCCTTATTTACAATTTTTTCTTTTATTTGTTTTTCAACTTTATTCCTAATTATTTTATTTCTCTCTTTTATAAAGTCTCTTTATGTTTATATTGCTAATATATCCTTTTCAATTCATTGTTGTTTGCTTTTTTTGTTTGCTATAGCATTAAATACACTATTTATCATGTATTTGATTGATAAAACGTATCAAGTCTGTGCTGAAATTTCATTAGAATTAGATCTCACAAGACACCATTTACTCCATGTTATGCTTTGGGAATTCGATAAAGGATAAAATGCTGCTTGGACTTATCGAAACTTGTAGTAATATATGGCGTAATTGTCGTTACTGAGCGGAAAGTACAGCGGTGGTTTGAACGATTTCAGGGAAACCGCAAGCTTGAAGACGAACCTCGTACAGGTCGACCAACAGAGCTTAACGATGAACTCCTGTAGGCTTCTGTAGAAGAAAATCCTGTTTCATTGATTTTATCCTACACCTTGTAGCATGCCATTAAAATCCGGCATTACTTATAGGCTAACCTGATGTATATATATATATATATATATATATATATATATATATATATATATATATATATATATATATGTGTGTGTGTGTGTGTGTGTAATATTATTAGAAACTGATCTGATTAAGGCCGGCCATACACGTTTCGGTATACCGGAGAGGTATACCTGCACAGGTGTACCTTTTCGGTATACCTATACAGGCGAGAGCCCACACACGCTCCTGTAAACCGGACGGGTGAAGGATTTCTACAGTCTAGAAATGACAAGCCAACAAGATGACGTGATTGCTTTAGTGGGTTTGTTAGTGGCTATAAACTGCAAAAAAAGACGAAAACGCAATGTTATGGTATTCCTTGCTCTAAACTATCCTCAAGCAGGGTTCTGACCGATAAATTGCAATGCATTTCTCGAGAATTCGGTTCCGTTTTCGGACAAACATTATTACACACAGTAAACAAACGTAAAAAATATATAAACGTTCTAAATAACCACTGGCACGCGAGTGCAGAGAATAGACTGCAAGTTCAGCAAAACAGGAAGCTACGACTATTTGCCACAACTAGCCTCACACCTGCGCAGGTATACCGGATGACTCACACACACTACTCGCCTGCGCAGGTAAAAAGAATTGAATTTTGATTCTTCTCCGGTGTACCTGTACAGGTTGCTACGCCTGCACAGCTATACCGGAAGGGCTGGCACACACGCTCCGGTTCACCTGCGCAGGTCACCTGTGCAGGTAAACCTCTCCGGTATACCGGAACGTGTATGGCCGGTCTAAGTCAGAGAAAAATAAACTATCTTCTTTTGTGAGTAAGTTTCTTTATTTTCCTTTACTATAAACAGTTTCGAGCCTTCTAGAAGATAATTCTTAAATTTGATGTGTAATTATACAAGAACATAAATCCTTTCTGTCAATGGTGCTTTTTATACTCCTTTACATTCATGCATGTTGCATATGCACTCTTTGTACTCGTCCGCAGACAAAGTTTCTTGTCTAAAGTAGAAGAAAGCTTATTCTTTGAAGTAATCACCTCAGTAAAAAGTGAAAAATATTTATATAAGAAATACTACTAATAAAGAACATTAGTAGATTTTGCAATATTAGCAGTTCCATAATTTGAAAATCAAAAATTGTATTCAAATATTAATAACATTTTGACATTCGTAACAGCAATATGCTTCCCCAGTTGTCAAATCCTTTTTAGGACTGATACTAGACAAACGTTTAACTTGGAAGCCACACATAACACAGAAAAGACAGGAACTAAACAGACGCTTTAGACTTTTATCACGCTTACTGGATAAACGCTCGACATTGACTAACGCTATCATTGACTAACAAACGACTTATATACAACACCATACTCCGTCCAATATGGACGTATGGACTAGAACTATGGGGTTCCACTAAACCTTCCAATTCCTACAGAATACAAAGAATGCAATCCAAAATCCTTCGAAAAATATCCAATGCTCCTTACTAACCCTCCATAATGACTTCAATATCCCCTTTATCCAATCCCTGGCCAAATCAGTCTATCAGAAGTTTCATCCCAATCTCTCTGGCCATCCAAATCCTTTGGTAAACTCTCTATCCTCCTTCCATAATCCACAAAATCCTCATAGAAGGCTGAAACGGCGGTGGCCTAGAGACAATTTGTTTTAACACGCCATCTGCAAAGCTCAAAATTTATTGTTCCAGTGGGTTATGAATTGTACATATTCCCACATCATGCTTTACATTGTTAATTTTCCAAAACCAGCAAAATTACTTGAAATATGTATACATATTGTTGTGATTATCAATAAAGGTTAAAAAAAAAAATCCTTTTTACTATTTACATTTGCAGTTTCGAGAATTTGTCCATCATCAGGGCAAATCCCGGAATATAAATAATATCTTTATGAAATGTAAACATTAATCAGTTTTAATGAAAGAATAGACGTCGTTTTCACCTTCAGATTAAATGTAGATTTAATGTTTGCTCCAAGTAATATACTAATTGTGGGAAAGAAATTAATAATTAAAATAATACAGATTATATTAAACTACCCAACTTATTTAATCGTTTGGAGTTTCTGTTTATAAAACTACTTTAATGCATATTTTTTTACTAAAAAGGTATATATAAATATAGTTAAATAAATACATACTTTTTCTAATGATGCTTGAAAATAAAAGTAAGGCTAAGAAATCTTTTCAAATGAATTGTAATAATTAATTATATGAATTAATAGCCGAATTCCCGTGCTTCGTCACGGCAGATAAGTAGTTATTTTATTGAGTTAAGGAATGTATCAGAAAAATTAATGCTACTAAATAATTTTTTGCAGTTTATTATAACATGATCCCCGTCGTACTATATGTTATTCTTCAATTGATAAGTAATCAAAGTATCATGTTCCTTAACACTGGGGCGCTCTGGACCAATGTCAAGAAACAGATAACCTAGAGAGAACCCGTTATCTATAGGTCACCAGCATGGGCGTATATAAGGGGGGCTGAGGGGTCTTAAAACCCTTAAAAATAAATTAAATAAGATCCCTTAGTTCATAAAAAATATTTCATTTTAGTTATAATAGCGTCTTATTTGCCTAAAACTATTCCAAGTTATAAATTCTTAGTATTCCATCCCCCGAAATTTTCCTAGCCCCCGAAATTATTTCCTATATACGCCCATGGTTACCTTAAAATTTAAAAATTTATGTTTCTCACATGTCATTTGGAAACACCCATTATAGTTGCGAGCATGACCAAGAGGTGTTCTGACTGGGGATGCTGATGGGTGAGGAGGCTGTGGAAGGGTTCGGGATATTATTACCTTGGATGGACCATCACCAGGTAAAGCGAAAACTCTATGGGGGACAAGTTGTAATGAAACGACAAGTTGCAATTAAAATGGTGATCTTATCCCTCATAGCGTAAACTCTATGAGGGAAAGTTTATTTCTAGTAATTCAAGGACTGCCATCATAGTTGAAATTAAACTCAATTAAAAATAATACTATGAAATAGATACAGTACGGTAACAGCTGTTCTTTTATCGTCGTAGCAACGCATGCTGCCTAGGCTTCTCTAACTAACTAAAACTTTTTTTTTTTTTTTTTTTTTTTTTTTTTATTTACTTAGAGTTCACAACAAAGGCTATTTACTCTTAAATTCAATGTGCGAACAAAGCTAAATGTTGAAATACAAAGCTAAATGAAAAAGACAATTACAAAAAGGTACTATAGTAGCTGAAAAGATTTATCATTGTTTAAGAAAACAAAATGAAATAATAATTATAATTATAAAGTATAAAAAAAAATATATATAAATAAATACAAAATAAATTATTTATAGGGAGGATTTCTAAAAACGTTGGATCTTATTTTTATTTTTTAAATATTTTAGAATATTATCAATGTGTGTACTGTCCTGTTTAAGCAAATTTAAAACTTTAAACCCCTCTAAAAATACTTAAAAATTTGAATATCAAAAAGTCCTTTCATAGCGTTAGTTAAAGAGAGTATCCATGCAAAATTTCAAATTTATAAGTCAAGTGGTTTGGGCCGGGCGATGATAGGTCAGTGAGTCAGTGAGTGAGTGGTATTTGACAAATATATTGTAGATTTGTTATATTTGACTTTACTATAACCATTTCTTTTTTTAGGATTACAAGGAGAGATCTATGAGATGTCTTTTTAAATTGACACCTCATTTGATAATGCAGAATAATAAGTTATATGTTGACACGAAGAATTTATTTATATCGAGTTTTATGAGCATATCGATTGTAACAAGGAATGATTCAAAATCTCAACTTTTCAGGGCAACTATTTAACTGGGAATTAAATGAGAAAATATGCTATTTTACGAGATGCAAAAAAAAAAAAAAAAAAAAAAAAAAAAAAAAAAAAAAAAAAAAAAAATCACCTACATAAGTCGGACACGAACAAGGCTGTGAGATAAAGAACTCACTAACTCACAGTGAGTTCTTTATCCACGAGTCTTTGGAGATAATCATAATTCACTTAATTTATTTTGCCTAATTTTCTACTTAAGAACTTATTACTGATGACCATCGATATAAGAAATGAATTTTCCCAAAGAACCTAATTTTGCGGGAAAACCTTAGATATCTATTTATGAAAAATACTTTTCTTTTTTGCCTAAAACGTGAGAAAACCAAACTTTCCAAAGCTTAAGAAATAAATTTTACAAGTCCGACCACAAATCCTTCTGCCCGGCTATTAATAAAACCCCAGAGGCCGGAGGTCAAAATGAGAAAACCCCGTGATATTTTAGAGGGAAGATTCGTGAGAGTTGGCATTTCCGTGGGGGGAAATAACCCCCCAAACCCTCCCCAACCCTCGTCAATTGCTTATCAGAATCTCCCTAAACCCGAATATCCTTTCCCTCTTCCTACTATAAATATCCGATACTTCCCCAAGGAGGAAAGATGGAAAAATAAAAATCAACGTTTTAAGGCATCATTACATATGTAAAATAAACCGAGCTTTATTAAGTACAAATGTTACTTTGTTAAATATTTGATAAGTATTTGTAAATGAAATTATTGCTAAGGCTGAGTAGAACAAGTGGCCATCATATTTAAAACTTATGACGATATAGGGAGGGTTCAGAGCACAACTAGACCAAGTCCATGTTATACAGTTTTCAGAAAAAAAGTATTATGCGTTTTAATTGCTGAGGCGTTGTATAAATCCTATTGACCAGTATAAGTCTTAAAAAGATTCGAACTTAAACACTGACATTATTTATGTATAGCCTTGTTGATAAAATAGTTACAACTTGGACTTGGCTTACTTGTGCTCTGAAAAGAAAAATGAGAATGACTTACAGATGTGTAGTACGAACTGCTACAAGTGGCAAAATAATGAAATTATGACTTAAGTCTCCTGTAGCACTGAAAAGAGGCATTTTAGTAAAATTCTACAATGCCATTACAACATAAATTGTCAAAAATGGACTTGGTCTACTTGTGCTCTGAACCCTCCATATGTATTTTTTATATTCTTACCTGCAGTATTTTAGAACAAATTAAGTATATCCACTCTTTTTTATATTATTTTGAGGTAATTAAAAAAAGTATACTTCTTTTAGCGCGGTTCCTCCCTCCCTCCATAGGGAGGAACCCCGCAAATACGGTTAACCTCATGACGCAATATGGAATTGCCGACTAGAAAATTTCACGTTTCAGAATATATATGTATATATATATATATATATATATATATATATATATATATATATATATATATATAAATATACGAATTTTCGTGCTAGGCGAAAGGTCTTGTTATTATGTTCGGACTTAAGGAAGCATTAGAAAAAAATAAAAAATAAAAATTTATAGATTAATATGAAACATTTTGGGAACTCCGTATATTTTCTTCAATATCTGAAAAAATGTTAGGAAAAATATACGAACGGGTGACCATTCGAAAGCTTACTAAATTCTGTACAAAAAAAGTTCTGAAGATGGGGCGATCTCAAAGGGAGAAATAAGTGCTTAAAACTTCAAAAGTGTTTATTTTGTTCCTTTGAACACTTCTTTGTGTTTGATTTCCTCAGGTTTTTATTGCTTTTGGTCCTTTTAATTTATTTGAGCATTAATATTAAATAATAATAATAATAATAATGTTTATTTTATCCATTATGTACATGACAGGAACAACATTTTTAGGGCATGGTGATAACACCGTCAGCCCAAGTTCGGTTACTATTTACATTTTGTTACAATAATATAGAGCAGAATAAATAAATCATATATAACTTATATCCATCTTTTTTATAACAATTTTATGTATTCTTCGTTCCTTTTTTACAATGGTAATCTAATTATACACACATACACACGCATACGTACATATACACATATATATATATATATATATATATATATATATATATATATATATATACATACACATATGCACACAGACATACATCTACAAGAAACAAAACTAACAACTATTCAGATTTACAAAAAATAAAAAATTATATACATTTATCCAAAATCAATTTGTATGGAATAATAAACAGTAACTTGGCGCATACTCTGAATCAAACGCAAAAATCAGCAATCTAACAGAAACATAAATAAATGAATCTATATAATTAAAAATATTTCACTTTGTAAATGTAAAAATACACTTCTTTAGAATTTAGAAGTTAAACTGAGTAATTAAAAATTTTCTATAGCGTCCAGCAAATTTTATATAACTTACTAAATCCCTATAGTTTTCACCATTTAATATGTTCACCACTTGTTGATGATTAAGAGTCCTTCGATGAAAGTAGATTAATCTGAACTCTATCAGGACCGGACACATCCCAATGAAATGGAATACATCTTCCCTAGCCTTCATATTACAAAGCGAGCATTCGTTTTGTCTTCCTTCTCTCCATGGTTTGAAATTCAGGCTAATTTCTTCACATCTTGTTCTGCATATGATGATCTTCTCCTTGATTGAGAGCTTCTCGTCAAATAGATACGAGCCAGGATGGACGAGCTTCGCATATAGAACATGCCATCTAGCCTTGTTAGCTTGTTGTATGAGGTTATTGTAGTAGCTGCTGTTTAATGCTTCTGTAAGATTCTTCTGATTAGTCATCAAGTCACTACTGTTTACATAGCCTGACCATTCCAGGTTGTGCTTCTTTGCGAGATCTTTAAGTTCCTTGCACCAGAATACGTTTTTATTTAATATTTCATTCGACAAAAATGTTGGTAATCTATTCTCTGGCATGGCTAATACTTTGCTGATATAGTTCAAATGCATGCAAAGCGAAGTAGAAAACATTGAACTACAACCAGTTTCTAGGATAAGAGCATAATTTGAAGTGCTTTTTGGTAAGGCTAATGCTTTTCTAAGGAAAAATCGCAACAGCTTCTCTACCGTTTCAGATTGCCTGAATCCCCAGACCTGCCCACCGTACAACACAACAGCTTTTGCAGTTGCCATGAAGACTTTTAGTTTTTCTTGGAAGTCTATATCCCGCCTGTCGAATATACCCTTCCATGACATATTAATAGCTACTTTTGCAGCTTTTAATTTTTCCACTGGATTCGCTTCGAAACTTACTTTTGGTGTAAGCCAAATCCCCAGTTACTTAAACTTGTTGATAATATCAATAACTTCGCCGCCTTGGCTTCTCCATTCCTCAATTCCCTGTTTGCGTCTCCCATTTCCAAAAATCATGATTTTTGTTTTGTCAAGATTTATTTTTTGGTTCCACCTATTGCAATAGTTCTCCAAGTTTCTTATCATTTCTTGTAGGGCCTTTGGGTCGGTCGTGAGAAGTGCGACGTCATCAGCATAAGCAAGAAGCCTGATGTTTCTTCCATTGATGGTGCATCCATACCCCAGTTCCTCTTCAATATCGTTGATAAAGAGAGAAAACAGAAGGGGGCACAATAAGCGGCCCTGTCTAACACCGACATCAGTTGCGAAGAACTCTGATGTAGACCCATCACACCACACACATGCACAGGTTGCCGCATACAGATTTCTTAAAATTGTCACAAATTTGGTAGATATTCCATAGCTGTACAACTTATACCAGAGGGCTCGTCTATCCACTCTATCAAATGCTGCAGAGAAGTCAATAAAGGCACAGTAGAGTTTTTTCTTAACATTTTTGGATATTTCTGCTATATTAAAGAGATTGAAAACCTGATCAACCGTCCCGTAGCCCTTTCTAAAACTAGCTTGGAATTCATTCATGATGTTTTTCTCTTGCATTAATATTAATATGTCAGTAAAAAAAGAGAAAGTAAAATGAAAAACAATCTTTGCTTCTTTAAATTAATTGCATATTAAGTCCAATTTTTTCACCAAGATTTCAATGGAGTAGCTGTTTTAATTTTTTACAAAATATTAACTAAATGTATTCCAGGTTTTCAAAATAACGTTTTGAAAACGCGCTAAAAGTTCCTGCGATTCGCGCATTTAATGCTTATATGCTGTTTACTTTTCTCTGCATTTTTGTATCTTTCATTATTTTGAGTGAGCCATTTTCAATAAATGACATTTTACGTCCCCCATTAATCACAATAAAAGGCAGGCAATATCCCCAGGACGAAGCTGTCAAGGGAGCAGCCTGTCAAGTGGTCGTTAATCAAAACACCATCCTCACAAAACCATTAACATCACCCATTCCATACAATTTTAACATCTCTTAGTTATCATGACAATTACAAATTAATTGTTTTAGATGGAATGGATGGATATTTTTTTAGTAATTATTCACAACGTGGAATCGTTCTTACGATTCTCAAATATTTAGAAAAGTTACAAAAATAATAATCTGCCCACCGGAAAACGTTTTTGGGGAAAGATATCTTATCGCTTACGTTTTCACGTTAATACGCTTGCATGCACACTTTTCTATAGATTTGCTAACTTATGGAAAATGAATAAAACCTTTTTTAAAGAAATACCGAGTTTCGTCGAAATATACCAAAAATCACGGCTGGTAGTGGCGAATTGGTATTGTGGGTCCGGAGTAAACCCCCCCTCCTAATGAACCGATTTAGATTATTTTTACAGCACATATTTACCTGTAGATTACCACTACGAATACCGAGTTTCGTCAAAATATACCAAAAATCACGGCTGGTAGTGGCGAATTGGTATTGTGGGTCCGGAGTAAACCCCCCCCCCCTCCTAATGAACCGATTTAGATTATTTTTATAGCACATATTTACCTGTAGATTACCACTACGAATACCGAGTTTCGTCAAAATATACCAAAAATCACGGCTGGTAGTGGCGAATTGGTATTGTGGGTCCGGAGTAAACCCCCCCCCCCTCCTAATGAACCGATTTACATTATTTTTACAGCACATATTTACCTGTAGATTACTACTACGAATACCGAGTTTCGTCGAAATGTACCAAAGATCACGGCTGGTAGGGGCGAATTGGTATTGCGGGTCCGAAGTAAACCCCCCCTCCTTATGAACCGATTTAGTTCATTTTTTTATCTCACTTTTATCGCTATATTACCACTACGAATACCAAGTTTCGTTGAAATATAACAAATTTTACGGCAGACATGGTGAAATTAGTGTTTTGGGTTCGGGGTAAACCCCCCCTTCCGGTGGATCGATTTTGGTGGTTAACGAACTCGTTCAATCGTTTGCTAATTGAATGCTATATACCAAGTTTCGTGACGAAAAAACAAAAACTCTGGCCGCTATCGTGTTAACAGACACACACACACACACACACACACACACACACATATATATATATATATATATATATATATATATATAAATTTTAACGGGGGTCATTTTCGGTGTCTACTAGGTAGGATCGATAAAGATTTGAAGAAATTTTTCAAAAATTCCGTCATGAATGCAACCTCAATAGCTACTTTCCTCCGGAGGAAAGTGCTAAAAAAAAAGGTCATGAAGCAAATTTCGATGTGACGATGTCAATCGGAGAAATAAGTCAATCGGTGTTAATTAGCTCTTTTGAACGAGTTCTTATCACTGTTTAGTTTATTTTTCATTAGTTTTTTTAACAGTAAAATTTGTATTTTAATAAAACAAGGTAAGAAAATTAGAAACATTTTGGTTGTAGTGTTTTACTAGAGGTTAGGATAGTGTCATTTTCCTGTTTTTTCTTATATCTTCGTTCTCTTTGGGATTTTATTTCATATTTTTCAGGAAGGATCAAAACCTTACAATGACTGTTTTTAGCACTTTCCTCCGAAGGAAAGTAGCTATTGAGGTTGGACTCATGACGGAATTTATGAAAAATTTCTTCAAATCTTTATCGATCCTACCTAGTAGACACCGAAAATGACCCCCGTTAAAATTTATATATATCTATATATATATATATATATATATATATATATATATATATATATATATATATATATATATATATATGTGTGTCTGTTAACACGATAGCGGCCAGAGTTTTTGTTTTTTCGTCACGAAACTTGGTATATAGCATTCAATTAGCAAACGATTGAACGAGTTCCTTAACCACCAAAGTCGGTCTACCGGAAGGGGGGTTTACCCTGAACCCAAAACACTAATTTGACTATGTCAGCCGTAATATTTGTTATATTTCAACGAAACTTGGTATTCGTATTGGTGATATAGAGAGAAAAGTGAGATGTAAAAAAAAAACAAAATCGGTTCATTAGGAGGGTGGGTTTACTCCGGACCCACAATACCAATTCGCCACTACCAGCCGTGATTTCTGGTATATTTCGACGAAACTCGGTATTCGTAGTGGTAATCTACAGGTAAATATGTGTTGTAAAAATAAACTAAATCGGTTCATTAGAAGGGGGGGGGGGGTTTACTCCGGACCCAAATTCCTAATATACTCATACCGGTCGTAATTTCTGCTGTATTGTAACGAAACTCGGTATACGTCGTGGGTACCTCATGAGAAAGAAGTGTTGTAAAAATGAGCTGAATCGGTCAATCGGAAAGCGGGGGTTCAATTTGTAATATTATTTCAATAGAAAAGCCCGTCAGACGTAGGTTCACAAAGCCGCCGCAAGGAGCGCTTTCTACCACTAGAGTGACTGTATCCTGTTCCTGCGTTAGATCAAAATACGATAATATGAGGTTTTTTGTATTTATTACGTTGTGTAATAGGTACCATGTGTAAACATAACTCTGGAAGCAAATTAATAACTGATCAGTTACTCATTACAAATTTAAAAGAGAACTATTCATGTTTTTATTTTATTTATGTAGGATTTTTTAAGCAAATTGTTCTGAAAAGCAGTCTTCACTACCCAAATTCTGAGGAAAGTGCTTAGTTATGCAGCTCCTGCGTGACGGACTTTTTTTACGGTGTATCATATTCTGCACTATTCATGCCGGGCTATCTGTAGGTTACCAACCCACTAATTGAAAGTAGAGAATTGAAGGACTTTAAGGAAAATGTTGTAAATTGAACGTCGCCCATTAAAAATAAAGAAAAATAAAGTGGAAAGGTTTAGGGTGCAAGTGCAGCAACCGTTTTACGAGCAATAACTCACCCCGGTGATTTAGGACTATTTGAACTGCTGGGATGCCTTAAAACACGTCTGCACTTAATGGTTCTCGGTAGTTTTCCTTCTAATAGGACCAGTATATCCTTCAGAATGGCTACACATAAAGGCCAACCCTAATGGTTTCGAAAATAATAAAACAACAATAGAGCAATTGTCAGTGACACAGGAGCTGGTCAGGTGAGCACGACCAAGGCAACCAACGACCGCTAAGGTAGAAACAACAATATAGCAATTGTCAGTGACACAGGAGCTGGTCAGGTGAGCACGACCAAGGCAACCAACGACCGCTAAGGTAGAAACAACAATATAGCAATTGTCAGTGACACAGGAGCTGGTCAGGTGAGCACGACCAAGGCAACCAACGACCGCTAAGGTAGAAACAACAATATAGCAATTGTCAGTGACACAGGAGCTGGTCAGGTGAGCACGACCAAGGCAACCAACGACCGCTAAGGTAGAAACAACAATAGAGCAATTGTCAGTCACACAGGAGCTGGTCAGGTGAGCACGACCAAGGCATCCAACGACCGCTAAGGTAGAAACAACAATATAGCAATTGTCAGTGACACAGGAGCTGGTCAGGTGAGCACGACCAAGGCATCCAACGACCGCTAAGGTAGAAACAACAATATAGCAATTGTCAGTGACACAGGAGCTGGTCAGGTGAGCACGACCAAGGCAACCAACGACCGCTAAGGTAGAAACAACAATAGAGCAATTGTCAGTCACACAGGAGCTGGTCAGGTGAGCACGACCAAGGCATCCAACGACCGCTAAGGTAGAAACAACAATATAGCAATTGTCAGTGACACAGGAGCTGGTCAGGTGAGCACGACCAAGGCAACCAACGACCGCTAAGGTAGAAACAACAATAGAGCAATTGTCAGTGACACAGGAGCTGGTCAGGTGAGCACGACCAAGGCAACCAACGACCGCTAAGGTAGAAACAACAATAGAGCAATTGTCAGTGACACAGGAGCTGGTCAGGTGAGCACGACCAAGGCAACCAACGACCGCTAAGGTAGAAACAACAATAGAGCAATTGTCAGTGACACAGGAGCTGGGCAGGTGAGCACGACCAAGGCAACCAACGACCGCTAAGGTAGAAACAACAATAGAGCAATTGTCAGTGACACAGGAGCTGGTCAGGTGAGCACGACCAAGGCAACCAACGACCGCTAAGGTAGAAACAACAATAGAGCAATTGTCAGTGACACAGAAGCTGGGCAGGTGAGCACGACCAAGGCAACCAACGACCGCTAAGGTAGAAACAACAATAGAGCAATTGTCAGTGACACAGGAGCTGGTCAGGTGAGCACGACTAAGGCAACCAACGACCGCTAAGGTAGAAACAACAATAGAGCAATTGTCAGTGACACAGGAGCTGAGCAGGTGAGCACGACCAAGGCAACCAACGACCGCTAAGGTAGAAACAACAATAGAGCAATTGTCAGTGACACAGGAGCTGGTCAGGTGAGCACGACCAAGGCAACCAACGACCGCTGAGGTAGAAACAACAATAGAGCAATTGTCAGTGACACAGGAGCTGGTCAGGTGAGCACGACCAAGGCAACCAACGACCGCTAAGGTAGAAACAACAATAGAGCAATTGTCAGTGACACAGGAGCTGGTCAGATGAGCACGACCAAGGCAACCAACGACCGCTAAGGTAGAAACAACAATATAGCAATTGTCAGTGACACAGGAGCTGGGCAGGTGAGCACGACCAAGGCAACCAACGACCGCTAAGGTAGAAACAACAATAGAGCAATTGTCAGTGACACAGGAGCTGAGCAGGTGAGCACGACCAAGGCAACCAACGACCGCTAAGGTAGAAACAACAATAGAGCAATTGTCAGTGACACAGGAGCTGGTCAGGTGAGCACGACCAAGGCAACCAACGACCGCTGAGGTAGAAACAACAATAGAGCAATTGTCAGTGACACAGGAGCTGGTCAGGTGAGCACGACCAAGGCAACCAACGACCGCTAAGGTAGAAACAACAATAGAGCAATTGTCAGTGACACAGGAGCTGGTCAGATGAGCACGACCAAGGCAACCAACGACCGCTAAGGTAGAAACAACAATATAGCAATTGTCAGTGACACAGGAGCTGGGCAGGTGAGCACGACCAAGGCAACCAACGACCGCTAAGGTAGAAACGGACTTTTAAGAAGTCCGACGTATTGGAATAGCACCATCTTAGGGCGTTTCCATAAATTCTTATCCCTGGTATCATTTAAAAAGCTTCGAATATGTCAACTTAATATTTAAAAAAAAAATGTTAAAAACCTAATCCCATGAAATCTTGAAGATAAGTGAGATATAGGCGCCATTATGTATTGCAATCTTACGGTAATCACTCTTCAAAAACTGCTCGGAAAGCTCTGTTACAAACAAGCAAAACTTCGCTCTCATTTTAAGTATCTTGTTTTACTAGCAAATTCGTTTACAACTAACATCAATTATAAAAACAACAAGCAATAAAACCAAGAGGTTAACAAACGTAAAGTACTTATTTCTCCGCCTGGGATCGTTTTGTTTTAGACATTTTCGGTGCTTAGAAATAGTTACTGTCCACTAGGGTGTATCGATTTTTAACTTCTTTTTTTGTTTTCAAATTCCAAGTTGATAAAAAGTTGCTACTAGGCACCACAAAGTACCACAAAAAATTTTGGATTTTTTAAAAAATGTTTAGGTCTCCCGCACAAGGCCTACAGTTTAGAATATTTACTAAAAAAGTCAATTTTTACAAAAATATTAAAGTAACCTAAAACACTTTTATTCTACGTTGCAGGTTAAAATGCCACTAACAATAGGCACAAAAAAGATAAAAAAAAATATTTCAAAAATATGTCACTTCAATTAGGTCTCCCGCACAAGGCCTAAAAGTCGTAAATTTCAGCACATTTTTGAAATTTTGCAGTATTTTGATATTCGTGTGGTCCATGGTTTAAAACTTTAATATAATTAAAACCTGGCTGTAATTGTTGTTATAAGTGAAATAATGAAGATAGTCCTGTTTCTAAGACTCAATTGAGTGATTGGGGCACAAGAACTCTAGTTTATGGTCGATCAACGTGGTTCTGGATTGATGTCAATTGCAGACATCAATTGTCATCAATCAGAGTGTGACAAAAACGAAACTACTAAACTTGAAACCCGCTTAGAAAGACAATCTTCGTCACAAGCTTTAATGCATGTAGTTGTGAAGAAAACAACAGTAGAATCTACGGTCACAAGCTCGCGAAAACAAGCGTTGTGACAGTTCTTGTTTTTGTTCTACACTTGAAACATATTTTTGTCTCGTATAAACTACATTATTTTCAAAATCGCCACCTTGATTTGACGTTTGAGACATACAATCATCTACTATCACTAGAATCGATGTTATAAACAGATTTTAAGTTTTGGTCCGCAATTTTTTTTACAGCTACCTTAAATAAAGCTTGTGAACCAAATTTATCTTTCTAATCGCATTTTACGTTTTTTAGTTTCGCTTTTGCTACACTCTGCAATGTACGTCAATCAAGGATCACGTTGGACGACCAAAAACTCGTGTTCTAGTGCCGGGACTTTTTAGCGCGGTTCCTCCCTCCCCCATAGGGAGGAACCCCGCTTATAAGGTTGATCTCATGACGCAATCCAGAAGTGCTGACTAGAAAATTTCGCGTTTCAGAACCCCTAGAGACCGAAAATGATGGTGGTTCAAATTTATATATATATATAATTGTCTGTTCGCTCTCTAGGTAGAAGACGGATGGTCCGATTTTGATGAAATTTGGTAAAAAAATCCGTCGTCCAATTTGAAAGGTCAAGTTCGTTAACCAGCAAAATCCGTCCACTGGAAGATGGCGTTTGGGGGAAAATTCGCGCAAAAAAATCGTAACGCTTACGTTTTTGAGTTCATAAGCTTGTAAGCACTCGTTTTATAGGCTTCTTGGGCTAGGAAAACGAATGAAACCATTTTCAAGGCGATAGCTTTAACCGTTTTCGAGAAAATTGGAAAAATAGTTTTTGAATACCGTTTTTGGTTTGGGTACTTAGAATCATGGGATTCAGTTGAAACATTTTCTGCATGTTCTACTTTCATTAAAACTAATATGTTGAAATTTTTGTTACGTTTGGAGATAAGGAAGGGTTAGAATAAAATATTTTATTAACAGACATAAAAAGTTTTGGTAACTTTGTATATCTTCCTTAATATCTCGAAAAAGGTTGAGAATCTTGGTAAACGGAAGAATACCATTAGAAAGCTTTCTAAATGCTCTACAAAAAAGGTTCTGATGAAAGTTTTGATTAGACGATGTCAATCGGAGAAATAAGTGCTTAAAACTATAAAGTAATTGATTTCGCTTATTCGAACTTTTCTTTTTGTCTGTTTTTATTCCTTGTTATTTTTTAACTGCTTATAGTTGGATAATGTATTTGATAATAAATCAGGTTAAGAAAAATAAGAAAAACAATTTAATCTTAGAGATATGGATTTCCAAGATATAGCTTTTCAACTGCCTAGCGGGGTCCTTCCTAGGGCGGGTTGGCCTATCCAGGTAAGATCGTAAATAAGACCTTTCTTGAAAGTAAAGATGGAACTGTCAACTTTGGTCCTCCTCTGCCTCCCGGCACTTTCAATGCTGACGAAGGCTACCAATGAGTAGCTGAAACGTCCTAAATATAGATTTTTTTAACAAAAATCGTATTTAGGTTTCTTTAGCCGAATCCCAACCATTCCATCTTTACTTATCACCTCGACGGCTAACTATCTAATCTTCATGCTTTCTAGAAATGTGGACCCAAAAAAATAACAGCTAAGATGATGCAGTTCCTGCGAGTCGGACTTTTTGTCAATATAGCAAATGTAGCTGCTGGGGTAACATTTACCTTTCACATTTGTACATGCTGAGTACAAATATCAACAACTGCAATTTTAATTTTGGGCTGAAAGCTAGTTACTGAATCTTTCTAGGATACTTCCTGTTAGACCCTGAACCCTTTTTAATTTACTCAAGTTGCTCGTGCAGTCTTATAACCTTGAATATTGTGTTTTTGATGCCACTAACAGGAATAGAAGCTCTTTTCCTTATCTCTCCTAGTTTTCAAGCAACTTTCCATGCAATTGCCTTCATTGCAGACAGATAAATTCCCTCTTGTTTCATTTCAACGCGTACCCACTCAAAATACTTCAATACATCCATCTTGGTCGGCAGAACATTAAAACCTCTCACATCGATAGGTTGCCCGATAACCGGCATGTCGGTAGTTTGTCTCGATAAATGCGGTTATTTACTCATCTTAAAAATAACGACTGTCACTCAATTGAGTCTTAGAAACAGGACTATCACACTCAAAACACAATTACTACTGCTTGTCGGAATATAAGTACTAACAAGTCTGCGCTGTGATTCATAGGTAGCGCGTCACCGCGGTGCGACAGTCCGGCTTTCCCCCACCCCCTTACTTCAAATTGACGCATGACCTGTTGAAATTGTCTTCATTATTTCACTTATAACATCAATTCCAACCAGGTTTTAGTTATATTAAAGGTTTAAACCATGAACCACTCAAATATCAAAGTACTGAAAAATTTCAATAATTTGCTGAAATTTACGACTTTTAGGCCTTGTGCGGGAGACCTAATTGATGTGATAAATTTTTGAAATATTTTTTTTATCGTTTTTTGTACCTATTGTTGGTGGCATTTTAACTTGCAAAGTAGAATAAATGTGTTTTAGGTTACTTTAATATTTTTGTAAAAATTGACTTTTTTAGTACATTTTCTAAACTTTAGGCCTTGTGCGGGAGACCTAAACATTTTTTAAAAAATCCAAAATTTTTTGTGGTACTTTGTGGTGCCTAGTAGCAACTTTTTTTCAACTTGGAATTTGAAAACAAAAAAAAAGTTAAAAATCGATACACCCTACTGTCCACTTACCACGATTTCCATTTTCGACACATTTAAGAAAATACATGAAACCCCAAAAATTTCATGTGTATTAATAAAAAAGTCCGACTCGCAGGAGCTGCGTCATCTTAACGCGGTTCCGTACATCTCGAAGAAGTGGAGTAGATTAGGCATCACAAATCACAGGAAACTGACAGTAGCCAAATAACACTGAAGCAGATAATTCTTAATCTGCATAAGTCAATACAATTTTGAACTGAAAACGTACTTACTATTCGACTACTGCTGAGAAGGCTCTATTCTAAGCAACCAAAAATTCGTTGTCATTTTAAGTATATTGTTTTACTAGCAAATTCGTTTCACTGTTATAATCAACTGTAAATATGTGCTTCATGGCGAATAAAATTCCATTCTGTCGTGGGTTAAATCTTCCTTTAAATAAGAAATAACGATAACTTCAGTTAGAGGCTATGAGGAAGGTTATATAGACAGGAGAATTCAAAACAAACTACGTCATCATGATTAGCCACAGCCATCTTGATTACCACAGCCACTCCAACCTTATTATTACCAATACCTTTAACCGTTTCTTGGCTTATTTAACTAAAATACTAATTTCACTGATAAATGCAATTTAAAACAAAAGACAACCAATTAAAAAGTGAGATTAAAAAAGACAAAACCCCGTTAAAGACAACAAATAAACACTTCTTAAGTTTTAAGCGTTTATATCTCTGATTGACAATGCCCCATCGAAAATTGCTTCGGAACCTTTTTTGTAGAGAATTTAGTAAGCATTCGAATGGCTACCTTCCACTTACCACGATTTTCCAACCGTTATCGAGATATTTACGAAAAACGTATGAAGATCCGAAAACTTTTCACGTCTATTAGGAAAATAATTTTTTTCGCATACTTCCTTAACTCCAAATGTAACCAAAATTTAAATATCTTAGTTGGGATTAATTTGCAATATGTAGAAAATATTTTAATTGAATCCCGCGATTCTAAGTACCCACAAAAAAATAATGACATGCGAAAACATTGATTCCACTTTTCTCAGGAATGGTTAGAGATATCGCCTTGAAAATAGTTTCATTCGTTTTCGTATGTCAAGAAACCTGTAAAACAAGTACCTGCAAGCATATAAACTCAAAAACGTAAGCGTTACGATTTTTTTTGCGCGAATTTCGCCGCAAACACTATCTTCCCGTGGGCGGATTCTGCTGGTTAACGAACTTGACCTTTCAAATTAGAAGACAGATTTTTGTATCAAATTTCATCAAAATCGAACCATGTTTGAGCCGTCAGTAGCGCGAACAGACAAGCATATATATATATATATATATATATATATATATATATATATATATATATATATATATATATATATATATATATACAAATTTCAACCACCTATATTTTCATGATCTATGGGGTCTGAAACGAGAAAGTTTCTGGTCGGCACGTCCGGATTGCGTCATGAGGTCAACCTCATAAGCTGGTTCACCCTATGGAGATAGGGAGTTCTAAAACTTCCTAAAATCAAAACGTAACCAAAATTTAAATATCGTAGTTGGCAGGAATATCAAAATTACTTAGGAAAATTAGAAGTATCACGTTTTCAGGTTCATTCGTCCCCTACGTTAAAGAACCTGCAAAAAATGCACTTATATTGTTATTATTATTATATTATTATACGCCTATGAAAGCATAAATTTAAGAATTACGATTTTATTTCGGCGAATTTCGCCCAAAAAACATGTTCCGGTGGGCGGATTCTGCTGGTTATCGAACTTGACCTTTGAAATCTGACAAAGTATTTTTGTACACAATTTCGATAAAATATATATACATAAAAACCACCGTTAGTTTTAAAGCCAAATATTTCGACCGTTAGGTTCATATTAATAATTTGGGTCTGACGTAGACCCCCTTTCTAGAGGGTCGAATTTTCCTTGTTTACAAACTCGTTCAGTTGGTTGTTTTCGTTCAGTCAATTGTTCAAAGAATTTAAAAAAATAATAAATTAAATAAGTTCACACTGACTTTATCAATCCTCAGTGTAGCAGTTCGAACCTAGAGCTCATTATCGTTTCACTTCAAGTTGGAAGGCCTCATCGAAAAGCGCAGGCAAGGAAAATGTCAAATAGGGGACGGCCTAAAGGGAAACCTCGTATCCTGACAGATATTCCTGAAAAGCTAATTATTGAAGGTGGAAAAAAAAAAAATGAAAGTGACAAGTTTATGAGAGAAAAGAAGATGAAAATTTGTATGATATTGATGTTGAAGACATTGTGGCTAAACTCCCGTACCCTACCATTGCTAGTGGATATGATTGACAGTTAAAACGTTTATAGACTGGACTAGATTTTCAGCATATTAAGCATAACATAATATCAATAATAGCTCTTTTATTATGCCTACATCCTTGTCCTGTATTTATTAAACTTACAATTAATTACAATATTACTGAATACAATTTTTTTCTGTAATGCTGTGTTGTTTTTACGTGGTCAGAGGTACAACACCCCATGGTCAAAGGTACAACTACATGCTGTACCTTCGACCAATGTACGATTATTTTTTTAAAAATTAATTAAAAATATTAAATGTAAAGCTAGAACCATGAAAAAATTAAATATGATAAGCAATAGAATGCTAATTACAATGAAATAAAAAAAATGAATTTAGCCTTAATATTCAAGCTAAAAAAAATTAAATTGTCCAAAGTGGTCAAAGGTACAACACCTTCCCCTATATATATATATATATATATATATATATATATATATATACATATATATATATACATATATATATATATACATATATATATATGTATATATATATGTATATATATATTTGTCTGATCGCGGCCCTGGCAGCTCAAAAATGGTCCGATTTTGATGAAATTTCGTACAAAAATCTTTCGTCTAATTTGAAAGGTCAAGTTCGTTAACCAGCAGAATCCGCCCACCGGAACATGGTTTTTGGAGCGAATGCCGCGCGAAAGAAATCGTTCCGCTTACTTCATATGCTTGCAAGTACTCGTTTTATAGGCTTCTTGGCCTAGGAAAACGAAACAACCCATTTTTAAGGCAATAGCTTTAACCGTTTTCGAGAAAATTGGAAAAATAGTTGTTGAATAACGTTTTTGGTTTGGGTACTTAAAATCATGGGATTCAGTTGAAACATTTTCTCCATGTTCGAATTTCATCAAAACTAATATGTTGAAATTTTGGTTACGTTTGGAGATAAGGAAGGGTTAGAATAAAATATTTTATTAACAGACATGAAAAATTTTGGGAACTTCGTATACTTTCATTAATATCTCGAAAACGGTTGAAAATCTTAGGAAGCGAAAGGTTACCATTCGAAAGCTTACTAAATGCTCTACAAAAAAGGTTCTGAAGGAAGTTTTGATTAAGGCATGTCCAACGGAGAAATAAGTGCATAGAACTTAGAAGTTTGATAAACGATAATTGATTTTGTTTATTTGAACGGTTCTTTTTGTCTCTTTTTATTTCTTGTTATTTTTTTTATTGTTTCTAGTAGGTGAATGTATTTGTCAATAAAACAGGATAAGTAAAATATGATAAAAATATTGTAATAAATATAGCTTTCCAAGAGAGAGAGATTCGTAGACGCTTTGTGGATATTTTTTTGTCTATTTACCTCATTTTTTAATTGTTCTTTTTTTGTTTTGTTTTTGTTTTGCATTTACTAGTAAACTGCTAATAGCCTAAGCAGCCGATGCACAAACAAAATAAGAAAATGGGAAAGATATTTATAATTTTTCACGAAAGATAAAAACAAACTAATAACTTTATCTATTCCTCTTTTTTTTTGTCTCTGTGTACCTTAGTTTTTAATTGTTTTTTTTTTCTCGTTTCGCCTTAGTTTTTAATTGGTTGCTGTTATTTTGATTGCATTTTTTTCAATAAAACATGACAAGTAATTGAGAAGCTTGTTTGCATTTTGAAATGACTTTGAGAGTCTTGCTTTAGATTGAGGAATTTCCGCTTCTAACTTGTGGGCGTTAACAATTTTCATGAAATATATATAAAAAAAAAAAGCTGAAAATGTAAACATTCTCCGTGTAGAGTCAGACATCTGCTTGGGTGGAGGTGCTAGGCAGGCTTCAGGTAGGCTTTTATTGCACTTCATAAATCAAGATTCATCCTAGGACAGCTGACAGTTACTTTACCTGTAGGAAGTCACACAGCCAAATGCTATAGTAGAAATATAATTATATTTTGTGGTTGTATGTGGCGTAGTTCATTAAAAAATAACACTACTTTCTCATTTTCTTGTACAATTTTATTTTGTTTAATTGCATTTAACAGTAAAATGAATAGTTTAGTATTTTCAATTGCATTTAACACTAAAATGGATATGTTAGTAAAGCAAGTAAAGTAAATTAGAAACAAATTCGTAGTAGAGTCTGAGTAGAGCGAAATTTGGGACGGCGGAAAGAGTAATTTCCGCTTAGGATAGTTTCTTGTGCCTTGCCGACAATCTTGCTTTTCTTGGGAATATGTGTTTACATTAAGAATGATATAAACAAAGTAATAACTGTTTCTATTCTAAGTCTACGAAATGACACTAGTGATATGAATGGAACCGCGCTAAGATGACGCAGTTCCTGCGAGTCGGACTTTTTTGACTTCCTCGCTGGGTGATTTCTTATCCTCCTTCTTACCTTGATATAATATCACGGTTGCAATTTTCAAATTATCAAAAACCCCACTGCCGGAAAGTAGGACGGGTTAGAGCATATGAGGCGATACGAGGTTGTACGAGGCGTTTTACGATTAGAACGAAGGGCGAACTCAAAAAAAGATATGTGTGAGGAAAATGTGTTTTAATATTTATTCCATCAGGGCGAACTCCACTCGCCCTGGACATCTCAGTGATTGTTTATTAATTTATATTAATAAACAAATTATATAATAATTGAACAGGAATTAGTGTGAACTTGATGTTGAGTTCGCCCTTCGTATCCGTAACGACTCATATTATATTTACTTATATATCACAAATTTCTTCAACAGCTTTTGAAATGACCTAAAAGTATACAAAATGAATGGAAGGTATAATAAAGGAATTTGCAGAATATTTGAAAGAACTCCTTTATATTCGAAGCAATGTCGTTTCCTTTCTGCCCGCGTGGAATAGAAAATGCACCCAGAATACTAGATGCTGTTTTGTATCTAGTTATGTCGTGACGGGAATTCACAACGTTCTCTCTGAAAAAGTTGTTGCGATAACACAATGCGAGGGTAGGTGCTGAAATGAAGGCAAGTTAAGCAACGAAGTTCAATATCGAGAAATACGGAAGTTTGCTATATTCATAACTCGATATTCAGGAAGTTAATCTACGATTCTTGTGGTGAATATTTATCATTTAGACGGTTGAAATTACTTGTATAGAGATAATGTGGTGAGCGGGAGAAAAGAGGGAGTAGTTGGCTGATGGATGCAATGTTCGCAGTGCGTCCAGCTTCTGCAAGACTATTTGGCACAATCTTAGCCCTCAGGGGTCTCTTTAGGATCAACAAAATGCTGATTTATAAAACCTTCAAATTATCAGTGTTGACTTATGGCTCAGAGATATGAATCATTGCCAAAGTGGTCGAGCATACCCTCCTAAATCATGACAGCCTAGCCATATGGATAAGAAGAACCAATCCATAGTTGCATGACACGGAAAAGGTAACAAAAAATTATGTCTATTTCATCCTGTACGAAGACTTGGATGGGCCAGCCATTTAGCTCAAAAGTATTGATAATACTTACAAACTAAGCAACAGGATGGAGGAAGTACTTTATGTCACCAGAAAGAGGGGACAACAAGACTCATTTGGAAGGATGGAGTTACTCACGAAGCAATGGAGATGCACCCTACTAAGTAAACGGAAATCGTTGGTTGCTGCACAAGATCGGGACAACTGTCGGAAGTTAATTCAGGAAGCCCTGATCTGCAAATGGGCTCTGATGTATCATAGCGTTCATACTATCGCTGTGCGCATATTAGTAATTTACTGTTGGGACCGGAGATAACCACTCTCCTGAAGCGAGTAATTCCGTGGTTAACGAAATGATAACACATATGTATGTAAGTCCATGAAGGCCCAAGGTCTCTGCCATATGCGGGTTCCAATCGTCTCTGTTCTCCGCAAGTCGCTATGTCGTAGGCAAATGAAATGTTTCAAGAGATTGGGTTGCTCCAAACGAGCTATACTCGAAAATGAATCGATCTTTTGAATCGATTGGATTCGAAATGGAAAGATCGATACACAAAAAAGATCGACGAGTTCAGGTTGATTCAAAAAATCGTTCTTCTAGGCTCAGAAGATCGATCTTCGATATGGACAGATTACATACAATTACCTACGAAATTCGTATTTAATTTCGATTCGAATCGATTCTCAATTGAGAATCGCCCATCACTACTACAAATCGACCTAAATAAGTCTATTTGAATTCTTGATAATACGAAAAATATATCTGTAACCTAGAAGTAGAAAAAATTAAGGCAATTTTTCACAAAAATAATATATCGTCGATACAAATGCAAAGTAACGAATGTGAAAAAAAGCATCTTTCATTGTCAATCTTCACTAATTTCTGCTGGACTTATGTACGGAAAATTCTTCAATCTTAGATCACTGTATTAAAGGGAAAGTATTCCACTATCAAAAGGTCAAATCTGCCGAATATTTGACTGTCCAAAAAAAAGTTATGAATAAATGCTTTTCCACTCTGAAAAGTGGTGATTTTCACATTCGATACTTTGCATTTGTGGCGACGATATAATGAAAGTACTACTGTTACTACTACTGTACAATAAATATCATATTGAAATATAGGGCTATAATATTTCCTTCTTCCCTCTAGTTGGAGAAACGGTAGGTATTGAGTCGTGGTATAATTGTTGTGTTAAAAGTCTCTTACTGGACATGGGACACTGTTAGTAAACTTTGTCTTCAGTTAAATAAATAAGAATTCTTTAGAAATAAGATCGAGTTACTCGATCTTATTTCTAAAGAGTTCGAATACATAATCTCTCTTGTTACTCGATTCGAGTAACAAGAGAGATTAAGTATTTGAATATTTGAAATTAAAAAAAAAACAAAAAAACTTTATTTTACGGTATTCTAGACAGATCGGTTCTTTAAAAAAGTGTCACTTGAAGATCGATTCATTTAAAAGATCGGAACTTGGTGATCGATTCTTAAAAAAGATAGGCCCTTGGAGATTGATTCTTTGAAAAGATAGGCCCTTGGAGATGGATTCAAAAAATCTTAATATCTTTTTAAAAAGATCGATTCAGATTGGCCATCTCTACTCTAACCTCAACCTCTCCCCCACCTTTCACAACCTCTGGCTTGGGACCTTTTAGTGGTGAAGTTATATTTATATATTCAATACATTAACAATTTACAGAATCTCATTAAGTATTTCATGAAGGTAGAAATACATACATGCATAAATTATTTAGGCCTGACAGTAACCAGGGACGAAAATAAGCAGTCTTTACCGCAAGGCCTCATCGACGAATATAGCCATTCCAAATTTTTCCTCTCCCACAAAATGTCAGCCAATCACAGCTTTGTAACTATTTATTTATTTATTTATTGTGTCCCGCTCCAATGGCGATAACACAAAGAACAGTATCCTCTGAACTTAGCTATTCCAGGAAATCAGCATGGTTATTGGTGTTGGAAGTGTGTGTGGTTATGTAATGGTTTAGACTTACGGTTCACCTATAAATAGAGCTTAGTAGCAATGTAAATATAATATCTTATAAGCCAACATTGCAGACGTTCATCAAATAAGGTGGTAGAGTCCTGTATTCTTGAGGTAGGTCAGTATAGTGTTGATGTACTGGCTATCATTGCCTAGGAGATCTTGCATATCATACGGGATGTTGTAATTGCCTCTTCTCTGGCAGTCTGTCAGTAAATGTTTAATCGTAAGTTCTGTGTTACATATGTTGCATATTGGTTTGTGGCTACTTGTCATAAGAAATTCGTGGGTGAGTCGAGTATGTCCAATCCGTAAACGAGCGAGAACAACTTCTTCTCATTTATTGTCGCGAAGACTGGATGGCCATTCCTCAACTGTATTTTTTATGGTCCGAAGTTTATTGTCAGTTAGTAACTTTGTAACTATTAAATATTTCCTTATTGGAATAGAATTTTAATAAGAGACCACAACTAATTTATAATATAGCAGACTCAAAAAACTTTACTGGGTATGTTGATATAATGGTAATACCCGGAAAAACTAAAAAGCTCAAAACCCTCTAGGATGTCAAAGTAATTAAACATATTAATGAAGGTTGGTATTCAAAACATTCCCTTTTTTGGAAAAACAGTTTAGATCAGTTTTTCTTTGTTTCTTATGAGTTTCCCCAACTTTAACAACACAACGAAAGGTTCATAACTTGATTATATACGCACATATACTATTGATTATTATATGAAACAATTATAACTGTAACAATTGTTATTTTAGATTATTAGATATACAACTTTGCTCCCTCCGTTTTCCTACAAATGGTGTTAGCGACAAGTAGACATCGAGTACATACGACTTACAACAATCCTTAGAATCTTTTGAACTATAACCTGACATGGGCGTATATAGAAATATACGTTATATATGGAAAATTGGGGGGGGGGGCTGAGACCATTTCCGGGGTATGGAATAGTAACAATTTAGAACTTAGAATAGTTTTAACCAACTAAAACGCTATTACACCCAAAATAAAATACTTTTTATGAACTAAGTGATCTTATTTAATTTATTTTTAAGGGTTTATGACACATTTTTACCGATGAAATCAAAATTTGGGGGGGGGGCTGCAGCCCCCTCTTATATACGCTCATGTAACCTGATAGCAACAGTACTTGATTTGTGTTTACATAACATTGTTATTCTAGAATAAAAATGTCAACTTAGGAGCAGATTTCTTGCCATTTGTGGAAAGTGTTTTCTTAATTTTAAAAAATCTACAGCTGAGGCTCGCGGAATGCTCCAAGACTCTTATATGTTAAAGGTGCTATGAGTGAAAGAACATGTCGCTGGTTTCAACCTTGCAGAACGGTGCGGTAGAAAACCGGCATTGTGGTGGAAGATCAAAAGTTTTTGAGGATGATGAATAAGAGCATTTTCTTGAAGATGAAAGAATTGTATTTTATTGTGATGCAATTATAGCAGTCATCTGTCGACGATAGACAATAACTGATTATCTGCCCTTTGTATTTACACATCTCCAGATATCTGACCACCAATACACTTTCTTTATTAAATAAAAAAAAAAAAAAAAAAAAAAAAAAAAAAAAAAAAAAAAAAAAAAAAAAAACACAAATCCCATAATAACTCATTACTTATACATTTTAAAATTATTTTACATCTTAATTCAACGGTGAAACCATTACCATAGTCCTAGGCGGCAGCCATTAGGAACAGCACTGACCATTATCACTGCAATTGACATTGACATTTAATTTTGTTTTACTTTTTAATTTTATGATTTATTATTATTTTGTTATAATACTGATTTTGTTATAAAATTCTTACTTGTTATTCAATACTTTGAATTTTATTTATATTGGCAATCGTTCAGGAAGCAGGTATTATCATATTTGCAGTTTTCATTTACCTAGATATGTCCAACACAAATTTAAAATCTTCTTGGTTACTTTCTAATAGCCATTGTTGCTGAACACATTTATAAATATAAAATGTACTCCTAAAAATTTTCTCTCCCATCCTGTTTAGATTATATTTTTTGAAATGAAAAATGATTATTTATGCGCTTCTGGCGGTCTATATTGACCTGTAGATCCATATTTTGGGTGACAGTAAAACACAGAATGGTGAATAAATAGGCTACGCCTCCACAATTAATTGAGCGAACATAAGCGAATGCTTCATCACGGCTGCCATGCTCAAAGATCTGTGGCCCTCCCGGGAGTTCCCTGGAACAGCGAATGATAATGCGAGGACCAATGAGCGCCGTAGGGTTATGAACGGGCACGATGAGGCCACAACTTTTATAGTACTCAATTCATTGGGGGTAAAAAATATCATTAATGAAAATATCATAAGTGCCCACGTCTAGTAAAAAAAATATTTTTTTACTAATGCTTCCTCAGTTCCATTCGTAACCATAATTTACATGAATGGAACAGTCAAACAGGACATTCTTTATGATGTGATGAAGATAGCCGTTGAGGTGATAAGAAGAGAAGGGATAATTTTGGATTCAGCTAAGAGGAATTCTTCAGCAATGAATGCCTAGACGAGAGAGAAAGACCATGACAACTTTAAGGTGACTCTGGATAAGTGGAGACACCTATCCAGGGTCACCAAAAGGTGTTCGTTGTTTTCCTTCCTAGATTTTTTTGAATAAATTCTTTATTTTTTTTTTTTAACTTTCCTCAAATACGGTTAAATAAATCGCCTTAATAATTGTTTCGTTTTATTCCCACGCCAACTTACCTGAAAATAGTCAGTCACGCAGGAGCTTCATAATTGAGCACATTCCTCAGAAAGTATAAGGAAGAATTCGTGATTAATTTGTTTAAATATAAAATAATCACAAATATCTTTGATAAAAATATTCATAATGGACACTAAATCAAGAATTATCTTATTAATCGATTTTCTTTTGGAGTATTATGTGTGCGCTTTGGTATACTACTTAATAAACACACAAAAACTTCACATTTTTGTTTATTCAGAATAATGAATAATAAAAATGTATTCATTTACAGATAGGACATAATCTAACGGGGGCCATTTTTTGTAGCTAGTAGGTAGGAGACAAATGTCTTTAAATAATTTTTTTATGAGTGCAATCTCAATAGCTACATTCCTTCGGAAAGTGCGAAAAATACACTTGTAAACCTACGAACGCAAAAGCACGGAGGGAAAGCGAAAGAGAAAGAGAGAGAGATAGAAAAAGAGAGGCACTCGAATTTTCCTTTAGTCAAGTACTTGGAAAGTGTAGTAGGAGTATATATTTTTCTTTGTTTGTATTCAGAAAATATTTGAAGTCGATTCTGACTTCTACACTCAGCGGAGGATTTAATAATAATACTTACTCTCAAGAGGAAACGCTCATGATTATTCATAAATTTCTTATTTATAAAAAAGTATATGCTATTCACGAGCATAATTAGCAATTCATTCCTTACTGAATATTTCCAAGTATTTGTTCCTTTTCAGGAGGATTCCTTTATATAGCCATATGATTTAAATAAATATATATGATATACTTTTATATAAAATAACATATTTTTCAGCTTTAAGCGATTAACAATAAATCAAAGGACAATTTTGCAAAAATTGCATCCTAACCTTAGGAAGTTGGAGCATAAAAATCCCTCGACGCACAAGAAGCAAGAACCCGTTCCGACATATTTGCATAAGAAGTGGTTCCGCAAAATGATGCAACTTCTACTTAACGGCATCATTATACAAGGCTTGATTCCCCCCAAGGTTGCAACAGCCTAACGGTGTACAGAAGGATCGAGCTCATCAGAGAAACGGAACAGCTGGAAGTGACAGCACTTAGATACTCCTACACGTTTCATTATCTCTAGATTGTACAATCAATGTTAAAGTAGTGGATTTTTAAATTATGCATTTATTAAAATTATACAACTATTCGAAAGCTTGTTAAATTCCCCTCTTAAAGGGGCCCTCACACTGACAAAAAGTTTGCCCAAAAATTTGAAGGAGAGATATCGTGCAAAAAAAGGTATTCAATATATTGTGGAGCGTTCAAAAGTTTTCTGAAAGCTTAGAATATGTTTGCGGATATGTCAATATTTTGTAGCGTGTCCTCATTCGTGTACAGGGCCCAACACCCGGGGTCATTTTTTACTGGCATTATAATTTAAAAATTCAAATTTATGTACCTATAATTTTCCATTCCGTTCAATTACTAATGTATTTACATTTATTTTTAAGGGAAATGTCAGTTTTAAATAATTCCATTAATAGTATTCGGTAATGTTACAGAAGGGGGGGGGGAGTGATGTTATCTGGACAGGGGACCCTCTCGCAGGCCCTGGTTCGTGTTTCATGTTACTCAATCAGAGGGAAAACCATACTCAACAGTTGCGCAAACACCTCTTCATTCATTATCTGGGAAATTTTAATAAAGTCTCGGTTCCAAGATCGGTTTATGAAGTAGGTTTTACTTCCTATAATAATAATAATTCCTCGAACATATGTTTCTTCAAATAATTGTGAATAATTCCTTTTATTCTTATTATTTAAAGACTCCTAAAACGCTGCACACAATACAACTACGCTAATTCTAACCTCCGGATTCCCACCGGGCAAAGAAACATATACGGCTACGGCTGAGTAGAACGCGATGCGCCTTCCTTACATCACGAGAGCTTAGTCCACACTCAAATTTTGTGTGGACTAAATTTTCAAAAACGATTATAGATATGGCAATTAAAATTATTTCATTTCATTACCCACGTCAAATACATATTTATTTTATTTATTTACTATAGAGCTCGCAAATGTAGCGACTCGCTTTTATCCAGATGTTCGCAGTAGAAACCACTAACAGCTAAACAAGCTAAAAATATAAATATTTGCAGTAATTCTTGTAAACAAAATGTTAAAAATGTATAGAGCAACTAAAAAAGAAAAGATAAATAAATAAAAAAAAAAAACAAATGTAAAAATTCTACACTATTGAATTATTCCAAAATTTAGAAAAAGGTATATAATATACATACATTGTATATATATAATACTAGCTGTTACCCGGCGTGCCATGCTACACCTACTTTCTGCATATAGAAAAGCCTAAATAAATTAGAAGCCAAATAAGTATTATTAAAATCTAATAACAGGAATCTGTAACTGTTATGAACCCGTGGCCTCCCAACTGTGATTCCTAGACGACTTTGACCTAACCTATAACACCCCCCGTATCAAGACATACATGTATGCCAAGTTTGGTAAAAATCGGTCTAACGGTGTGGATTTAAAAAAAAAACAAAAAAAAAAACAAAAAAAACATACAGACAGCAGCAGACGTTTTTGACCTGGCCTATGGCAATCCCCTGATCAAGACCAGCTTGTGTTCCCAGTTGATCAAAATCTGTAAAACGGTGTGGGTTTGTATAAAGAACAAACACACAGACAGACAGATGGTAGCCGTTTTGACCTAGCCTATGGCAATCGCCGTATCAAGATCTACCTGTGTTCCAACTTAGGTCAAAATCGGTCGAACGGTGTGGATGTTTATAGGGAACAAACATACAGACAGACAGCTGGTAGATGTTTTTGACATAGCCTACGGCACTCTCCAGATTAGGATCTACCATTGTACCCAGTTTAGTCAATATCGGACGAACGGTGTGGATTTGTATAAAGGACAAACATACAGACAGACAGCTATAAGACGTTTTTGACTTAGCCTACGACACTCCCTAGATTAAGATCTACATGTGTACCGAGTTAAGTCGAAATCGGACGAACGGTGTGGTTTTGTATAAGGGACAAACATACAGACAGACAGCTGGTAGATTTTTTTGACCTAGCCTACGGCACTCTCCAGATTAGGATCTACCTGTGTACCGAATTTAGTCAAAATCGGACGAGCCGTGTGAATTTGTATAAGTGACAAACATAACGACAGACAGCT